>MJUT01013649.1:10653-27019 GCA_002080005.1 Gigantidas platifrons
TCCCAGGTCCGAGCCAACAAATATTTGCTCTTTCTCCTTAATGGTGTATGTTTAGATGAGAAGTAACAAATGCGAATTTGGTTTGATCCCAACAGGACTCGAACCCATGATCTACCACAATCGAGACTAGCACCACCGAAGCTGTTTCATAAGTTTAGTAACTATGCTGATCGCACTTATCCCATTGACATAAAGAGATGAGAGTAGGCTAAGAACTAAGCCAAACGACAAAAGAGATTATTTCAATGTCACCTTTGTAGACGTTCCATTTATATGTAGCAGCATTCTAGCAACACCTGTACATGAAACATACATATCTTAATTGATACGATATTGCAGAGCCTGATATTCATATAGTAATTACTTTGATAGAGAAGAGAGTCTCTGCAAAAATAGAGGCTACTTAACCAAAAGTTCTTCTTGTGTAAGCTGAAATCACCACATCGACAGTTGCACGATCACTATCGTTACTAGATTACCTGTAACGGAATATTTGTGTCAGAAATGACCATGGATATGTACGGTTTGTCGCAATCACAGCTATGTCCTTTACTCATTCGAGTATTATCATTGGGTACTAATAGAGTAACATCTGAGCTCACTATTTGTTTATTGTGGTGTTCGTGTTGCTCAATCTTTTGTTGTTTTGTGTATTTGTAGTTCTGTGTTCTGTAGATCACTGCTTGTGTCTGTGTCCTTTTTACTTGGTCATTGTGTTGTTTGTCCTTCCACGAATTACTGTTCTTGATTATCACTTTGGTATCGTTAGACGTAGTGTAAGCATATTTTATTAATTAATTGATAATATTGCCATTAAGATAAATTTCAATATGATATAATACATATAATTCAAGGGTTTCGAAAATAAGCTTAGATAAATATATGTTAATTCGTTTCCCTGAAATATCACTTATAATAATAAAACTATGATCTCTTTCAATCAATGATTGGACGATTTGCAAAATTTGGGATTGTTCTCATAATCGATAAGTTTTATGGTTTATGGCTGAGATGTATCTATGAACTTTTTGTAAAATCGTGAACAGTCTCATGGGATGACAATATATCAGTGACGAATACTAATGTATGTTTATTGGGAATCAATAGTCTTTTTTGATAGGTTTACTTATGGGACCCAATATTGACATATGAAAATAATAAACAAAACAAAACGAAACACCCCGTCAATTCCTAGTCCATTTGAAACCTCTTGTTTCTGCAGTGGATTCCGATTAAAACATCTTTGTAGAGTACATTTTGCACAACCCAAGAACATTTTTACCGAATTTGGCTTTAATGTGTCCTTTAGATGATTAAGCCATACTAATTTGAAATAAACAACTGAGCAATGAGAGTATGATATACCCGTTCCTCGACTAATTCAGCAATCTTTTGAAAAGTAGTCCTTTTAACAAATTAAGTTGCATAAATCTGGAATGTGAAATATAAACCCCATCAAATCAAGGAATTCATGTTGATAAATGTTTACATTGGCCAGAAATTTCTTGAAATTTGATCAAAGTAAGCTTATGTTATCGTAACATTAATATACTATTTTGTATGAATAAAATCCCATTACTATGAAAAACAACATAGAGGGAAATCATCAAAATTGAGAGGCAGGGTATCGTATCTTTATCAGTTCTAAGATTTTGTGGGGGATATTATCAAGTCTTAACATTGAACTTCACAGTGTTAGAATAAGAAATTTGAACTGACACTTTTATTGTACTCTCCCTACGGGATTCGAACCCACAAAATGACACCTTTAATACGCTATATGTACAGAACCAATCGCCTAGTCTTATAAATGACCACGGATACATTCCCCTTGTCGTAAACACTACCAGGGCCTTTCCTCGTTCACGATTTATTACCGGGTTTGTAACTAGATTAACACGACGGGTTTCACTAGTGGAGTAGGAACTGCTTACCCTTCTTGAGTTCCCCTGATTTTTTGTGGGTTCGTGGTACTCGATCTTTAGTTTTATTTGTATGTTTTGTAGATCGTTGTTTGTCCTTTTGTACTTTTTCTTCTGCCCATTGTTTTGTCAGTTCTTCTTTGATATAACGATTATGATTACCCCTTTGATATCCTCAAACTGTTTATATATATCGATTATATCGGGTAACAGCGTAAACTGTATATTTGTCACTTGCTATATATTCATAAGAGTTTTTACCATATCGTACAATCATTGTTATCAATCCTTGTGAAATAAACTAAAACAAGTATTGTAAATATCAAATTAAGATGTAAGATGAATATATGTAAATTGATGTAACTAGCGGAGAAGACATTTCTAAGTTGTAAAACTTGTGTCTGATCCATTTGTTGTTATTATGAGCAATAAAATAAGTTTAAATTAAATCAAATTAAGATATATTATGTTCAGTTCCGTCCTGTCTGTAGGACGAACTTACTCATTTACATTGACGTACCTAATCAATATACACACACACACACACATATATATATATATATATATATTTAAACGGAATATTGTTGATAAGCACAATGCGCATGGTAATAATAGAAGTGACGTCTAAACTAGGAAGTTACTGGCTGGTTACAAAGAATTGTCTCAGTTATTTTACAATGTTGCTATCATCTTTACAGCTCTTGGTCTTTGTGATGGTCTTAGGTAAATATTATTTGTTTCTTTTTGATTGATTGATTTTGATTTATTGTTGGTGTTTAACGCCACTATCAGCAATATTTCAGCTATATCATAGTCTTGGTGATGGAGGAAGCCCGAGTACCCGATGAGAACCACCGACCATGGGCAAGCAACTGGTAAACTTTATCACTTGCGGCTGCGAGTCGAGTGCACCCTTTTTAATTTACATAGCTGGGCACGAACCCACGCCGTATTGGTGATAGGCTTGTATGAGCTGTTAGATCCAACGACCTAACTCATTGAGCCACCCGGGCTCGTGTTTATTTTTGATGATCTTTGGTAAGTATTATTTATTTTTGTGACGAAATTTGGTAAGTAGTATTTGTTTATTTTTGTGACGAAATTTGGTAAGTAGTATTTATTTATTTTTTTGATGATCTTTGGTAATTAGTATTTGTTTATTTTTGTGATGATCTTTGGTAAGTAGTATCTGTTGATTTTTGTGGTGATCTTTGGTAAGTTTTATTTGTTTGTTCTCCGTAATTCACATTTCTAGTAATAATCTTATTATAGAGAGCTCGAGTGTTACATAGTTACTCTAGTAACCTAACTCTCTTTTCTCCAATATTAACGGCCATCAATCATCATCTATAAATATATATATATATATGTGTGTAGAAATGTGTCAATAACAACATAAATCAAGTAAAGCTCGTACGCATCAATGATATCATTAAATTATGTTCCCCTTTCTATAAAATGTCCATGCATGATATTACAGAACAAGAACTGTCTTTAGTGATGTATTATGATAACAATAATTACATAATGGATCTTAAGAAGCGAGTAAATACTGCTCTGTAGTTTTTTTTTGGGTTAGGGTTATGGTGATTAACGGCATGTTAAACACGATTTCGGTGATATCGTGACGGTCAGTTTTATTGATGGAGAAAGCCGGAGAAAACCACCGACCTGCTGCAAGTTACTGACAAACTGTATCACATAAGTTTGTATCAAGTACATCCCGCCTGAGTGGGATTGTTACTCACAACTTTAGTGGTGATATGTACTCATTGCATAGGTAGTTGTAAACCTAACGACTGCAGGATCACGACCACGACTGCCCCTGTACGTATTTGGTTAGTCGCGTGGAAGTTCCAATGATTCCATGAAAAAGAATGCTTTTACTGACGTACATTAATAAACATGATAAAGTCATTATACATTTGTATTTTGATCATTCTTTACTTATAATTGTATACGTAAAACACATGTGGCAATCGACAATTTTGTTTCAAACGCAGATGCAGTGAAACCTGTCTAAACCTAACCCTGAGTAACCCGAATACCTGCCTAAGCCAGACAGACTTTACAACCCCATCTCCTAAATGTCTATGTAAACCAAAAACCTGTCCAAACTGAATAAATTATTCAGTCCCAAAGGGATTCGGCTTAGACAGGTTTTACTGTAGTACGATCATGCAGAAGTATTAAGTAAAGAATAAATATGAACAGCGAATAGTTCTTTATCAACAAATGATCGAAAACATTGAAAAAACAAATACAGTTTGATTGTTCTGCATTAATTTATTTTATGAAGGTACATATTTCGGATTAACCCTTTGGTATCTTTAAACTTTTTTTCATTAGTTCGTCAACAATAATTTGTCATTTTAATCTATTTATGAAATCTACTGTTTTTTAGAAGATTCATCTTTCAAGTACTTTCGATTTGTCAGTTTGAACAAGTATCATAAATGTTCACAAACAAATATATACTTGACCTTTATACTCATACGTAAATAGAAAATAAAAAAACCCGAATTGTTTGTCGATTTATTTCCTCTAATATATAAGAGAGAAAATTTAACTTGTCAGGCTGTGCATCATTATCATTGAACATTTAATTTGTCACGCTGTGTATGTAGGAACCAATAATAATATCATAGTTTCAGTCAAAAAACTTTGACAAATAAAGAAAGGAAGATCCATGTAGTGAGGAAATGGATGATTTCTTCTGATTCTTCTTCATTAAATTGGTGCATATGTATTTGGTTACCCTTAGTACAGTATCTGGGTTCATATCTCGTGTTCTGGTAGGGTTCGTATTGGTCATGATTTTATTATTCTGTGTTGGACTGTTTGTTTGATTGTCACAGAGGACACAATAAACACGTTTACAAGGTCACTTGAATCTTTTCATTTTAGACAATTTATGCTGATGACAATGAACGATAAACACAATATACGTACAATGTCGAAAATTATAAATTTATTTGCAATCGCTGCAAAACAGGTCAGAAAATCTTTCCCAAGACTCGAATTTCTGTCTGTTTATACAAGTCGTACGAATATGGTAAGGTTTACGTTTCTGGTATCTAATAAGATGTAGATCTCAAATTTAGTGCGCACAACGTGTTTCTGGAAAAACCTTTATCTGGTAAGCTCAAAATTGAACGATTAGAAAGCCAAATAATCTAAAAGCTTTTTCGAGCAAGTAAACCAAAGGGCCTAAATAGGATCGCTAAAATCGGCAATGGTCACCTATGCCTGAGGGAGGAGAATCCTAGTTTTAATTATGCTTTCATTATTTAGAAACTGTAAATTTCAATAACACATATGTATTAAACCATGTCAGTGCCGAAGCACTGACTACTGGGTGGGTGATCTCCTCGGTCGAGTAATACTCCGCCAGCAGAGGTATCGATCCAGTGATAGTAATAAAACATAGATATCAAATTTAATGCGCACAAAGCGTTTCTGAAATAACCTTCATCACGTACGCTCAAAATCGAAAGGTTGGAAAGCCAAATAATTTAAAAGTTTTGCGAGCAAGTAGCCCAAAGAGACTAAATAGCCAAAATCGGCTATGGTCACCAATGCCCGAGGAAGGAGAACCTTAGTTTTAATTATACTTTCATTATTAATAAACTGTAAATTTCAATAACACATGTATCTATTAAACTATGACAGTGCCGAAGCAACAATATTTCAGTTATATCGTTGCGGTCAGAATCCGGAGTACCTAGCTGTTGCAAGTCTCTGACAAACTTTGTCTATAATGTTGTAACGAGTGCGCCTCACCTGAGCTGGATTCTCGTACAAATACATTTTATATTAACCAATAATGGACGATAATATACGAATATTGTATAGATACATTATATATTAAATGTCCCTTATTGGGTTTCTCTATCTTATAAATTGAATGAATGTTTAAATGTCCTTTATAGACGTTCGATTTTAAATATGAAAATATAGCCGTGCATAAATTAGGAAGTTACTTGAAACGACAGATAACAAGGAAGTATTATAATCATTTTACGATGTTACTATCATCCCTACAGTCTTGGTATTTTTGAAAATGTTTGGTAAGATGGTGGTTTATTTTAGGTCATTGCCAGGCATAGTCTTGGTCTAAACTCGTGGTTATTAACGGGAATACCAATAAACAACTGGTGACTGCCAGCAAATAAATGGACAAGCGATATTTAACAAACATGTCATTAAATAAATAGTTGTTCTTTGTATCATAATGTATCTAAGAATGGCATTTAAGATAAAAAGAATGGTTCTAGCTAGCAATAATTAACATGCAATCTTAAAAAGTGGGTATATATGCTAAGTGCAGAAATATGCTACAAGAAAGATGAAATCAAGAGGCAAGCGATGTACAACAAAACTGTCATTAAATAAAGAGTTCTTCTTTGTAGTATTATGCATTTTAAAAAAAAAAAAAAAGACCCAGAATATTATTTAAGATGAAAATAATCTGAATTATTATACCTCAGTATATATTTTCTATATAAAATTATATGCAGATAAAATTACTATTTTGCACAAAAAAATCCAATTGCTGATTTTGTTTAAATAGTTTTGAAGACTGATCATGACTATTATCCCTAGGGAAATAGTCTCGATGACTATTTTCCTAGGGAAATAGTTCAGTTCAAACAGTATACGTTTTCCCGCGCTTTTATGGTTAAGATCTTTCGTGTTTTAACGTACATGCACCTACATGTCCGAGAGATACGATTATTTGTTTACGATAAAATGGCGTCTGCTGTTCAAGCAGGTTGATTTGTCTTCTTTAAACTGGTTAGAATTGTTGTTAAAACATGTTTATTGTTGATATTTTTTCTTAATATTACTATTAAGAACTTCTTTTTTTGTCTTTTTAATAGCCATATTTTCTCAGATTTCCTAGATTGCTTTTGCCATAATAAAACACTTACTTACTGACTATTCGGACAATAGCAAGTTTATTGTCCCTCTCGACACCAACTATTTCCCTCCGCTTTGCGTCGGGAAATAGTTGGTGTCTCGGGGGACAATAAACTTGCTATTATCCTCATAGCCAGTAAATAGGTGTATACTAATTGTTTCGATTAGCAGTAATTAACATGTAATCTTAAAAAACAATAGGTATATATACTGCCTTTTTGTATTTCGTTAGCAGTAATTAACATACAATCTGAAGAAGCAGGTCTATGTACTGAAGTTTCGTATTTGGATAGCAGTAATTATATGCAGAATCATAAAAAACAGGGATATGTTCTATCGTTTTGTTCTGGAATCGCTGTAATCACTGTGCATGTAGTATCATAAATAGTATAAGGTGATGTCGTAACTTCCGTTGTGTTTTCTTCGTTGATAATTTTTCTGTCGGTTCGTTTTGCTCTGTTATAAAACAAGTAAGTTGCTATTATTTTATCTGATTATATTTGGTTTATTACCATGTCTTAAATTTACTATATTAATCTTTGATTTTTTCATATTTAAAAAATCAATATACAACATTATATGGATAAACAAACAAGTATTGGTCCATATCATATATGTTTATTTTCTAATTGCAGTCTAGTACTAGAACCTTAATTGACAATACGGTTCAATAAATTCTTTAAAATGCATACAATAAAAACAACAATATTTCAGGAAAAGTTACTTGAGTTTGAAATCAATTCTATTTCAGGAGTATTTGTTTCTTTTCTGAACATGTTCATAGTATCTTTATTTAAATCCGTTTACAGCCTTTCCATTACTACTCGAATAATGTCATATTATTCTACAACATCACGTACATATTAAAATGTTTCCATATTTGTATGAAATTCAACTCATTTTTTACATGGTCTAATGGTTGTAAGCATTACCATATGGATGGACTCATTAAGTCATTTCTAATTCTTCTCAAGTTAACAATGTGCTAACATATCACGTATATTAAGGATGAAAGATATTTTATAGTTTATATTTCTATATAGAAACTACATATACGTTGACAATGTAAGTATATTGTTTTTTTTTTATTTGAAATTAACGTGAAATCATTATTTTCAGAACTAGAAATTAATATTATATGGAAGTACAAATATAACTCAAATAGACAATGTCAAGACTAAGGCTTAGTATGTTTTAGGAATGAAATAGTACATGATATTTAAATATATCAATGACTGATCAATAATGATGTACTCATGCAGAATACTAATTTATTTATTTATTATGTAGGTAGCGTACATTGTACCAATGATGAATCAAATCCTACTCCAGTATATGTAGTACAAGGTGGAGAAGCTGTTCTACAATGTGGATTTGAAAGTAGCCGTCTGGGATGGCAAGTGTATAATGGTGATAGGTGGAATATGGTAACAAGTAATGTTTTAGATGGTTCTAAATACTCAGTAACTAAGGATCCATCAACAGGACTGTATTACAGATTACATATACTGAATGTTGGAGTGTATGATTGTAAGAGGTACAGATGTAGAGGAACACTACGTGGATGGTTTCTACAGTTCTTCTATTTGCAGTTGATTTTCTTCGGTAGGTGTAATTATATATTGGTCATCTTCAAAGAGGAAGCTTTATGGCATATATAAGTCTAAAATTATGTTTTTGAATTGATGCATCTCGTCCTATATATGTGGCGTGTATTAGATTTGTCTAATTCCCTGTTAAACCGCATCATTAAACACATCCCGAGTTTCTGTCCTTATGTCTCTAAATTACACGATTATCTGGTTAGATATAACCACAAAGGCTTAAATTATTTCTAATATTCTTTTTAGTGATGATATTCCTTTTTCTCTTCTGCGAATACTATGGATATGCTAGGCATTTATTATTACGTGATGATTTCCGTATTGACCTAGTTATTAGTCCGAGGGTAGCTGTATTGGTCTGAGGCGAAGCTGCCCGAGGAATAATAACTAGGCCAATACGGAAATCATCACGTAAAGATATATTTATTAATTGACTGTAACATTGTATTGCATAATGGGTATTTATAAAATTGATATATTTATTAATTAACCATAACATTTTATCTTATAATGGGTATTGTAACATGAATACGCATTTTTCCTTTCATGTTTTTATGCAGTAATAAACTTAAAAATAGTGAACTTTTACAAACCATGGTCTAACATGAAAATCATGGAATAACATCAATATATTGATGTCATTCCATGATTTTGCGGACCTCGATGAAAGCACCCAATATTGATTTATGTTACAAACCATATATGCTATGGATCTTACTCATGTACTTATTTAAACCTTCGGATTCGTTGGTTTATATAAGTTAATTCTTAAGATACATGGTATATATAATACTTATAAAATCATAAACTCGTCCAATATAAAAAAAAGTAATCCAATATCGGAAAAACTAAGCCAATATCGATATTGGCTTAGTTTTTTTATATTGACTGAGTTTATGATTTTATTTTGCAAAGACAGTTTAGGTTGTACTGACAACAATTATATAGTGTTAATTAATAATATAAATTATAAACGGAAGAACTTGAAGCCGCCAATATTTTACAGTTAGTTGTTAACCCAACTATCATACGATCACGACAACGATGACGCCTGCGATGTGTGGAATTCTGATATTTCCTATGATGTCATAAATAGTCGATAATTCAATTGAAAATATCTAATAATCCAAAAATTATAAGATCCACCAATAAAAGATCACATTAATATTATGTATATTTATAAATATTCTTCCTTTCTGGTCTTGACTTTCTTTAATATGTCACAGAATGCTAAAATATTAGTACTTTAAACGTTCCAAGAACCATGTAACTAGCCCTTTACTTTACTAATCTATATTCAATATGCAATCGGACATTACTTAGTAAACAAAGACAATACACAGATAATAAAGGAGTATATCGATGAAGCATGTACAATACACTGGCCAAAGAAAAATTACAAAGTGAAAATCATTGATCTGCAAGCCAAAACATAAAAAGCTCAAGATTGAACTACCTGAATCCGGTGAGGAACCCAGGTGCTCCGAACGAGTTGGCAGTAATTCTCCCTCCATTAGCATAATGGGCAGGATTGCGATTACGACGAGCGTAAGATATATGTTGTCATTTGCGACGTTGCTGTTCCTTAACATTCAACCAAACGTAAGACGTTCGACGGGATTACTTCAACTTAACCACAAAGAACTATTGGTTCAATAGCATATTTGTTAACAACAAGCCTCTGTCAATGAAATCATGATAGTAACCAGAAGTTCTAACATTTCGTTCTTAACTGATCCTCATTTTCCCTGTTTAGGCGTATGTCACGGTATGAGGAAAACGTAACTGTATCTCATGTATACAGTTGTTGACACTATCAACACATCCACTTACACCATACAAGCAAATTCTCCATTTTCCATTACATCGGTGTAATAATATTGATTGCAATTTATGCAAACACCACTAGTGCTTTTGCTATTAAAATTATAAGTATTACATACAACTGTAAGCAAATTTGATATGTACATTTTGTAATTTGAATAAGAAAGCAATAATATCAACCAAAATTTTCGAATTATATGCGATCCCATACTGGCATAAATTCGAGGAACCAGATATGTACATTACTTTATAATATTTCTTTTTCATTTGTATCATCATTCTATTAATTTTCTTTTTCGCGTTATTGTCATATTGTATAGTGCACTTTTGTATGTTTTGAGTACGAAAAATATAATCTACAACAATAGAAGTAAAATCACCATGTGACATTAGACGTTAAAGGAAAACTGTTTTTATGTTAGATTTTTTTCTTTTTTACTATAGTGCCACCATCTAGTGTAAGTTTTGAGAATGTTGCACCAGCTAACAGATTATTAGGAACGGAGGGTCAGGATCTAACTATAACATGTAAAGCAGTAGGAGGTACACCAGCTCCTAATGTTGTACTGATAATAGACGGACAGTCATTAGCCAATCAGAGTCAGTCAGTACAAAACACATTGATTACCATCAACATATCTTATGATCGAAAGACAGTCACATGTCAAGCTAGTAATCCTGCTTATTCACAGATTTCATTGACTGATTCAGCCGTGATATATCTAATCTGTAAGTAGTTCTTCATGTATGGATATACTTTTTACTTTGTAAACATATTGCAGTCGCTTACCATGAACGAGTTTGCAATATGGCTGACGTTATGCTATGCATAAAATCACATTAGCAATTAAAAATCCAATTAGTAATAAAGGAATATTTTACTTACCGTTATTTTTCGTTTTTCGTATTTTGATATATGACCCCTAGAACACAATACTCATCGTATTCTTCGCGGTAGACTTGCATACAGGCTCCGTGCGTAGTGTAAAGGAAAGGAACTCCAAATGTCAGAAACAATTCGTTTCAAGTCCTGTGCATTTCGGATTTCTTTTACTCGTGGTTGCAATTTAATTCTTAGAACTTTCCATACGTTTTCAATACTATTTAAATCAGGGCTTTGTGCTGACCAAGGAATGGTATGAATATCATTTTCCTCCTTCCATTGGTTGGCTCTAACTGAAACATGGCACAGTGCATTATCCTCCTGAAAAATCCAGAGTCGGTTTGAAAAATGTCTTGCGATAACTGGCCAAAGGTTATCGTCTAATACTGAAATATGCTTTTCAGTTTACATATTCCCTTCAACTGGTGTCAGTGTTCCCACGCCATAATATGGTATGCACCCCCAAAACATTACTGATGCACGGCATGTAGTTTCCCATTTCACATTCCGGACGTGACATTTCATCCGCATTTCTTCAGACATAAATTTTGTGATTTTGATCAAGTATTATATTTGTCTCATCACTGAAAATTATATGAGACCACTGATCTATTGTTCAGTGCTATTTCCGGCGATAAATTCCAACCCCCTTGACTTATGATATTGTGATTTTCTTGGACACTACTCTACAATTGTACCCTTCACGAAACAGTCTTCTGCAAACATTACAGCCAGTTCATTGATTAAATCTTACTGTTACATCTTTCAGAGTTTGTCGTCTGTTTGTTTTCAGGCAACGAAAAAGAATCCTGTCATCCCGAGGAGTCGTTTTTCGTCTACCCCTACTTCGTGGCAAGTTTTCAAAGTTTCCTCTTTTTCTCATCCGCTTCAAAAATTTATGGATTGTTCTACTGTTGATGCCTGTCATATTCAGTATTTTATAGCTCGAAAAACCTTCATTTAACAAATTTATCATTATTTCTTCCTGCTCGATGGTAGGTTCCTTACCGTGCGGTGGCATTGTTGCTTAGCAGACAATTTGTTGTTCATCTAAGGGGAATAATCAAACTTTGTACCATAGATATGCATTTTTCCTTTGATGTTTTTATGCAGCAATCAACATAAAATAGTGAACTTTTACAAACCATGGTCTAACATGAAGATCTTATACCGCATGTTGGTAGAACGGACAATAACAACGTCGCCATATTGCTAACTCATTCATGGCAAACAACTGCATATAATGTCACTTAGTGGATGACGACAATTTTTTTTTAGTTTTGGTTAAATTAATGATACAAGACAAGAATAATTAAAAGCATAGTCCCTGCGTTTGGAATTTTCTGAAATATATTGACAGGGAATATATAAACACAAATCACACCAAATTGACGGGTTTGAAAATTTATCCTTTTATTTATTTATATTGTGAAAATATCACCCGAAGATTGCTTCTGTCGTCTGTTAGTAACACCATGTGCATATTATTTCAGTGAGACCACTCCCACCAACCATTACTGTAAATGCAGGCAGCATAGAGGAGACTAAACCTTTGGTTGTAACCTGTAAAACAACAGGTAGTCGTCCTAAAACTATATTACAATGGACAATAGGACAGAATGATGTTACATCTGGTGCTACAGAACAGATTAATCATGACACAGCTAGTGATACTTATACAGTGATATCTGACTTGACCTACAGTGTAAGGAGGAGTCATAATGGACAGGTGTTAACTTGTAAAGCTGTTAATGTGGCTTCCTCTAGTGGTGCACATACCTCTATGACTTTAAATGTTAAATGTAAGTTGAACACAGTGATGGTTACGAATGAATGCAATATGATTTCTGAACTAGTAAGTAAATTTCTTCGTACATGTAAATATAGTATTACTGTTGATTTTTATTCTAACATGTTGACGACTTATTGCTTACATCTGATCTCCAATGATCATCCATTAAATGCACTTTTATATTGTTTATGGTTATGTTGTCATCTGTATGAAAGCAAACGTTATATTTATGGCTCTAATTTGTGGTGGATTTCCATTTATGTATTATTCCTTAGCCACTAGGATAAGTTTGTGACAAATGTAACCGGGCTAACACTGCCATATCTTGCTGCCTTTCAAAAGGAAAGGTTTTCATTTCCATGTCGTATTCTAAATTAGCTAAGCAAGCAAAAGTCATTAACGTGATAACGAAAATAATGAATTATGTGTGTTTATAATTAGATTATCGGTTTTGCCTTAAGCGAAGATATCAAAGATAATCTGCTACATCATTGTCGCTTTCATATATAATTTGTGACTATTTAAACGCAATATTGTCAGTTTATGCTATGTGTAAATATCATTGCATAGTGAACTTTATTTTTATGTACAATTTGACATTTAGTATTACTAACACGAAGGACAGTTTAATACACATATTGACTTCTACATTTTGTGCATTTTCATTTACAGATGCACCAGCTGTTACAGTAAGTGATGTTACCTATGATGAACATGAAGCCATTAGAACAGTGGCATGTGTCCCTGATGGTAATCCTAGTACATATACCTACTATAAATGGCAGCACAAGTCTAAATATGGTGTACTGATTCGTGAGTTGGATGGAGGGACTAATGGTATACTAACATTATCAAGTAATCCTGATCCTTTAGAAGATAGATACCAGGACAGTGGAGAATATGTATGTACAGCTGGTAATGGTATTGTAGGAAGGGATGGCAATGTAAAACAGACAGGATATGGTTATGTCATTATAAGCGGTATGTAAAATATATAGGATATGGTTATGTCATATTAAATGGTTTGTAAGATAAACAGATTCATATCATCCCATAATCATTATAAGCATTTGTAAATAAAACAGATTGTGACATAAATGCATTCTTTTCCTTTGATCTTTTTAAGGTTTAAATACCAAAATGTAAGCAACAGCTAAGAACTATGAAATAATACACGCAGACACGATATATTGCACACTTTAACTCTGAACTGTAGTTGCATTACCCTCAAAGAGCCGTGCAATAATCAACGACCTAGATGTGATGTTGCGTAGTTTGATGTTACAAATATTTTATACGACGGTTTATTGCTAGGATATGGTCATGCTCCACTAAGAATAACAAGACTTCTCAAGTAATTGAGGTAGAAAACATCAATAGCAGAGGAAGAGTCTATCCCCGAGTTTTCAACTTTAGATAATTTTGTATTCGTTGAAATGATTGTAAGCTGTCATGACATTTTCAATTGTAGATTTCATATATGTGTTAAAATCCCGAATAGCCGGAACTCTCAAATAATAAATAAGACAGAGTCAGATCTATCTTTGTAATTGTAATATGCTGGTCTACTGGTCTATTAAAATACATTGTATATTAAGTGAGGAACTTTTTTAGATGTAATTCTACCGAGATAATACAAACAAATGTTGCTTCTCATTTTAGAACCGAATGCAATAATAATCATATATATATATATATAGATCTTGAGTGTTCCGTTTGTTGCCTCCAATACGTTGGCGAGTCTAAGCAGCCCTTCCACAAACGCCTTAATGGACACAGGGGTGACCTTACAAAAAAGCCATTTCTTCCTATGAGCCAGCTCTTCAGACTGTCTGAAAATCCTCATCATTGAACAGAACTATCTGTGGAATGATTTTCAACGTGAGAATCGCGACAGATTTTAGATTAAAGAACTCCGTGGTTTACATCCGGACGGTATTAACAGAAAACAATAGCTTTTTATGTATATTTTCTTTCTCATTGTTTATAGTTAACGAATATTTTTCTACTGTCACAAAGTTAAGGATGTGTGCTCACCACCTTTTAATAAGGATAATCCTTAATATTCTTAAATACGTCACACTTTACCAGGTGACAATTATACCTCCTATCTTTCCAGTGAAATGAAGGAGTTAAATATTTTTAATACGTCACACTTTGTCACCTGACTATTTAGTGAGTGGTAATTATACCACCCTATCTTTACATTGCAATGAGGGAGTTACAGAGTTTTATACTTGAATTTTTTATACATCATACTTTGTCACCTGACTATTTAGTGAGTTGTTATTATACCAGCTAATTTTTACAAACTCAGTCTAATTTTGACAGACACTTAAGAAGGTCTTATGTTGATCGAAAATGTTGTCAATATATTTTTTGTAACATCGTTATCGGTATCGTTGCACAATCTTCTAGACTTCTATAATTTATTTTGTTTGTGCTGCATCGTCATGTCTCGACGACCCGTTACCTATTAAGTTTGCTGGTTGGTTGATTCCTTAGACTTATATATATATATATGAATTTTAAACATTTAACAAATTTAAACACTTGGCGACATAGATATGAAACGCGATATGGAGCAAATGGCGATAAGACAACACCCTACAACAAGTATTATGAACTATATGCGAGAAGCTAAGCGGAGACGTGTTCCACATGAATCAGAACCATCATTTTATCAGAAAAATATATTATATTGGTGACACTGTCGGTATAGCAATTCACAAAGTAGACAGAACTAACATTGACTCAAACATATTGTCATGCAAAGTTCTTGAAGTAAAAAAAAGTAACTGATTCCAAATGCGTTTACAAAATATTTTCAAAAGATGGAATGCTGAAAACCTATTACTCAGATGAAGACCTAGTTGACTTAAGAACAGTTTGCTTCCCAGGATGAAATTATATTGACCCTTATTTACTATTGGAAAATTCTCACATTCAAGCTTGCCAGAAATCCGGACAGTAAATGAAACTGCTAATCTGGTTTCCACATGTAACTGTGCTGGAAAATATAATGCGATGTTTATGCCGCAAATATAAGATACCTTGATCAAGCAAATGCCACATACAAACATTGAGCAAATGTTGTAATAAATAGGCAACCTAATCTAAAATTGTATTAAAATGTATTTTTCTGACTATTTGTAATTCAATTATCGCACAAGACTTATTTTATATTTCACAAATTTTACATATTTTTATGTTTTTCAATTCAGTAATATCCAGAATCGTACTAAGCTTTAAATTCAGTAATATTCCGAATCCCACTGAAAGTTGAGTAGGATCCAGGATCCTCCTAGTACAAATCTAAATATCCTGATTTGTCCTAGTAGATATTGGAATTCTGATTTATACTGGTTTAAATCCAGTACAAATCAGAATTCCAATTTCTACTAGTAGAAATTGGAAT
>MJUT01013649.1:27076-37203 GCA_002080005.1 Gigantidas platifrons
TATATATATATATATATATATATACAAATAAGGAAAACAACTATATATAAATCAAAATGTCAACAAACAATGCGAAGATGGTACCACATGGATTGATACCATTCACATTAACCTGTGATATGCTTATTTAAGAGTAAAGATATACAAACATTGAAGAACAAATATGTAAAAGATGGTGATTTTTAACTGCTAGGTTGTTTAAGATATACACTCCTATTTTATATTATGTCATTGTTGATATATACGTTCCACGTCAGGTAACTGGGTTCCGTCCGGAATGTTATGCTTCGGGATAGCTCTGTTGTGGATGGTGGTATTCGGATATTAAACAGATGAATCCGTTTAAACGATTAGCATGGTAGTATATTTTGGATAATATGCTTGCTTTTGTACTTTGAAATGGAATATTTGATGCAGTCAAAACGATGTAAATCAAATATATTAACTTGACAGCAGCCTAAGTCAGTGATATCCTAGAACAACGGGAGAAAGTGGAAACAGTAACATCGGGTTACAAGGGAAGAATAATTAGATATCTAATAACATTGTGCTGTGTATAATTTCTGTGTCTAATACGTTGTTTGTTTTTATGTCAAATAAGTTGATATTGTAAATTAAATAACCATATATTTTATTGTTTGTAAAATATTGTGAATATTACAGGATCATAAAATAAAAACTAATTGTATGATAAGAAGAGTTTGAAGATAACAAAGGGGTAATCAGAATCCGTAAATCGAAAGACAGATAAACCAATGAGATATCCTGTTTTAGTAAAGATAGTTATTATTATTATTATTATTGTCATTATTATTATTATTATTGCAAGTTTCTGCTTAATTTATTCTTGCTCCATTGTTTGTATCGTAACTCTAAATTATCATTTATTAGTAAAACGGTCATAACTCGTAAAAGTGCACTTCGTCTACGTTTAAATGACTAATTGGATACCTTGAGTGCATTTTTACTCTGACTATTTTTCTTGTAATGTATATAAATAAAAACGGAGATATCTGATTTAGTGTGCACGACTCGTTTATGTCATATCCTTCATCACGAGAGGCTCATAATAAAATGATTGGAAAGTAAAATAGTGTAAAAGTCGTTGCGAGAAATAGTAAAAGAACCTAAGCAAAAAAATCCAGAATCAGTTATGATCACCTAGACCGACATTGTATGCAACTCATATAATATATAAACAAGTAATCCTTTTAATATGTGCCTTTCAGCTCAACCAACATTTACAAATGAGAACAGCTTAACACAGTATGGTGAATTTGGTGGAAATGTAGATATCAATGTTTATGTATACAGTATACCTAAATATAAAACAAAAACGTGGTACATAGGTAACAAACCAGTTTCACCATCAACTAAATATTCCATGTCAGACCCCCCGGCAATAGTTAATGATACATTCCACGGTAAAGATGTACAACTGGATGGTTACAGTATTATGTTGACCATCAACAATTTGAAAGAATCTGACTTCAATGTTAGCAATAGATTACAGCTGTCATATGGTGCAAGTGAAATTGTACAGTATACTGTTTGGTTGGAATCTGCAAGTAGGTATAGCAGAGGATAAATACCACAACATACGACCAATATTGCACTTGGTTACAACTGGTTCGAATTTTGCCACTAATCCATAATTTGAAATTTTATATATTTTCGCAAATTAACAAAGAAATTGAATTAAAACAGAAGAAAAACCGTAGATACATTGGTTGTTACGACGCATTTCTGAAATAACTTCATCATGTATGAACAGCCCATCTATGCTAAGAACTTGAGGAACATTACTATTAATTATACTAACATTGTTTAGAAACCGTAGATCATAATAACAGAAGTTCATCTCGTTATTTGTCATCGTATATTAAAAATGTGAAAATGGAATTTCTCATTTATCTAAAAATTACTACTTTTAAAACATAAACTGCAAATATGATGCTCAGTAAGATCCATAATTGAGGACAAAAGACTTAATTATAGCAGTTTGTACGTACACGAAATATTCTAACCACATGTGTGATCTCTAGTAGCAGATAGTCTTGAATTTGCAATTAAAATTGGGCATTAATGAAACTTAATAAAGATATGAAAGTACATTTTTGTTTCTAATTTTCGCTCGATTTGTATTAGCACTATTAAACATCAGTTTACATATTTATTAAAAAGAAAACTCTTTCAAAATATAGTACTGTGTAGGTGTGGTGTTCTAAGATAACTTATATTGATATTGTTGATATAGTACATTGTAACAAACAAGATACAATATAGAGAATATTTGTAAGATGTACATGTATAAAACATACTTATTGAACCCACACCAGAAATCAATAATCATCAGACAATTGAGAACAATTATATACTGTCTGTTGATTCAAGTTTGTTTACCCCAATTTATATTGTGTATATAGAGAACACAATTAATGATAGAAATTCGTCAAATTTATTTTCATAAATTCTAAATTCCAATGGATTCAAACTAATTTGAAATACTTTGCTATGTTGTAGGTCCCCCTCAGACTCCCGCAAATTTCACTTTAGTTAGTTCTACAGACACAAGTATTGTAGTTGAGTGGATTCCTGGATATAATGGTGGACACGAACAAACATTCAATATACAATACCGTATTGTTAATGAATCCAAGATATGGTTCACGCAGCAAATCCCACAATATAATAAGCAGACGTACACACTATCAGGATTACAGGGTGACACACGATATGAACTGAGAATGTTTGCCGAAAATACGTTTGATAGGAGCAGTCCTACAGATATACGAAGTATATCAACAGTATCATCGTTGAAAAAGGGTATGCCTTCTAGTGTTTCATGGTTTTGATCTGTCACATTAAGCATATGTTTTTAAGTAAACGGCGGACGATATCACATAAGTGATCATCGGACCAAAATCGTGCTGATTCTTAAATGAAGACGTAGATATTTAATTTAATGTGCATGACGTATTTCCGGAATAACCTTCATCATAGCTGCTCATACTAAACAAAACTTAAAACAAAATTGCGAG
Source organism: Gigantidas platifrons (assembly GCA_002080005.1). Lineage (NCBI taxonomy): Eukaryota > Metazoa > Mollusca > Bivalvia > Mytilida > Modiolidae > Gigantidas > Gigantidas platifrons. Next base: position 30,118 of record MJUT01013649.1, read on the forward strand.
CAAGCAAACTTAAGGTTGAAAGGTCAGACAACATCTACTAAGGTTATGCCTGAAGGAGATTGACCTAAATTTTAATACATTACATTATTTAAGACCTATCAATTATAAACATATATATTTCTACTAAGCCATGACAGTGCCGAAACAACACTGATTAGTGTCAAATTTTCTTAGTACTATAATAAGTGATGATTGTTCCAAATTTTTTTTTCGAAAGAAATCATGTACACTAAGTTGGCGAGTTTGACTTTTTATCTATGCATATATAACAAAATCAATTGAAGATAAAAGAAATAATAAGATTAAATGCTACATACGTCTATTTAGTAGATGGAGAAACACAACACTCAAATATATTTTCTGTTCTTAAAATGATTCTGTGTATGCTTGTTACAGTTGGGGATATATACATTTTAAGGTAATTTGTGTCTTAATTGAAATCATTTTAAAGTTGCCATAGCAACAATATAATTTGTGCATGCCCTATAAATTGCAGTGCATGTGTATGATTTCACAAAAAAATTAAAAAAAGCTTTGATTGTATGCCTATATTCTATTGGAATATCTTGCTAGATATTTTTTTACAATCAGACTCATATTTTCTTGTGGAGTTATCGAACATGAGCAATATGCTATTCTCCTATAATCAGGAAGTATGTAATAATGAGGAACTGACGAAACATAATGGATATGCCAATTACAAACGCTATGTTGTGTTGATATACGGAATGACTATACAACTGAAAGACAATTTAAAAAAAAAAACAAAAAAAACAAAAAAAAACAATCGGTGGCTGCCAATATTTAATACATATCGCATATGCATTATATATACCGCAGATTCATTTCAGTTAACAAATAAAATAAAATAATGAATGCAATTACAGTACATTATATTAAAAGACAATAATTGTTATGCCAAGAAGGTTTTTTCTATCCATTGCTTTCCAGTCATTTCTATAATATTATAAAAATGTTGAATATTAAAAGATACTACACAATTGATTAAAACAACTTTGTCTTTTGACATCTAAATAACTTTACTTTTATTTTATTTACACAAGACTATGTTCCCAGGATGCTGGTTTGCCAATCTGGATTTACAGTACTATCTTATGATGGTGTGTTTGTAATAATGAGTTGTTATACTAAGCTATTCAGGTATAAAACAAATACAGGGAATATCATGTGGTTCACTGCTTAAGCTTGCTAATGTTGTTGTTGTGATGCCATTTTAATGTACATTTCCAATCATTCAGTGAATCATCGTCCTGTTTTGAGGAGGTTCAGGTTGACTTGTTGACGAAAATAATTATACTTTTTAATGCATATTTTCAGAAACACAGAAATTCAGTGCCCTGTATGGAGGTGTTATTGGAGGAGTAGTTGCTGTATTAATAATTGTCATGATCGTTTTAGGGATCATATTCCTTAAGAGAAAGAAAGGTAACATTAACAATCACTTGTTAGAACACATATGGACAAGTGAGGACTTAACCTTATGACGAGTGATGATTTCATTTTATCCATCTTACATCTTGTTAGTAATATCATGTCAAACTGGCATGCGTATCGTTGTTTATACGCCATTCACCAGTATGTTTCAATAATCAGAGCATTAAACACATAGACATGACAGGATACTAAATAATCAACGTTTGAAGATACCAAAGGACAGTCAATACAATGGCCACAAAAGGGACACAACTAGAAACACAAATCGACAAAACTCTACACAAAAAAAAAACTAACGATTTAGCAACACGAACCCACAAAAGGATTGGGGTTGAAATCGTGTTCTCAGGAAATGTCCGCCTTTCTTTTTTACTTGTGGTACCTATCATGTTACTGGTAAACGACAAGAGCAACGTGTGATATTGAAATCGTGCTGCGCACCAGTGTATGTAAATAAATACAAATAACCTAACTAAATAATGGGCGATCTACAAAACAAATAGGATTACATGTAAAGACAACCCTAACATCATTTTTAGTCGAAACTTGTATGGACTACAGTAATAAAAATTAATATACACACTGATATGAAAGTGATATTACAAATGTAACGCTGTGGAGGCCATTTCGACATGAGTGTGAAAGTAATATACAATGTATTAAAATTACTATAAATAGCTTACTTTAAAGTGTGTTTTACCACTTGCAAGAAAACAAAACATATGATGGGTATTTTAATGGCCACTATAATCCCCGAAAATGACAATTTATATCCAGTGTAAAGGCTTAAAGACAGGCTTAATGACACATTTTAGAATTTCATTTAATATTACAGGTTTGTCAAATGGCAGAGATAAAACAAAGTCGAACAGGTAATACATACACAAATAATTAGTAATACATACACTAATAATTAGTAATACATACACGAATAATTAGTAATACATACACGAATAATTAATACAAAAATGTATATATATTACATACAAGAAAACATAATATATACAAAACATATTTATCCTGTCTCTGAATACAACATATTTCTATAATGTTTAGGTAGAAATGTGATGTTTGCCAGTGATTTATTAACTTTTCTGTGCCGAGTACAAACGCATTTTATACTGTTTATCCTACAATGTCAAACAAATTAAAACTATCCTATATATACAAAGTGAAAGCAAGTTGAACAATATCTAAAAACGCATAGAGTTTTCGTAACGACTACAACACGGCTACTATTTTTCGAAATCTACAAGTGAGCTCATTAACGATTAGGGAGCATGATATTTTTTAAAGGCATTATCATCTTTGGTCCAGAAATAGGCTGTCTGCATCATAACCCGAGCAATCCCCTTCACCGATCACGAGGAAATCTTATCCACAACCTGGACTTAAGGAAAGCGTTAAGCAGCTCCTAGTAATGGGTCAAGGATTCGTCAGCAGTAACCAATGCTCTATAGTATCAATGACTATATATCACACATATGTCCGTGTCAGTTTTATTGCTCCAATATAATGATTGAAGCTTTATAAACTTTGAGTCTTCATGCTATGACTAGGCAGCGTAGAGCATTACCGAAATATCAACGATGAAAAATATTAATCCCCACTAAGCATTGATACAGAGTTATATGATGGCCAATTAGTGTCGTTCATAAATCTTTTCTTTTTTTGGATGTGTATGCTGATTGTATTGAGATTATATTGCGTCTTATAATTAGGCATGTTGACCTTTGCCCTTAATTACAAGAATATTATTTACAAATTAAAACGAATGACTCAGGTAGTTCATATATGCACCATGATATGTAATCACACACTTCAGGGTTTATTCTTACTCCAATATGTTCACATTGCATTGACAAATAAACTGATGATAAAATGAAGTAGATATCAAACATATTTTTTCAAGATTTTCATTCGATTAATATTTTACAAAGCAATGTCCTTCTCCGAACACATCGTATACAACCATCTCTGACCCGTCAGGTCGAATGTCCTAGTACAATTGTTTTAAGTAGGTTAAAACCAATATCAGTATGTTAATCTGGCTTACTGTCTTGTATAATGTACAATATATATTGTATCAATATTTACGCTATCATCATCAACGGTAATGCATACTTTTATATTATACTTGACAGGAACGATGTAACAGCTGATAATAGTCCAAATACCAATGATACGTACGAATACATCGAAGGTGCTACGAGTAACCAGAGACAGAAAGGTAGGATTTATAATAAATAACAATGATACCTACGAATACATCGAAGGTGCCACTAGTAATCAGAGAAAGAAAGGTAGGAATAATAACATGCATCTACTTATATGTAAAACCTGTAGGTAACATAGTATTTAAAGGTTTACGATATCGGATATGTTTTAATAAATGATGTGTTCCTATGTTATACAGATACAGTATATGAGAGCCACATGTTAGAAGCAAACTTCTTTATCTGGTCAAACACACCGTAACTGCGTAATCGAGTTAAATTCTCCATAGCCCCTTTTGCTGCCTAACTCATCGTTTCCACATGTTCTTTCTAAAACGTCACATAGTATATCTGCGTCTAGACAGAACCTTTATTTCCGTCATGTTATACATGCATATTATTTTTATGTTTTTGTTGAAGGAATCTAGACGCAGGAGGTGATTTATTTTCATTGTTTTATTTTATTTTTCCTAACAATATGATGTAAAATGATCTGAAGCTTCATATTAAATTACAATTTCGTGTTTACTTTTGATTTTTACAGCAAATTCTTAGTTTTATTTACTTAATGCTGTTTTTCAGATCCACGGGACAAGAGAATAGAAATTCCGTGAGTATCAAAAGATATTATTTTTATTACGTATAATACAAGGCTAATTCGAAATTAAATCACCATTTATTGTATAATGCAAATATATCGTTTATATCAAGTACAAATATGTTACTGGTTGTTAAAAAATGGAAATAATGCTATGCATTACCGGTACTTTGCATACATTGCCCTAGATAATCATAGTATAGATATTTCGAAGTCTTTATAAGTTGATGTTAATGAAATATTTAAAACAACTCTTTGACATTGTTGAAAATGTCGGTTCGCTTAACTCGAACTTTAATGTTCTAGTTGGTGTTGTGTATATCATGTTATTGTCTGTCCGTCTTCGATTCACATCGTTGCAAATTCGTATTAGTTTATCTAGATTCTTATATATTAAATATGGCTACTTAAATAAGGTCACAGATTAGACAACATTGATGGATTGCGACATTTTTATGATTTTTTAACTCTAATTAATAAACACCTTTGTACATGAATAATCATTAACCATTTTCCTTTAATTTTGTTATATTTAGTTGACTACAACTTGTAAATTTAGAGACATATGATCACTCGACTGTTTATGCGTATATTTTCGATGTTATATAAATGTCTTATAGTTTTACAAAGACTTATGAAGTACTAGGTATGAAAGAAACTCCAAATACGTATGCTGATTTATCAAGTAGGCGAGGTATGATATAGTTATCATGTTATTTCTATTCTGAAAAATATCATTGTTAAAGAATGAGTCATTTAATGTCTACCCTGAGCATTGGATGATGTCTTGTACATTACTAGATTTCACCAGACAACCACTATTTGTTGTTCTAAACCGTGTATCGTTCACCAGTTATTTGTCATCGGGTACTTGTAGGGGAGTATGTGTACCTTACATTTACGTACACATTAAATACTGAAACAGGGCTAATAATAGGAGAAAACGTCTAATGAGCACACTGGTATTAATTAATGTATATATACATTGTAATAGGACGATGAATTTGATACACTTCCAAATGAAACAAAACTGTATTTTGTCACTTGTTTAACTTTGTCATTACTCTAATTTTATATATGTTGTCACTTGTTTAACTTCCTCATTAATCTAATTGTATGGACCCAGTCCTGAAATGATGCGGTCATGTAAATGTTTTCCACAACCCTGACATATAACTTTGACGAATACATACATACGATGGTATTTGTAAATTCACACATAAACACATCGACATTTTTATACTATTTTTGCTACAACACACAACAGATAACAACACTTTTACAACACAAAACTATAAAAATGTATTATGACACCATTCACTATTATATGGAAATCTGAATCAGGAAATGTAGAACTATATTTTATATTTTAGAACAAAGCCAATCTCTACCGTAAGTATCATGATAAAACATACAATGTTTGTTGACTTAAAACACCCACTAATGTACAAAGATAGATTGATATAAACATATATTGCCGCAGTCGTCATCGCATTGTAGCTGTATTAACAACTATCTATTTAATCAGTACCCATCACCACTAAAGTTGTGAATTCAATTCCCGATAATAGCGAGGTGTAATCGCTACAACATGTGATAAAGGTTGTCAGGGACTTGCTACAACTCTGTGATTGTCTCTCGATATCCCGGTTTCCTCCACCAATGAAACTGACCGCCATAATATAGCTAAAATATTTTTTTTGGCGTTAAACACCATAAACTTAACCATATAAACACGCGATCTCAATAACTTTGTAAATATCTACATCGCATCGCCCAACTGCTTTCAGAAAATGGGTATGCCATGACAAACTATTGACAATATTGTGCTTTAAAAATCACATTGTGTATGAGTCGTGACAGTGCAATATTCTGCTCAAATGTTTCACATGGTCTGTGATATGACTATCTACTTTTGAGGTTTTAACCACACTTTCAAATAAAAATATTATCTGTTAAATCGCGGAGGTCAGAGTATTTGTACTAGTATAATCTACTGACCAATGGTGAATCATCCATATATAGACCATGAAAATACAATATATTGCAAAACAATTTCAAACCATGCTCAAACTATAGACAGTAAAATCTTAAAGTTTGGTTAATGGGTGGTGTACACATTAATTGTGAATGCTTTTTATTGATGGAGTACAATCTACTGTACAACGGTTTTAGATTATGTGTAAAAGTAGACAATCTATTGTACAGCGGTCTCATTGCATGAATTAGCTATGAAAATGGTATCGTTTACCGCCCAACGGTTTAACAGTTTATACTTATTGACTGGGTATGAGGGAAATAGTAAGTTTATTGACCCCGAGATATCAACTATTTCCCGAGGCGAAGACAAGGGCAATAGTTGGTATCAAGGGGTCAATAAACTTACTATTCCCCGAATATCTAGTTAATAAGTGTTTTATTATATCGAAAGAGAAACTGACAACGCAAGTCACACAAGACGAAAAAAAAACAACAAAAACACAACACAATATGTGTTGGACACCACTATGCACAAACACATACAAATAAGACATGAGCCCTCCTACAAACAACAAATTTGTTTAGGAATAAATAATTGTAAAATAATGTATTAAAATGTTACAATAATATTTCTGGATGGTTTTCCATACGACCCTCTTAATCCGAGACATCTACAATTTTCCAAACCCAGTGAATGCAGTGAACGGCAACGACTTATATGTAATGTAATATGTCTAAATAAAGCATCCCTGTTATTTACAAATTAAAACTCGTCAATGGGTGTGTATGTGTGTGTGACTTCTCTTCGTTTAAATAAAAATTTTAATTCTCGTTCAT
>MJUT01013649.1:37862-57479 GCA_002080005.1 Gigantidas platifrons
AAATAAGACATGAGCCCTCCTACAAACAACAAATTTGTTTATGAATAAATAATTGTAAAATAATGTATTAAAATGTTACAATAATATTTCTGGATGGTTTTCCATACGACCCTCTTAATCTGAGACATCTACAATTTTCCAAACCCAGTGAATGCAGTGAACGGCAACGACTTATATTTAATGTAATATGTCTAAATAAAGCATCCCTGATATTTACAAATTAAAACTCGTCAATGGGTGTGTATGTGTGTGTGACTTCTCTTCGTTTAAATAAAAATTTAAATTCTCGTTCATCTTATCGAAAAGAAGAAATAAATACAGCGGTTATTTATCAGACTCAAATTAATTATTATTAACAACACACAATTTATATAGGATACTTATTGTAAAATTTGCTCTGACTAAATCATCATCTGTGAGGGATGCAAATATACCTGTCATATTCGAAACGTCTGCACACTTGTAGTGTCTCTCGAATTTTACGAAAGCAGATTAGTTCCGAATGTAATAGTAAAGCCAAGTAACCTATCCGTACACGGCATTAAAATTCCGCGAAGCAATGTGACAGTGTCGGTCAAATAGTTGGAAACTATTGACCGGTGAAGTAAACTTCTCGACATAAGCCTGGAAAAATAGTAAAACTATCGAGCTGATTTTTATATAGAAAATTACAACTGAGGTATAATAATAGGCATTAACCTTGACCGTATTACGCGTACTGTCGAAATATTTCAAATTATACCACCACATATTGTAAAACGGTTTCATATTATGTACAATCTATGACAATTTATTATTGCAATTAAGTGATTTATTCATTTTTCATATTTCCTTGATTTTCTACAGCTTTGGTCAACTTGTAGATAACAATGTAATCTTATATATTTTAGTTCCACAGAACACTATGAGGCACTGGGTCAACAAGATAAACCTAATGTTTATGACTGTATAAAGAACTGAAAAGGTAAACAATAAGACATTATTTAAAAGACACAAAACTTCCTTTGCATGTCATATGTTCACACGTTTGTATGTGGGGGTTGACATTTAACACACATTTTGAGAAAACCTAGGATGACTCCCGAATGTCACGAAGAGAGCAGGTTTGGGCCCATCAAACTATTGTAATCCCAACATGTTATATTGACAGTGTCGTATTTATGTTTATTCAGTGTACTAATACTTCTTTGTAGTATTCCCTTGTGTAATTGTCCTGAGTTTATACCTTGTTTTATCCGTTTGTTTATAACTTAATGTAATGTGAATATTGCAGTATTATTGCCTGATCTGCCAGGAGCAATATTGGTTATACACGATAACCTGGGATGATATTGTGACTTCGACAATGCATTCATTCGCAAATGACTTCAAATAATCCCATCAAAGAATCGAAATTAAAATCCAGGAAACAATAATTCTTTGGAAGAATGAAATTATAAGGTATATTTTCAATTTTTGAGCATTTTGTTTTACAGTTTAAGCTTTTCCTAAACCGTTTTGCGGTGTATTACGTGTAAACAGCCCCAAACCAGGTAATATCGTATAATCTGTTAAAAATGTAAATATTCATTAAAGGCATATTGACTACCAAAATCGTAATATTTTCATATCCAAAATTATTGTCGTAAATGATTTGTTTAAGCTATCATTAAACAGTTATCCTGCAAAAGATGCAATTTGTGTTTGTTATTTTTTTGACAAAAAAAGACCCAAAACTATCGCTATCGGAATTATTGTGCAGGATAACACAAATTCAATTTAGCCCGTCTTGAGCATGCGCACTGCTTAGAAACAATAAGCAACACGTGGAAGAGAAAGTATCAACACGTGGAAGAAAGCGGACTTCAGAGAGAAAGAGGAATATAAGTGTAGTATCTTCCAAATGGAACAAATGCAGGATATATGTAGGGGATTAGTTGTACCGTTGAACCGAACTGAAGGAAGTTCTACGCGTCCAAACTCACGCTGAATATTTTGCTTGATAGGTAAGCCCAGCATGTTGCCTTCTTTTCGCAATCTTTTTTCATATTTTATGAATTTATGATGATGCCTATGATCATTTTCGATAGATATTATTCAATATATGTAATTTTGTACCTGACAACTGCAAATTATTGTCAATGGGTAGCATAAAACGGCCGTATTTGCGAGGTAAGCAAACACGACATGCTGCAGCATCCATGCTACTGGCATGAAAATAGATTAAAATAGATAAATAACACTTGTGTTGTCATGTGACTACGCACAACGCTCATTGCAATAAGTATCGCAAAGCACACACTATACTACTTATCAATACACTTGGTATCACAGTAAAATTAAAAACAAAAATACCACACTGTCGGAACGTAGAAAGTGGCAGCGTCGATACCCCTGGTTTACTGTTGTGTGGATCAACTTGTTCAATGGACCCTTTACACTTGCTATAATAAAATGCTAAATAAACTTGCTATCATGCAATGCACAATACACAATACACTTGTTATCACATAATACCCTAATTTTCATGCAATGCACAATAACCGTGTTATCATATAGCATGCAATAAACTTGTTATCATATAGCACGCAATCAATTTGTTATCATACAATGCACAATACACTTGTTATCATGCGATACAGAATACACTTGTTATCATGCAGCACACAATAAACTTGTTATCATGGAATACACAATGAACTTGTTAGCATGCAATACACAATACACTGGTTATCATGCAATACACAATGAACTTAATATTATTGTTATTTATCCTTTATTTCAGAATCAGAAGGTAAAGAATACGTGAATCTAAAATTCTAACGGAACTTGCAATACTTATTTTTATTGGCTACTGTTTACCGTCAAATGTTATTGTCACATATGTATGTACTTTTTGATTGGTTGGAATTTCAAATATAATCTTTGTACTAACTATGTTACTTTCTGTGAAGTATTTGTTTGTTTTATCTCGATAAGAAATATAAGATGACCACAACTGAACACATTTCTTACGATTGGGTAAAATACGACATAATAAATATCTTTTTATAATGTTTTATTGGTAATATTAACTTGTATATATACAATATCATTGACAATTGGCAATATTATATGGTGCATATAAAGGTATTCACAGTAAATCAATATGTTAACTAAATAGAATAATATATACTAATCGGCATATAAATGAAAGAAAGGAAAAGCGTTGGTGTGTGTGGATTGGGATGTAATTGTAAATTGAAAATAGAATATGAACTGAAAATTGTACAATAGATTGTTTTTGCTAGTGTGGGTATACATATACAACAAGAAAAATCAGATAAGTATTGGAAGCCAGGGGTTCCAGCAGGTGTCTGCTATTTGGAGTGGTTTATTCTTATAAAATAAATGTCTTTCAAAATCAAGATTTTCTTTCAGGTAGTTTCTTAAAGCCAATTAATTTAGTTGTTGCCCACTCATTTTTGTTATATATATATAAAATTTGGTTTGTAGCATAATTAAATTTCTAACATAGTTTCTTGAATTATTTATTTAACAATCCAAAAGTTACAAAATTAATATTAAGTGGCAATTCTATTTATGTTTTTATTCTGATCCACTGGTTAAGGTTTTCCCACAGATCAAATACTTTTGTACAAGACCAGAATATATGTTCAATTGTTTCTACGGATTCTTTACAAAATTCACATTTGTTACTTGGTATTAGATTTATTTTATTTAAAAACTCATTAGTCCCTAAAATCATATGAGTATTTCTATATTGCAGCCATTGAAGTTTGGAGTTCTTAGTAGTTATGAAAGGCAATCTGTAGATATTTTTCCATTCAAAATTACTATTATTCAAAATAGGAGACCATTTCTCTTCTGAAATTGGTCTAGAATTTTCTTCCTTTAAAATTTTGTACATGTCCTTTGAACCCTTTTGTGATTTAAGAAATATTCCAATACAGTGGGGCAGGATTGGCCCTTTAGTTTTTGAAAGATATTCGTAATTAAAATGCATCGATTTAGCATCATTTTTAACTGATGCAACTAAACCATTATTAGTTAGAAAATTTGTTTTTATATCATAAATGTTTTGGAATTCCTCCAAATTAAGGAATCGACCTTCTTCATTCAGTAAATCGTTTATTAGCCACACACCCCTTTCTGTCCATGGTTTGTAGAAGACAGTATGATTTCCAATTCTAATGTTTTTGCAATGCCAAAGATTACAGCTAACTAAATCGTTTTTATCAATAGTTTTTGGTTCGTTTGTAATTCAATCCAGGCTTCAAACACTTCTTTCCAAAATCAGTTTTTTATTCCCAATTTTGGACCAGTATAAACAAGTTCATTTAAATTAAGTTTTTCGTAGTGAGTAAGTAGTTTGGAGTATTTCGAATTTCCTTTAGTTATTCTTCTTATCCATGTTAGCTTAAGACCTTGTATATATTTATAAATATCAAACATCTTAAGTCCGCCATTTTCATATGTCTGGCATAACACTTCTCTTTTAATTTTATCTGGTTTATTATCCCAAATAAACTGAAAGATTTGACTTACAAATTGATTTAGTATATGCATGCTTGGCATTGGCAAAGTAAGGAATAAGTGATTAAGTTTAGATATAAATAATGTTTTAATAACTAATAGGGGATAAGATTTGATTTGTCTTAGAGGATTTGCCTTTCTCCAGGTAAATCTTCTTGTTTCTGGGTACATTTCTCTGTATGGGTCAATTAAGTCATAATTTTCTTTTATTTCCAATATCTTTGCCTTTGCCTTGGGGTTATTAACATTGCAATAGTTGTAAGTGTCAAGGTCTTGATTTTGCACTAGGGTATAATCACTAGTACTAATGATTGATTGGTTATCAAAGTTTTCAATAACGTCACTTACTTTACTAAAGAATGTTGGACAGTCATTGTTGGGGCTATAAATATTTATCAATGTGACATTATCCCCTTCCATAATCAGATTAATAGCTGAAAGATTTCCATTTTGGTCTTTAATAATATTATTGGGAATTTTGTGTTCAAAGTTATTATTAAAAAGAATTGCAACCCTTCTTTGGTTTGACCTGTATAGATTAAACACACATTCTCTTCCCCACAGATTTTTAATAGAAATTTCATCTTTTTCTGTAAAATGGGTATCCTGTAGACAATATATGTTATAGTTATTGGATTTTAAGTAGTCGAAAACATCTCTTCGCTTCTCTGGGGACTGTAGTCCTTGACAATTGTATGAGACAATGTGCACAGTATTATTTTTCATATTTCATATAACACAGTTTAAGCATATTATGTAAAATTGAGTCAGCAAGCAAATATAAGTTCATTGTCTCACACAATTGTGTTTTTATAAACACATATAAAACAATTTTACCTTGTTAAGTTATGCTGGTCACCTTAATATTAATACATGTATATTGAAATATACTACCATAAACAACATGGAATGTAAATTTCATATGAAATAAACCAATAAAGTTTGTAAATTTTACAAAGAAAAACAACAATGTATTAAAACAGGTAACTATTATTTCAATAAAGTACATCCAATAATATAGAATAGTTGGAAAACCAGGGATAGATTGGTGAGAAAAAAGAAAAAAACAAAAAACAAAAAACCAACACAAAAAAGTAAAGAAAAACATGAAAAAAATCTTTGGCGAGAGATAAGTAGAGTTTATGCCGGAGAGGAAAGGCAAGGTTTGCAAAAAAAAAAACAAAAAACAAAAAAAAACAAACAAAATGAGAGACTTCACTATAAAAGACCCCTTTCACCATGTGTGTGCATATGAATGTGTGAGTGGGGGAGGAGGGGGTGGGTGTGGTGAGCAGGTGGCTAATGTCATATGTAATTATCAGAAATTTCTTTGTAAGTCTGTATATAATATAGATCTACCCCTTAAAGACTACATGTTTAAAATATTGTCTCATTATTGAAATCTGTGTGACGGAATTAAATATGTCACATATCAGCAATTAGAATGAGATAACCATTATTATTTTTCTTAATATTAAATATTCTGACACGTCCTCATACACTTGCTAAAGGCATGTTAACTTATATAAACCTTCATGTTACAAATGTACCTTTTAAATATAGTGTAAACTAGCCAGACAGACAATCAGACTGAAAGACTTGGGGTTGCGAATGTATAGAATATGATGGGCAACAACTCTTACAAATATATATATATGACATCTCTAATCATAGCATTTTAGTTTCTACAATATCATCCAAAAACAATTGTTAGCAGATGGTCGGACAGACAAAATGACAGACTGCAGGGCTATTTCAAGTTTTGAATAAATATTCTGGAAAGGCCACATAGATGACAACTATAGAATTGGTCAAGTCATGGTATATAGTTGGATCTTACATCCAACAGACTGTTACTCATCTTCGGACCGAGACTTTTGAATTGCCCTGATATGAGTATCATCTTTTATTCAAACATGTATAGTATTGTTTATACATCATGTACCTGTACACAGCTGCCTGTGCATTAATTGGTTAAGCCTAAAAAGTAACTATCAAACTATTTTGACACATAAACAGATAAGGGTTTGACATTGTTGTTCTGTCATATTTTAAAGTCTAACATAGCATGTTTAATTCTTTACCCAAACATATAATGTGTTATTACTTTTATTCTACCGTATGAATATCAAAACATGATTTCTTTTCAATGTGAGAAATACTATTAAAAGGGAGGCAATCCCAAGAGAAAATTCACGTAATGTACAACCTACAGATTGTTGATGTTCCTCTTGTTTCAACTAGTTTGTCTATTTAAAACTGGAACACTTTCTTTACATTTCCAACGCCAAGGTGTAAAATCATGATGTTTACTGTCAAACTATTCAACTGTCTTCAAATTATTATTTTTTACCTCTTGTAGAGTTAATTTTCCAAAGGATAAAATCCCACAATTTCCACACAGATGGAGAATATATGCACTATAATTGGGTCTGGGACTGGATATATTTGTTTATGCCTAATTGTTGACACTTATTTATCATTACTTATGTCATGTAAACAAATATAGTTAAAATAAAAGCACCTGCTGTGGTTTAATACCAAGTCTATCATGCCTATGGTATGTGTAACTTCTAGTTTATAATTTACCTGGCATAGTATATATGATACCTGCATGGTTAATACTAAGTATATTGACAAAATATTGATACACAATATAAACAAAGAGTAAGCCAACAAACTAATGGAAGCAACATAATCATAAGAAAATGTGTCCCTGTGTAATCGTTAACAGATTTCCTTTTGTATTTTTGATTATAAGTGTATTTTAAAGCATTAAGTTCACAAGATAATTCAGCAATGGGTAAACTTTCAGTTGTGTAGTGAATATTAACTAGTCCAACATTTCACCATAAACTGTGGCATAATACATTGATTTATTAAAGTCAAATGACTGTCAATTGTTACTACCATAATTACCGGTATTACTTATATTACTATTACATGTACATGCCCCTCGAAGTTGTTTTAATCAGTGAATACTTATTTGTTTATAAAACTAGCCGGTTCATAAATTTGTCAGGACACTGGCAAAGATCACACAGGGACAACAAGAAAACTAAAAAAGAACAATTACATGTAATAGCAAGCGAAAAGAAAATAAATACATAAGCATAAACAGAAATATAGACACAAAACTGTGTCAAATTTTCCAAGACAACAATACTAAAATAATAAAATGAAAAATAGGTAAATAATAACTAAAGAAAGAAAACAAATCAGTCATTGAAGCACGCAAAACAAATGAAAAAAAATAATTTTGGCTACAAAAACAGAGCACAACAAGCAATTAATTCATGCCAGCAATTTGAATTTATCGAAATAACGTTACGTCTTTGACATTGAAAATAACACTAACGCCAGAGACATTTGCCGACAAAGTTGCGATTTCGACGTCAACGTCTATTAATTTTATTTTTTTTTCTCTCTGTCTGCTGTGTTGTATTTGTGTACCCCTAATTTTAGTCGTTTTCATGAATGCTATCTAGATTTTGCCTGCTCTTTGAATTCTGTCGTTTATTGAATAATCCCTTTACCTTGTGCCTTCGGTACTCTGTTACCGATATTTCGTTACATTGGATTCATGTTGTCAAATATTATTTTCCATACTATTTTTGAATGCTTTATTCATTCATTTTCTTCGTAAGTCGTTGTTTTGTTGTTTGTTTCTATGTTTCTTTGGTTTGTGTTTTGCTCTTGGTTATTGATTGTTGGTTGCAACTTCGGTTTTCCTTTTTTTCCATCTTAAGAAGTACGGGGTAATACATTATGCATAGATTGGTTGATTGCAAGTATATTTTGCTTCGAAAAAAATAATAAAAATGCAAAATGAGTAAGAAATAACAGAAACTTCTACTAAATTAAACACTGTAATGGAGTAGTTATAAGGGAATACATTTAATTGTCAAAAATAAAAATATAAAAATAAATTAGATTTCTCTACAGTCTTGATGTAGACGAACACAGTTCTTGTGGATACCTTTGCCACACAGGTTGCAAACTGTGCTACTCCTCCTGCGTCCGCCCTGGTTTCGTCTGGAATAAACACAGCAGTGTTTCTCCTTTTTGCCTGGCAAATTTGTCACCGAACGGCCACATATATTACTCCGTCGTTGCACATGTACTACTCGCAGTCTGTCAACACCGAAAGGGCTTCTACAATTTCTTGTGAGTCGTGATTTAACAGGAATGTCTGTAGTGTTCTTTTGGTACAATATATAGCCGTTTTGAATTATCCTATTGAAAAGGTGTAGCAGTTTTCTGTTTTTTCTTGTTCCGCCGTAAGCCTTCATTATCGCATCAGTTGTATCGACTGCTCCTATATTCCTATTATAGCTATTAACTAGACGCGGACGACCACTAGGCAAATCTTGAGCAGCAAGGGTGGTACTAAGCATCCGAACTGGCTTCTTTCCGTCGGCATCTCTAAATGATACACACAATACAGTACCCGTTGTCATGTAAACAGGATTTCTAGGATCCGGGTTGGCGTTACGAAATGTGTTGGGCATTGGTCTTATCTTACGTAAAGTTCCTTAAAAAATGTAAAATCGTTAGGCCACAAAAAAATGATCTTTCTTTCTTTTGATTTTTTTTTTGCTACTAAAAAACTGGGGCGAGCAAGCGAAATTTTCGTAAATTTTTTTTTCAAATCCTAAAATTTTTGAGGCGAAGGCAAAAGTTTGATGCGGTAGGAAATTTGTTTCTTCTAAAAATGACAAAAAAGACAATTTTGCAGCTTGTTTTTTTTTTTTGCAGCGGACAAACACTTTTTATTTTTAGATATTCAAATTGTGATCATTTTGAGGCGAAATTTAGGATTTTTCAGAAATGAGGCGGCAACATATTATTTTCTTGTAAATTAATCTTTAAAAATTTGAGGCGACGAAATCCAAAGAATGATCAATTTGGTGTTGCCTTATTGCAAGGTGAATGTGCATGCAAATGTGATTGATTATTATTATACTGCATATCAATTTTGAATTAATAATCATATTCAATAATTACAATTTTAAATATTATTTTACATTTGATTTGGACGGTAAAATATCGGTCTTTTCATTGTACTATTATAAATAATAAAAAAAAACGAACGTACAACGAGATCGCTTCATTAGTTGTGGGTTTAAAAATGTACAGGTATTTAAAATGAATACGCATTTTCATTTGAAATAATATATATTTTAATTTCCTTTCCTTGTTACCGTATTTTTCTTCAGTTTGGAGGGAGTAAACAAATAACAAAGTACTGACATTGCAGTAAACTTTAGTTCTGCATTTGGTCATTTCGACAACTTATGTTTCATCAGTACGAATAATATAAAAATGGATTGATTGATTGATTTTTGGTGTTTAACGCCACTTTCAAAAATATTTCAGTTATATCATGGTGACCAGTTTTAAGTGGTAGATGAAGTCGGAGTACCCAGGGAGAACCACCGACCATGGGTAAGTAACTGATCAACTTTATCACTTGCGGCTGCGAGTCGAGTGCACCTTTTTGTAATTTACAATGCCGGGCGAGAACCCATGCCGTATTGGTGAAGGCTTATATGAGTTGTTAGATCCAAAGACCTAACTCGTTGAACCATCCATCATCGCCCAAAAAAATGGAAGACAAAACACCAAAAATATTTAATTATTTATGTTTATGTACGTTAGAGGTTTTTCATATTTCAGCTTACCACACGCACAAAGAAGGCAGAATCGACTACAAAAATTATATCTTTTTAGTTTGTACCTGTCTAGGGACGTTTTTGGAAAGATCTGCTATATACAGGAATCTAAGAATATTCTGGAAACGGTTTCGTGACATCACTTTCTTGAACCATCGTGACGCTTGGCTCGGCATTGTTGAGTTCCAATATTCTTCTATTGATGACTTTCACACTAGTCCCATGTTGAAAACAATGGCCACGAATGACTTAAGTAAGATCTTTCAATAACAAAGGCTTCCAGGATTTGATTATTGCGTGTCTAGTTGCTGTGTTAGCACTTCTTCTAATGAAATCTCTGGCATAGCTGTATAAAGACACCCATTATCGGACTTGCTACCCCGTAAATTATCACAAAAATTGCGAAAAATAATTCAACATATAGTCAGTGGATTAATCATTTATGAAATCCCATAGTTGATATCCAAGTGTTGTTAGATTGATCTTTTTGTCAGTGGATAAAGAAACTTTAGATAGTTGTTAGTTAATTTCGAGCATTCAAAAGTCTGTACTTTCTGGTCTTGTTTCAGTTTAAATTTGTTTATTGTCTGTAGTATCGTACTTCGAATTAGTTGCTTTTTTCCAACCTGACTTTCACTTTATGTTAGTTGTTGTTAATATTCGTTTTGCCAGAGATAAAGGTAAAGAGGAAGGTTGAGAGAAAAAAATGTTTTACACTGCCACACTTTCGTGTGCCTGTCCCAAGTCAGGAACCTTTGTCATTGGTTGTCTTTGTTGGATAGTTGCGCATCGTTGCTATGTTATCATATAGTGTTCACTTCAGAATATTTGTAGTGTTCGTGGAGTGTTTTCTCGTGATTTAAGCACAAATGAAAAATATTTAGATTTTGTTATAGTCGAATTAAACAGGAAATCTAAAACAATTCGGCCTAAAATTATGACAAAATAAGGCTACAAATTTTAAACAATGCCACGTCTGTTGATACAAATTTTACGGAAATCCTTCCATAATGGCTTCAGAATTCAAATTTGAAAAAATGTGGTTTTATATGAAATATAAGGTAAAAAATCGTAACTGTGACGAATACTGATTGCATTAGAACTACAGTATTGTTGTAAGTTTTTAATGAAATAAGAAACCAAAGTTTACTTCCTAATTTAATTGGTAAAATAGAGGTATAACAAAATACCGAACACAACGAAAACTGCCTAGAGTGACAATCAAGGAATCGAAGTCCGTAAAACCAACAAATCCGAGAATCAACAACAAAAAATCAAGCAACTACCGTAATGGTCCTGACTTGATACAGATATTTCAACGTAAATGATGGGTTAAATAATCAGTATAATTTGAGTCGATGTGTTGATAAATAGAAAGTAGTACACCATACACAACTACCTTTATTA
Organism: Gigantidas platifrons; assembly: GCA_002080005.1. NCBI lineage: Eukaryota > Metazoa > Mollusca > Bivalvia > Mytilida > Modiolidae > Gigantidas > Gigantidas platifrons. Next base: position 49,460 of record MJUT01013649.1, read on the forward strand.
GTAGTCAGTGTAGCATTTTCTGTTAGCAAAACGAAATACATGTTTGTTCTTCTAACGATCTCTTTCACAAGCCCAACTATGAACAGCATTAAAAAGTAGGTAATCGGACTGGCATTTTCATTTGGCATATTTCTAACTCAAAGGTTACCCGGTTAAAAACAATACTTCTATCGGGTTCAGGAGGCAAAGCTCGCACCCAAAAGGAAGCCATCACAAACGCAGAGCTTATCTATGACGTCAACATAGAATTACGTCATAATTTATATGACATTATATGTAATTAAGTCATTCGAGGTATGGAGGCAAAAAAAAATACGTTTTAATCATCAAAACTCTAATTGGTGATACAATCGGCCTGATCGGACCAATGGCAGTTAAAGACCAACCAAATCGGCCTAATCGGCCCAGTGGCAGTTAAAGACAACACAAATCGGCCTGATCTGTCCAGTGGTAGTTAAAGACAAAGCAAATCGGTCCAAATCGGCCCATCGGCAGTATAAGGTTAACCTTTTTTGAAACCGACACATCCCTTTTAACCTGATCAACATTTACTTGTACCTCTTTAATCATATTTGTGAACTTGTTTTCAATTGTATATAACTTGGTTGAGGAAGAGTTTACCTTGGTATCTAATCCTAGCATTAAGTTTTTCAGTTCTAAAATTGACTCCGCTGTTACTGCCATGATAGCCTGATCGAGTTTCCAGTATAATGATATGATACGCCACTTATTTAATAAGTATTACATTATTCAGTATTCCCCCACAGTTTGTATTATCGTCAATGACCACAAAACATTATATAAGCTCAAATTAGTCTGAAATTACATCTCGTTTACGGTGAAAAGTGTCATTTACAGTGAGCTCCCAAAAATTCATGGGCGCAGCCATTACAGGGGAGACAACCTCTTAATAATATTAATAATATAATAAATATTACCCTAAGTAGTTTCACATGACAATGTACATGTAGCATTTTGTGGAGATAAATTTCTTTTAAAACAAAGCTTAAGCATAGATGTGTAAACTATGTTGGTCAAAGACTATAACTCTGAGGACGAAAATACCATAATATATTAAAAAAAAAAACAAACAAAAATGCAACGCCTTCGTTATTTGTTACTGATGCTTCTAACTTTTCTGGAGGAGATCAGAATCAATAGGTCATCAATTTGCTGGAATTAAACACTGAAAATAAAATATTAATATACTATTGAGTGAAAAATAAAAGACCTAGTTCTACCTGCGGATTTTCTAGGTAATTATCACAGTAAATCTGCCTTACGGAGTCAATTATAGGAAAAATTTGAAGAAGCAAACCACTATACAGAGAATTAGAGTTAAAGGAACATGAACCGCACTTAAAACCTGGTGATTAACTCAGGTGCTCCACTAGTGTCATGGGTCGTGCTACTATTACACGACGCGAACATCATCTGATATGGACATATTATTTGACAATTGTATACGTAAATAAATAGAATTAGTATATATAAAAGATTAACCCCTTACTTCGTTCTGACTATGTATGAAATACCTTTACCGTTGTACGATAACCAACCACCAATCCATGAACGTCTTCGGAATCAAGACGAAAGGAACATTGTTTTAGAAATAACATCGTAGCTGATCTCACGACAGGTAGAAAGAACGTGAAAATATTCAGCAAAATGAAGAACACGAACAATAGGAGATAAAGACGAAAGGAACATTGTTTTAGAAATAACATCGTAGCTGATCTCACGACAGGTAGAAAGAACGTGAAAATATTTAGCAAAATGAAGAACACGAACACTACAAACATCTGGGGACTGAATCTGTGAAAGGGTTATGCAAATCCTGTTCCACTATTGGCAACCGTCGTGTTACTCTTGTTACAAATATCCGTTGCCATTTATTAAAGAAAAGAGGAAAGACTGAATTGTGATCACGGCACTGATAATCCTTACCGGGTTACACAATCACGATGGCGACCGTAAAACTTTCGAAGAGATTACTGTATCAACTAAAAGAAACCATATATGTGATGTATGCGCAAAACTATCAGATTAATATTTGCTTGCTCTCCGATTCCCACGCAGTAGTAAGAGGGTAAAAGGTAAGACTGATTTACATGGAATAATACTATTGTGTCCGAGTGACCATATGGCTACATGTAAATTGTTTTTTCAATGAGCTAGCACTATTAAAATACAACTAAGCCTGTTGGTCTAGTACAAAGCGGAAATCATCATCTCATCGAAATATATCTTGTTATCGCCATGATATAGCAAACACATCGCTGATCTGGAGCTTAGCAACAATCACCAACTCATTAAACTGAGAGATAAATTACTCATAAACAGGTGTTGTTAGCTATATATGAAATAAATACATAAGTATCCCACATCAGCGGAACGACGCGCTTCACGTATGAACCTGGTGACAGGAGTGGAAATTAAAAACAATTGTAATGGTTTTGTCTGCTTGTAAACCGAAGGGCCTAAGCAGTATTAACTATCCACGTGCGAAAAATTAAATCATCTTTTTTGTCGTTCTTAACCGGCCCTCATTGTAATTAGCGTCCATTATTTCAAGCTGAATGGGATATATGGAACCAAAATAGTCACCAAATGTGGAATTATTTAATGAAAGGACATCATCTTTATAGCGGCATCTGAATTTGAAGAGCAGGACTGGTTTGATCTCATTTGTTTTCTTGGGGTTTCCTTCATCAAGTCTGTTCTGTAGAACAAAGCGGTTTATCATCATCATCCCATTGAACATTAACTTAAATAATATGATGAGAGCCCTGTGATTTTGTTTTTTATGTCATGCTCACCTCACTAAAGCCTAAGTAAGTTTCTTTTATGTCGTTTTGTGTCTTCGTGACAATCGTTCATCGATTTCCTTTTTACATTTTAATATTCTGCTCATCCAAATGGAACCAAGGTTAATCTCGAATGGTGCTAAATGTCTTGTAATATGTAAAGCGAATAATGTATTGCAGTGTTCCAACGATGTGTGTTCGAAACCTGCTAAGGGAAATATACCATAGTCAAAAATAACAAAGTTGCCAATCGAAACATCTAAGATTGAACACTGTTGGGTCGAATTATTAGACGGAATGCACTATCCGGTATCTTTTCTCGATTCTCTAGGAATATTTACGTTGAGTGGATGTTACAGTACATACATTCACTCTACATATAGATTTCAATGGTACTTGAAATACTACTAAATATTTATAGAGATCTCCTTAAAAACAAATTGAACACGTCAACTAAGTATATATACACTCCGACAAATGTTAAGCACCACCCTATATTTTTATCGATATATCTTTTTTTTACATCAATACTGTTAAAACAATAAAATAGATATCACCATTTTTCTTACACTTCTTAAAAGACTACACCAAGGGCTCTAACATTACAAATCTACGAAGTATCTATCACCCTGAAAGACGTATCTATGACGTGGCAAAGATGGGGTTGAAAACAGGCGCTGGAAAGACGTAAAACCAGTTTGTCTTTGATGGGAGTTTTTTAACATTACATTAAAATGCAGACTCTTCAGAATTTGAGAACTCTTAAATGCATCTATTGTGCGTATATGTAAGGCATAAAAATCAATAACCAGTATATCCACCGCGTTTATTGTGAAGTTCTGTAACACGCCACGTCATGCTTCTCACAAGACGCCTAAGCCGTTCTTGGGGGAACTGTTGACACTCCTGTAAGATAGCAGTTCTTAATTCGTCAATATTTTGACATTTTGGATTGCGTTGGTTAATTTTTCGGCCAATAAAGTCACATACATGCTCTATAGAGTTCATGTCTGGCGACATCGCAGGCCATATTATTTTCTGAACAGCCTCTTGCTGTAAAAAATGTTGTACAATTCGGGCTCAATGTGGCCTAGCGTTGTCCTCCATGAACATTGGCCTGTCGGTATGATTTTCGAAATGGAGGACTACGCGTGGAGCGAGCACATTGTCACGGTATTTTTGGCCTGTCAGATTACCATCAAGAACGTACAAGTCCAACTTGCAGTCAAAGGAAAAACAACCCCAGACAGTTACACCCCCATCCCCAAAAGCAGTTGTGCCCAGAATGTGGTTGTCCTGAAATGAAGTGTTTCGTTGGCGCCAAACCTTTGCACGACCGTCGATAGGGCGTAACATCAGATATTGGACCCGTCTCCATGTGCGAATAGTCCATCCCAAATGATCATGTGGCCAGTTAAATTGAGCATGGCGATGACGTAATGTCAAATGTGGACGTTTTATGGGTCGTCGCGCTCGCATTCCCTGGTGGTGGAGGCGTCTGATTACAGTGCGTGTGCTAATGTGGCCTCCAAACGCTAAATTACCACGAAGTGCACCAGCTGTACTGAACGGCCGTTGCCGCGCCCCTCTGGATATGAGCAGGTCCTCTCTCGGCGTCGTCTTGCGAGGCCTACCTGCACGTGGACGGTCAGTAACATTCCCCGTTGGACGAAAACGCTGCATCAGTCGTACAATGATGGAATGGTTAACCTGAAGTGGTCTGCCAGCCTTCTATGGCTAAAACCACCGTTATGCATGCCAACAGCTTGCCATCTTTCTGGTATGGTTAATTTTCGCCGCACCATACCAAACCAATAGAAAATTAAACTTAAAACTCTACACACAAACAATCAGCTTTCGTTCGCAAACATAAATGTTGAAAAGTACACGTGGCACTTTGCACTTCCTGTCATATAGACATAAATAAAAATCGATCAATAGCCTGTTTCACAGGTAAGTATGTATGGGTGTACAGACAACGAAAACAGAAAACCGATTTGGAATAAGTTCATTATTAGAAAAGATATTATTGAAACAAGTCAGGTGGTGCTTATCTGTTGTCGGACTGTATATTAATAATAAAGTAACTTTTGTAGACTAAGCCATATGGACCAGGAAGTATAATACTCAATTAACGATGTTGCTGTCAACATTACTGTCTGTGGTGTTTATTGTGATCTTTGGTAAGTAATATATAGCTTACTTTCTGTTGCCGCAATACCTACTCACTGTCGTAGAAAATTTGACATACTATTGCTCGCGGTAGATCACACAGAAAACATAGTTACTGTGGGATTTCACGTGACTACATCGATTATGTTCATATCTAAATCTATGTACAAAAATATGTTGAACACGAATTCTGAGAGTATTGCACATAGCAATGCATTATCCCCTACCGGCCGCAAAAATCTGAAGACCTAAAATATTAGAAGTATCACCTTGCAGTGATTAGATTTTAAATTAAGTCAATATATCGAAAGATGTAAAAAAAATCAGGACAACTTAAAATAGAGAAAAAAAAATACAAGTTCAAGGGCCATAACTCAGCCAAAATCATTCCACCAGAACGAAATACTGAAATTAAACTGTAACTCATCTAGATATTGCCACATACCAAATATCAAGTCAATATATCAAAGGGCGTAATAAAAAAGTCCGGAAAACTTAAAATTTTAATGTGACGGAAACACGCAGAACAGACGGACAGAAGGACGGAACCTAAAACTATAGTCCCCTTCGGCTTCGCCGATAGTGAACTAATAAAAGCATGAATACAAGTGTAGCTCGTTTTAGACATACACAAACAATAAGGATTATCTTTACATCAAATAACACCACTTTAGTAGTATATAGCGATTGTTTATAAAGATACAGTGAAGAGCCGATTGCATAACCACGTGGTAACCCTATCTCTAACCCTAACCATAACCCTAACCCTAACCATAACCCTAACCCTAGCCATAACCCTAACCCTAATCTTAACCCTAATTTAACTATCAAACGTATTACAAACATATTAGGTCAGGTGGGCTTTATTTACTTAATAGATAAGAATTTTATCACATTAGTATATTATGTATACTATTGAAACAAAAGAAGTGGCCCATTTGTTTACTTATTTATTTACAATATGTTTGAGCAGTTGAATTGTTATAGATAGAGGGTACAATATATCGGACGCTTTATATTTACCGTATTGAATTTAAACAACAAATCTTGACGTATGTCTTTCCAGACATTGTAATGATGGACATTAGTATGTATAATCACTGTATTGGATTTATATAAAATGGATGTAAGTCTTTACGTTCAATTATGTGATTACGTTTTGTGAAAAAGGTTTGATTTAGTGCGATTTGATTATTAATGTAGAACGATTCGATCGTTGTTACTATCTACAATACCTTGTTTACATATGATTGTCGGGTAAACATCGGATAGCAAATGTATATGTACGGATGGTTTTACTTAACGGATAAGAATTGTATAGCATTCCTCTTATCTATTGTTAGTGTTAGGGTTACTGTTACTTGATAGATAAGAAATGTATTTATGGATAAGAATGTTATCGCATTTGTATTTTCTAGTACTCTTTTTAGGTTTTATTGTTAGGGTTAGGGTTAAGATTAGGGTTAGGGTTAGGGTTAGGGTTAGGGTTATGGTTAGGGTTAGAGATAGGGTTACCACGTGGTTATGCAATCGGCTTTTCACTGTATCTTTATAAGCAATCGGTATATACTACTCACTTTCAACTACATTTAATTTATATCGGGACGGTCTGTTTTATCGATTGATGAAATCGGAGTACCTGAAGAAAAGTCTAGACCTGACAAACTACATCACAAAATGTTGCATCGAGTACACCTGGAATTGAGCGGGTATCGAACTCACAACTTTAGTGTTGATAGGCACTGAGTGCACATGTAGTTGCAAATCCATCTACATGCTTTCACGACTATGACGACCCTCTAGTTGTTTTTGAGCATGACAGACTATTACATAAGTATGCTCTCTTTATCTACAACCATACACATATGATGTTCTAGCTGATTCAGTAATTATTGCATATTTGCACGTGTCTGCCATTTGTCTTTTAAATAATTAGATGTGAACTCTGTGGTTTGTTTTACAACCTAAGACCTCCACAACCAACATCCATTTTATCAGTCTACGACATGTTGTGGGGGGGGGGGAGGGGCGTACAGTTCAAAGACTCTACAACCTATATCCATCTTAGCATCCTACAACAGCCTACATCACATTGGGGGACGTTACAGCGTAAAACACTAACCATCAATATCCATTCCAGCAGTCTAGAGTATTCATGGGGAGATATAGCGAGAAGCCACTACAACCAATATCTTTTTCAAACGTCTACAACACAAAGCCTCTAAACCTAATATCCCTTTCAATAGTCTATGGCACGTTCTCTCAAATCGTTAGAAACACGTATAATTATGTTGATTGTTTTGCTGTTGCTGATGAACTTTGTGATAATCAGCGTGGACATTTTCTTATGACATTACATGTATTTCTATTTACAAATTCTGATTACCCCTTTGAATCTTTCAAACTCTTCTAATATAGTGCTGGAAAATATGGACGTGTCAAAACCAATACAAGCGTTTTCACGGACCAACTTATGGACATATATGTTCGATTCAGTTAATTATTATAAGAAAAGTTTGAATCCTACCAAAAGGTAATCAGTAGCCGTAGAACGACTATATACATAGGTTTAAAATATCACAATGAAATATATTAAAAATTTAAAATTCATGTATATCTGTTTTGTTTTGTCCTCTAGTTGTACTAACATCATATTTCTAGTGTAATTTGTATTATTATACTTCTGTGTAATTGCTATTTAACTGACACACAACATAAAGATCCTTCTAAAAATAACATAACTGTATAGAGTTACTTTGTATCTTTGTTTTGTATTGTCATCAGCTGAATAAATCTTTATCTATAAACCTCATTGTATTCATGTCGCGAACATTGATGTTGTTAAGATAGTGCGTGAATTATCTAACTAAACATATGTCTGTTTACAACTTCAAACAAGGAAGAAAACGTCTTCCGCGTACCAGATAATCTTCATGATTAATTTATATTAACCTTGTCCTTTACACTGTAGTAAAACGTAGAAGAGTGACGAAATCAATGTAATTGTGTAGATGTATATGTTATATGCTTCATTCTGATAA
>MJUT01013649.1:59307-79346 GCA_002080005.1 Gigantidas platifrons
ATTATCTAACTAAACATATGTCTGTTTACAACTTCAAACAAGGAAGAAAACGTCTTCCGCGTACCAGATAATCTTCATGATTAATTTATATTAACCTTGTCCTTTACACTGTAGTAAAACGTAGAAGAGTGACGAAATCAATGTAATTGTGTAGATGTATATGTTATATGCTTCATTCTGATAATGCTTTGAGAGATTTGAGATTAATCGAACTCGACAAGATTTCAGCGTCTTAAATATATGTTTTCATACTATCATGCTCTTAGGCATAATTATGTTCTATTTATCTACAACCATACAGATATGATGTTCTAGCTGATTCAGTTAATTATTGCATATTTACACTTAGATGAGAACTCTGTGTTTTTGTTTTACACCTAAACCCTCTACAACCAATATCCAATTTAGCAGTATACGGCATGTTGGGCAAGATGGAGGGGGGGGGGTATGTGTATTCTTTCCAGATGACAAGTTACACTAGTGTATAATATCAAGAGGAATTATCACAATAAATTATTTTTTCCATGCTAACCTTAAATCTAACTCTAGCCTTAACCCTAACCTTAAACCTAACCCTAACCCTAACCCTAACCCTAACCATAACCCTAACCCTAACAGGAAATTCAACACACCGGAATAAAAGTACACTTACAGTTACAGTGTAAAGACTCTACAACCTATAGCCATTTTAACATCCTACGGTACGTTGGGGGATACAACATACAACTTCTACAACCAATAGTAATTTCAATAGCCTACAACACATTGGGGACATTACAGTGTAAAGCATCAACCATCAATAGCCATTCCAGCATCCTAGAGCATTCTTTGGGAGATATAGCGAGAAGCCACAGCAACCAGTATCTTTTTCGAAAGTCTACATCACCTTGGGATGATACAACACAACGCCTATAAACCTAATATCCCTTTCAATAGTATATGGCACGCTCTCTCTAATCGTTAGAAAGACGTAGAATTCTGTTGATTTGTATGCTGTTTTCTGATGAACTTTGTGATAATCAGCGTGGATTAGCATTTTCTTATGACATTACAGGTATTTCTATATACGGATTTTGATAACCCCTTTGGTATCTTCAAACTATTCTAATATAGCGCCGAAAATATGGACGTGTCAAAACCAATACAAGCGTTTTCACTGACCAACGTATGAACATATATGTTAGATTCAGTTAATTATTATAAGAAAAGTTTGAAACCTACCAAAAGGTAATCAGTAGCCGTAGAACGACGATATACATAGGTTTAAAATATCACAATGAAATATATTAAAATTTTAAAATTCATGTATATCTGTTTTGTTTTGTCCTCTAGTTGTACTAACATCATATTTCTAGTGTAATTTGTATTATTATACTTCTGTGTAATTGCTATTTAACTGACACACAACATAAAGATCCTTCAAAAATAACATAACTGTATAGAGTTACTTTGTATCTTTGTTTTGTATTGTCATCAGCTGAATAAATCTTTATCTATCAACCTCATTGTATTCATGTCGCGAACATTGATGTTGTTAAGATAGTGCGTGATATTATCTAACTAAACATATGTCTGTTTACAACTTCAAACAAGGAAGAAAACGTCTTCCGCGTACCAGACAATCTTCATGATTAATTTATATTAACCTTGTGCTTTACACTGTAGTAAAACATAGAAGAGGGACGAAATCAATATAATTGTGTAGATGTATATGTTATATGCTTCATTCTGATAATGCTTTGAGAGATTTGAGATTAATCGAACTCGACAAGATTTCAGCGTCTTAAATATATGTTTTCATACTGTCATGCTCTTAGGCATTTGCTAATTATTTTCTATTATTGTGAAGCAGTTTCTATTATCCCAAAATTATTTTATTGTAACACTAACGAAAAACCAATGATATATAATAGGAATCAGTTTCTCCGTTTCGGGACACGACACCGCTGATCGTACGGATCTAATCAAAGGCTAGCCCGGATGTACATTACTGCCACGTGTCTGAGGAGTGACATACACGTACAATGTAACAGACATTTGAATTCTGGTTGCAAGTATTTGTTGTTGGTCTATTGCAAATCCAACAATATATGACCCTGTATAATGATTCAATGTTATACATTATGACTCAACCCGGATTAATTATACGTCAAATTTAGTCAAACCAAATACATTTTTCATGTTTTAAACTACATGGGTATATGCATAATTATTGAAATATAGCTTAAGCATTATACACAATGGTCTTTTATATTATAAATTCACCGAAGTTGTTATATCATAAATGACGGCATATTATGATTATGAAGTTAATAATGCTTGATAATTATTTTAATTATAAAATATGATCAAAATATCTTGAAATTATGCCTTTTTGTCTGTTTTTGTTTTTCTCTGTGAGAAATAACAACATTTACTATATTATGGGTTTTGTGACTTTTTCTACGTAGTTTGTTATTGGTTATGGAACTGTTCTGATTGTTATTACGCAATTAAATACTACATAGTCAGAACAGTTATATATCCAATAAAATATACGTAGAAAAAGTCACAGAGTCGATACCTCTAACTTTAGTTGTATATCTTTGATTACCTGATACTAGAAAATGTGTATGCAATAAAGATAATTATTATATTCTTTTACTTTGATCTTTTCATGGGGTATATACAAGAATGGTTAAGCACAGAACTATGAAATAAGACACGCAGACACGAGATATTGCACACTTTAAATCTGGGATGTAGCTTTATTACTCTCAGAGAGCCATGCCATAATCAACTACCTATATGTAATATTGCGTTGCCTCATGGTACAAATAATTTATTCAACTGTTTTCCAAGTTAAATGGTTAAGAAGAGTTTGAGGATGCTGAAGGGGTAAGCAGAATCCGTAAATTGAAGACGGAAAGACAACACAATGGCCAAAAGAAAAACAGACAAAAGGACAAACAACCATCTACAAAACATACACACAAAAGTAAAGATCGATTAACCCGAACCCAACTAACACCTGGGGTGAACTCAGGTGCTCCGAAATGGTAAACAGTTCCTACTCCATAGTGGCACCCGTAGTGTTAATCTAGTAACAAACACGGTGATAAGTCCTGAATGAGGAAGGCAACAGGAAGTGTTCGTGACGAATGTAACATATCCGTGGTCATTTGTAACACAGCTATTACATAGCGGTCAATCAAGTCATGATGGCGACCGTAAATCTTTCGAAGTGATAGGAGCCCTTGATACAGTAGCATCCTTGTTAGCAGTAACCCTCTATCAGGGAAATCCTGATAAGAATCACTATTTCTGGAATATCGTATCACTTGAAAGATATATACCCCATTATGCAGGTGTTTCACGTTCGAATGTTGAACCGTTAAACGAGAAAACGTGGTATAAATATAATGGATATGCAGTATATAAAATACCCGTTTAATTTGTCTATGCATTTAAATGTACTCTTCTTTGGTCGTATTCATCGTTTTATGAACGTTATGGGATTTACTGGATATAATAATAGAGAACGCAGAACACATTCGTTGCCAACTGCTCCCCCTTGAAAAAATTTAATAATTATTGTAATTGATAATAAAAACGTAGATACCTAATTTATGTAGTGCATATATATAACCTTCATCAGGTATGCTCTAAGTCAAACGATTGAAAGCCAAATAATGAAAAATGTTTTGGGCATATGCAACGTATTTATTTAATTAATTGTTATTCACTATTTGACACTTTGAAATAACCCATCCTTTTACTACAGATACTAATATTTATCCTGTACTGCTTTCATTTCTCAAATGGCATTGTTATCCTTCATATATGTAAGCTGTAATTTTATTGGATAAGACGAAGGTAACATTCTGCTCTGACACATGGCTCAGCGGGTAACAATATTTGTGTATTGACACCAGGGGCGGATCCCCCTAAAATTGGAAAAAAATATGATGTTTTTGCGTAAAATCGTGATTTTTCACACAAATACCCCACACATTTTAAGTGCGCACCCACCACCCCCTCTCCCCTAACTTGAAATCCTGGATCCGCCCCTGGTCATCATCTCATATTTGTTTTTTCATATGCAAGAATATAAACATTTCTTCAATTCTAGTGATGGGTGGTTAAGAATTCTAGATTCTAGCAAAATTACTAAACATCTGTAAAAATGAATAGACTGAATATAAAATGAAACATTAAAATGAAAAAAAAACATCATTGTAAACGAGAAAGTGAAAACAGTCAGTATAATAAATTAAATAACATATAGTTGAGAGGATGATAGATCAGATTGTTACCCTTCGAAAAAGGCATTGTCAACCTCGGCTTCGCCTTTCGTTGACAATGCTTTTTTCAGGGTAACAATCTGATCTATCACTCTCTCAACTATATGTTATTTATATATTGCCTGGATAATTTGCTTTGTTATATATGGTCACTGACCAATATATAGGTTTTTTTCTGCTTGCCGACGGTAAGAAACGCTAGCAGTATAATTATAAGCGCGGACTGCACAGAGGACACAATAAAAACGTTTATAACGATACTTGTTTCTGCTCTTTTTAGACAATTTGCGCTTATATTGAAGGATAAACACAATAAACGCACAATGTCGGAAATTATAACATTAATTTACACTCGCTGCAAAACAGGTAAGAAAATATTGCCCAAGGCTCGCATTTCTGCCTGTATATAAAGATCGTACAAATAGATTTAGGTTTAGGTTTCTGGTATTTAACGCCACTTTCAACAATATGTCAGTTATATCGTGGCGGTCAGTTTTATTGGTGGAGGACTCCAGAGTACCCGGAGAAAACCACCGACCTGCCGTTAATCACTGATAAACTTTAACACATAATGTTGCATCGAGTACACCTCGCCTGAGCGGGATTCTCGTACAAATAAATTTTATTTACCAATAATACACGATAATGTACATATAAACGGATGTATATTAAATGTGCTTTACTGGGTTATTGAATGAATATGTTTAAATGCCTTATTCACACGTTCGATTTTAAATATGAAAATGTATCGGTACATGAATTAGGAAGTTACCTGTAACGACAGGTAACAAGGAAGTATTATAATCATTTTACGATGTTACTATCATCTTTACTGTTTTTTGTATTTTTGAAAATCTTTGGTAAGTATGATATATAGTTTATTTAAGTAATTGCCAGCAATAGTATTGGTCTCGCTCGGCAAACATGGTTATTAAGGGGAATTACAATAAACAACTGGCTACTGCCAGTAAATCACAAATAGTGTTTCTGTCGTTACATTTGGTTGTGTTGTGAAACGAGTAAGTTGGTATCGTAAGCATCGAGCATCGTAAGATGCGAGCTAAACAGCAACATGTGTGTAAGGAGATGAATCGATATACTAACAATACCAACCGGAAGTGGTTTCTAAGTTTCAGCATAGAATGGACAATCGGAGCGAATGATCGGAAATAGCCTATTAATTAGAATACAAAATAACTATCCAGTTTAAAAAAAAAAAAAAAAAAAAAAATAGGAATCCGTACAGCTTCTTTACATGAAACGGTTAATTTATTTAAAAAATTGACAATCGTTAGACCTTCTTTTTTCGCCTCTAAAAAAGCTGTTGTCACACGATTTATATAGTTCTCATTCATTCATGATCGCTGTTACTGTCAGAGTAAACAATCATTGCCCTGCGTTTCTGTTGGTGGCGATTTACAGTTGGTTGCCGAATAATTGTTGACGTATTGAACGTTGCAGTTCCCAGCAATGTGAAAAGAATGTCTTTAATACAGTATTTAAAATTAGTAAGATAAATTTTGAGTACGTTGCGGTTTTTCTGACGGAGATTCCGCAATGTTTACAAAGACGTCACTGGGGTTTCTCGCATTCCTAACCTATGACGTCACGAAAGTTAGTTCCGATGAAAGTACATCTTGTATCACATAGGTTGTACCTACATTGTATTAGCAAAATAGATGTATTTCTATAGAATACATACTTAAGGTTAGATAAATGATCATTACAGAATTAAGCACAGGAAACAGCCTTTTAATTTAAATAAAAAAAATAACTATCCAGTTTCAAAATACCCCCCTCCCCCAAATAGAAAGGAAACCGTACAGCTTCTTTACATGAAACGCATGGGCGGATCCATGATTTCAAGTTAGGGGGTGCACTTAAAATAATCGCGCCGAGCGGAGGAAGATGCGAAAATTTTTGGGGTATTTCGTGTGAAAAATCACGATTTTACGCAAATAAAAAAATATGTTTTCCAATTTAAGGGTAGCGNGGTGTGGGGGTGCGCTCTCCTGGATCCGCCCCTGAAACGATATTAATTTATTTAAAAAATGGACAATCGTTAGACCTTCTTGTTTCGCCCCTAAAGCTGTCGTCACACATTTTCGTTGATCATGGCGCTCATGGTATCAAAACAAAGAAAAAAAGGAATATAAAGATGATTTTTTAAAAACAATAATGATTCAGTTGCCATGCAACCCGTTTGGATATATTTTTCGTCACATAGACAGAAAAAAACATTCAAAGTCTTGTCGTTTGTGTAATGCAAAAATATCGTTTGCTAGCTTTACAAGACACAATGACGAAAAGAGCGGGAAAAATATAAAAGAAATCTGCTTTAAATCAGTGAAAGGGATATCTTAACACCATATTTATGATTTTCTCTTCAATTCTAAATCTACCTATCAAGCGCTCTTCCGTGCAAAAATACGTCTAGTTTGCAGCTATAGGCCTACAAATCGACAATATATGGCCATTTATGGAGTACTACAAACGGTTTAAGTTAACTTATATTTTATAGGCAGTAAACGAGTAGAACATGGACAAAAATTATAAGAGCGATTATCAGCCTTTTCATTTTGTTTTACCAAAAAAGAACATAATTCGGACATAACATGACTTCAAAGTTTGAAATATATTAGCAGAGACTCCCAAATGCCCCTAAAATCTGGTATGTGCCACCATAATTACTGTTATTCCTAATAATACTGAAGTTAATACAAATTTTGAGTGTGGGCTACCAAACCTAACGCTAATCTAGCTATAGAACCGTAGCTCTTTATCTTGCTCCTTTGTTTTGTCCACAAAAAATAACAAAATATCCTAAGCACTTATAGGAGCTACGGACCCTCAGCTACGTTAAATCTTGCTGCAGAAATGTAGATATTTAGGTCCTTTTTGGGTTTTTTTCGGAGTCCGCCCTATCAGAAAATTTCACAAGGACATAAAGAGCTATGGTTCCGCAGCTACATTAAATCATGCTCTTAAATATATGTAGGATGGACAGGTTGAGATTCGGACATGAAAGACCCACTGACTCAGACTGTTGTCTAATATGTACATGTCTTTCTGTAAGAAATTTTTAAAACGCAATCAATAAATCATACACACACGTACAACCGCATTGCATCTTCCTCTTCTTCTTCCAGTGTAGAACAGGAGTCGTCGGCGACTGTTTGTAGTTCTGCGGGACTAGGCATGCCAGGCACACACACCTGCTGTCCTCAAGACTATGTACAACTAAACACTTCACTATGACACAATTAAAACTATTTACACTGGTTGGCGTGGCAAACCTGTAGTTGGCGGTTATGTCTGAACTCCTCTATGGAGCTGGTCCCAACTGTGGTGCTTATCCTCCTGCGTTGTTCTACAATCTGCCACTCAAGTGATGTTAACATGCTTGTCACGCATCCTTGTGTTCTGCTGGTGTAATCATTTATGACGAAGCGGGCAGCTCTTCTTTGTACATTTTCCAATGTCTGTATCAGGGTTTAGGGTTTTGCTGTGTATTCCAAGGTTGGTCGTAGGATCGTGAGGTAGTTGGTTTCTCTTACTTGTTTCATTTTGATCAAATGCCGATTGGTCCGATCAAAATTGTTTGTTTACAACAAGAAAAGTGGATCAGCGGGGGTAAAACATTCGATATTTTATGCCTTTTCTGTCGGAGTTATGAATTGATTTGTGCGTGAAAAGGATGATTATATTTTTCTTTATGAAAGCTATTATTTGTTTTCTTATATCATTGATATTTCGGTGGACTTTGAACCACATTTTTACAAATAATCATGTCAAAATTTAACTTTATGAACTTTCATCATTTATTTTACAAAACATGTACATAAACACATACGAGCAACACTACCCACAGGGCCTGTGCACGATCCCCTGATGAAAATGATACTTTGTTTTTAAATGATAGACGTTTGACTCTTCACAGTCACTTGAAGTTTCAAAAAAATAAATAAGGAAAACTGTTTTTCTTATTTTATTTTTTTATTTTTGGAACTGAGGACTCATAGTCATAGACTAGTAAAATACATGTACATGTCTATGCGTAGATGCGATGCTCGCCTGTAGGCTGCGCCTAATGCATATTATCTGATGATATTCGTTATATAACTATGTTTTAAATTTACATTGTACTATATATTAATCTTTGCTTTTTTTTATTTGAAAAAAATATGTATATATATAGTTTTATATGGATAAACACATATTAGTTCATATAAGTATATGTTATTATATCAATCTAGTACTTGAACCATAATCAAGTATAAGATTTAGTAAATCCTTTAAAATGCATGCTATGCAAATAACAATAAAAAACAAAAAAACTATTGTATTTTTTTGAATGGAAAAGTTACTTGACTTGAATCAGTTATATTTCCGGAGTATTTGTTTTTTTCCTGAACAGGTTGTTTGCACTTGTATCTAAATTCCTGTATTTTCTTTGTATTACTCACTCTTATCATGCCACAGTATTATACAAAATAATATTGTTTTCACGTACATGTTTAAATGTTTCAAGATGTTTATGGTTGTCAGTTCATTTTTTAAATGATCTTATTATTGACTTTATTGAGTATTACTGTTTGACTATATGGATTCACTCATTATGTCATTTCAATATCTTCTCAATTTTGTAAGGTACTAACTTATATGGATGTACGTTATTTCATAGTTTTTATTTAAATTGTCTATTCATGATATCTAATCTATAGGCTATGTGTATTGTACAAGTGATGTATCAAATCCTACTCCAGTATATGTAGTACAAGGTCGAGAAGCTGTTCTGCAATGTGGATTTGAAAGTAGCAGCCTGACTTGGTATGTGCATAATGGTGATACATGGAATGTTATAGCAGATAGGGGTGATACTGTAAATGAATCTAAATATTCAACATCTAGGAACCCACCAACAGGGCTGTATTACAGATTGCATATACTGAATGTTGGAGTGTCTGATTTAAAGAAGTATAAATGTCAGGGACCTGTTAATGAACGGATTCAATCCTTCTATTTGCAGTTGATTCTTATAGGTAGGTGTAAATATATATTAGTTATCTTTAAGTTGTGGACATCTTTTATTCCTGTAAGTAGTTATAAAATTCCCCTTGAAGTTGGATCTCCTGTCCTATGTTAAATGTCTGTGATTTCTTGTTGCACCACATTATCAAACACATTGTGAGCTTCTGCCACCGAAGTTGAATTGAACGATGATGTAGCAAATATTAGCCACTTATTTTTAAACCAGTTATATTTTCAAAATTATTTATGATGCTCTTTTTAAATATGTAGTGACGATATTAATTTAATCTTGTAATTTAGAATACAATGATGAAGATTTTAAGTGTACAGTATAAATTATCAATATAATTCTACAATTTGATCCCCTCCCTACCCCCAGATTCAACTGGGTTACAAGTTAAGATTAGTAGAGCCTATCAATAATTAAATACATGGTGGAACCATTGATTGTCTCTGCTGGAACTGTAATAGATTTTATATTGCAATCGTTCTATTTGAGCAGTCAAAATGCGTTGACAGTATATTTACAAGCGATAAACGGTCACTGACCGTTTATAAAATTTAGAAATCAGTTGGGGCCTCTTGGGAGTAACTAACTTTTTAAATAATTTGAAAATTGGTACATTTTATGTAGTAATATCCATTAATGGCACTAATGACTGCAGTATAAAGACAATAACAGTGCATTGACTTGACATAAAATTCGATATACGCATTCTGCACGAATCTGGGAAAATGCTCGGGAAACCTTCGCATTTTTCCCGATTCTAAGCCTCATCCGATTTTATCGATTTTATATCAAGTCAATGCACTGTTATTGTCTATATAACCATATATTGCATAAAACGCCTAATAATTATTAACGTGAATATTTGTATAGGATGTTTAACGATAGTAACAACTTACTTCGTAAATAAATCTCAATGGATATTCTTGGTTAAGTAAGGCTGATTTGGTTGAACTCAACAAGGATAATTGATTCACGACACACAGTGTTCACGATAAAAAAAAACATATAAAAAACATAAAGAAACAGTGATATTTGTATTATGAATAAAATAAGCATCACACTATGCAATATGGTAGAAAGGGGGTTTGAAATCTTGATAACAAAGCGAAAAGAGCATAACCTCAAGTGTGTCGAATTTTAAAAATTAAAACATATTTGTTTGGATCACAGAAAATAATGAATCCGAAATTTATGCATATTCCATATCAATTTATCAACGACAGATAAACAACATAGCAACATGTAAATGCTGGGTACAATAGCAGTTAATATATAATACGCTAAATTCTGTAAATTCAAATGTGTCCTGAAATAGTCTTAAATTGATTGAATATTTATTACAATTAATGCGAACTGCACTAATGCTTCCACTGAAATTCTAACAAATGTGATATGTAATCTGAATAAGAAAGTACTAATAAGTACGAAAATTTTCTATTTGTATACGATCTCATGCTAACCCAATCCATACATCGGAAATGTATTTCTCTCTATTTTCCATACTTTCATTCATTTCTATCGTCAGCTATTTTTTTTTTCTTTCGCGTTATGTTCACATTTATTTTATTATTCAGTCTGTTGGACAGAGAAGTATAATATAGGGTTATTGCATGGAACATTTAGACAACTTCCTTGCAAAAAAGCTTTTAATATTCTTTCTTTTGTAATACAATACCGGATTGGAATAAACTCCCTGAAACCATAGCAAATAGTGACAGTGTCAAATCTTTTAAGGAGAAACTAACACACGAAGTACTCCTTAAGACATATTCTCAGCTTTGTTAAACTAAAGATCTGCTTTTATCTTATACACACAAACAAAAACAGAAAAAATTTAAAATATAAATTGTAAAAATATAGGAACTTTGAGTTAATTTCTGTGTATATGTTTATTTTTCAAAATTTGTAAGCGTAGGCATGCGCTGGAAAATAACGCTAAGTATTTTGAGCGCTATTCCGTAAATAAAGAAGAAGAATATTGCTGAATATTATCAGATGCACGAGTCATTTTCATCTATCAAACGACAAATGATGCAATAAATCTAAGACAAATACTTTTCCGAAAATGACGATACTTAGCGTGCAAATACAAGGATATATTGCACGATTATTTTCCATTGAAATTAATAGGAAAATATTTATTCCTATATAATAATTATATAATAGTTTCCGATATGGAGGAAATACCAGGATATACAGACTGCCTAAGGGTCGTGGTACGGACCAGTGGAAATGATATTACCACGACCCAAGGGCAGTCTGTATATCATGATATTGCCCTCCGTATCATTAATTATTGTGTTTATTGTATTGAAGACCAGGATTATGATACACACAAAATAATTGCACAGAAAATTTATCAAGAAACCTATTTGCAACTGCAATTTTTGAAATAAATCAAAACTTACAAACAAACAAATAAATTATATTATGAGTAACATTGTAATTTAATAACATGTTTACCAGAAATAATTTGGAAAGAAAACAAGTAATCTTACATTTTGCTTGTTGTCGGTGGGTTCATGTAGAAATTGAACACGCCACCATTTATATTTGAAATGCTAAACATGTGTGACAAATTTTGATTCGACTGATTTGTGACATTTAGTTGTTGAGAGCTTACGTCCGCTCACCATCGTCTGCCATTTTACATCTGGATTAGTGAAGCGATTTATCTAAGGGTCGTAACTCTAAAATCCCGCCAAATGCACGACCGGTCCAAAAACCGTGTATGGACCAGTAGTACCAGTCTATACACGGTTTTTGGACCGGTCGATCAGCATTCCAGTCTATATCGCGGAATAGTGAAGGTCACGTGGAGAGTGTTCAGCCAATTAAATTTTTGATTTTTATTCGGATATGCAATAAACTGACATATTCAACAATAGGAGGACAATCTCTAACAATGTGACATTAGATATGCGAAGACGTGTTTATTTATAGTAAGATACTCAGTTATTATTTTACAGTACCACCATCTAGTTTAAGGATAGAGAACGTTACACCACAAAGCAGATTATTAGGAACAGAGGGTCAGGATCTAACTGTGTCATGTAAAGCAGTAGGAGGTAAACCAGCTGCTAATGTTGTACTGATAATAGACGGACAGACAGTAACTAGTCAGACTCAGATAGTACAACATACGTTGACTACCATCAATAGATCTTATGATCACAAGACAGTCACATGTCAAGCTAATCATGCTGATTATTCACAGAATCCAATGACTGATTCTGCAATGATTTACCTCTACTGTAAGTAGTTCTACATCTACTGGTTTACTTTTCACTTTATACAAATACCAACTGACATCACAAGTGGAGAAACATTTTGCATTAGTTTTGGTTAAAATGATCATAATAGACAAGAATAAGTCAACGCAGTTTGCATTTTCTGAAATATGTTGACAAGGAATATATGAGCACAAATTCACACAAACCTGACGTTTTGAAAATATAAATTGTTCTTGATTTATATTGTGAAAATATCACGCAAAAATTGCTTCTGTCTTCTGTTATTAACACCATTTGCATATCATGTCTGTGAGACCACTCAAACCAACCATTAATGGATATGATGGAGGTACAGAGGAGACAAACCCACTGGATGTGACATGTACAACCACATGATATCTTTCTGTTAGTAATAACAGTTTTATATTATTTCAGTGAAACCACTGCAACCATCCATTAGTGTAAATAAAGTCAGTATAGAGGAGACAAAACCACTGGATGCAACCTGTACAACAATAGGTAGTCGTCCTAAAGCTACATTAGAATGGACAATAGGACAGAAGGATGTTACATCTAATGCTACAGAACGGCTTAATCATGACACAGCTAGTGATACATATAGAGTGATATCTGACTTGACATACAGTGTAGGAAAGAGTGATAATGGACAGGTGTTAATATGTAAAGCTGTTAATGTGGCTGCTTCTAGTGGCGTACAGACCTCCGTAACTTTAAATGTTAAATGTAAGTTGAACACAGTTAGCTAGCAATAAACCTAATTTGATTTCTGGACAAGTAAACTTTTTTTCTATATTGTTTATATAATTATAGTATTACTGTTGATTTAATTCTAAAATGAGCATCCAATGAATATGTTTTTTTCTGTTGTTCATGTCTATATTGTCATTTGTATATTAAAGCATATGTTATTTGTATGAAGCTAATCTGTGGTGGATTTACATTTGTTTATATTTGTCGAGACTCTAGGAATAGAGTTGGACCCATTTTCCCTAAGTTAGGCCTGACATATTTCGTTGCCTGTCAAAAGTAAAGATCTACATTGCCATGTCGTATTCTGTTATACATTTGTCATTGATGCAGTTAAGATGAAATATTATATCCTACACATGTTACACTGACCATCACAAATGTTGACAATTTTAAATGCAATTTCGATATTTACACATTTTTACTAGGTTTTGTAGGGATAGAGGAAAGAATGTCAAACATACTGGAAATAAGGCATAGAAACAACGAACTTAACGCAATGGTCGACACGATGTTGACAACAAAGTGCAATTTATGGAAAGAACACAATTCTACTAAATTGCAAAAGAACAAAAACTAAATTTATAATTATTAATTTAATTGAAAACGAAAATTATGTTGTACATTTTTGTATTTTGTAATGTGTATTGAGGGAGTTGACAAAATCTGATTTGTCTTTTCATTTTTTTGGGACCAGGACAGACACTCATTAGCGTGATAACCGAAATCATGTAGTATATGTGTTAATAGTTCTCTTTGTTGTAAGCAAATCTGGTACATCATGGAAGCATTCTATGTACTTTTCTTCACAATTTCAACGGAATGTTGTAAGATAATTTTATGAATAAACAGCAATACATGATGAACGACATTTTACATATGATTAGGCAATTAGTATCACAAATAATTTGATGCATTTATTGACCACATTATTTTGTGCATTTCCATTTACAGATGCACCAACTGTTACAGTAAGTGATACTACCTTTGAGAGAAATGAAGACACCAGAACATTGTCATGTGTCACTGTAGGTAATCCTAGTACAGCTACCTTCTATAAATGGCAGCACAAATCTAAGTATGGTGTACTGATTCGTGAGTTGGATGGAGGGACTAATGGTGTACTAACTTTACCAAGTATTCCTGTAGAAGATAGATATCAGGACAGTGGTGAATATGTATGCACAGCTGGCAATGATATTGCAGGCAGAAATGGCAAAATAAAACAGACAGGGTCTGGTTATGTCATAATAAACGGTATGTAAAGCAAACAGGTTATGTCATAATAAGCGGTATGTAGAACGGAAAGGATCTGGTTATGTCATAATAAATGGCATGTAAAACATACATGATCTGGCTATATCCTATTAAACGGTATATGGGGGAGGGATGGTCTGGCTATGTCATATTAAATATTATGCAAAAGAAGCATGATCTGGATATGTCATAGCAAAACGGTATGTAACACAGACATGACCTGGTAATATCATAACTAAACGGTATGCAAGTGAGACATGATCTGGACATGTCAAAATAAATGGTATGTAATACAGATAGGATATTGCTATATAATGACTAAGCAGTAATTAAAACAGACATGATACGACTATGTCATGATAAATGGTATATTTAACAGTCATGATCTGATTATGTCGACATAAACGGTATGTTAAACAGACATGATCTGGCTACGTCATACTAATTGGTAAGTAAGACAGACAGGATCTGATTATGTCATAGTAAGCAATAAGTATTCCAGACAGGATGTAGCAACGGTATGTATAACAAACATGACCGGGTTGTGCCATGGTGAACGGTATATAAAATAGACAGGATCTGGATATGTCATAATAAATGGTATGTAAAATAGACAGAATATGATAATGTCACAATAAGCGGTATGTAAAACAGACAGGATCTGGTTATTTCTTAGTAAACGGTATGTAAAGCAGACAGGATCTGCCTATGTCATAATAAACGATGTGTAAAACATACAGAATCTGGTAATGTCACAATAAACGGTATGTGAAACAAATATAATCTGGCAATGTTATAATATTCGGTATGTGTAGCTAACAGGATCTGGCTATGTCACAATAAACGGTATGTAAAACAAACAGGTTATGCCATAATAAATGGTATGTAAAACAGACAGTATCTAGTTATGTCATAATAAGCGGTATGTAGAACGGAAAGGATCTGGTTATGTCATACTAAACGGCATGTAAAACATACATGATCTGGTTATATCCTATTAAACGGTATATGGAGGAGGGATGGTCCGGCTATGTCATATTAAGCATTATGCAAAAGAGCCTTGATCTGGATATGGCATAGCTAAACTGTATGTAAAGCAGATATGACCTGGTAATATCATGACTAAACGGTATGCAAGTGAGACATGATCTGGACATGTCAAAATAAATGGTATGTAATACAGATAGGATATTGCTATATAATGACTAAGCTGTATTTAAAACAGACATGACATGACTATGGTATATTTAACAGTCATGATCTGATTGGTATGTTAAACAGCCATGATCTGGCTACGTCATACTAATTGGTAAGTAAGACAGAGAGGATCTGATTATGTCATAGTAAACAATAAGTATTCCAGACAGGATCTAGCAACGATATGCATAGCAAACATGACCGGGTTGTGCCATAGTGAACGGTATATAAAATAGAGAGGATCTGGATATGTCATAATAAACGGTATGTAAAACAGACAGAATATGATAATGTCACAATAAACGGTATGTAAAACAGACAGGATCTGGTTATTTCATAATAAACGTTATGTAAAGCAGACATGATCTGCCTATGTCACACTAAACGGTATGTAAAACAGACAGAATCTGGTAATGTCACAATAAACGGTATTTAAAACAAATATAATCTGGCTATGTCATAATATACGGTATGTAAAGCAGACAGGATCTGGCTATGTCATAATAAATGGTATGTTCAGCTAACAGGATCTGGCTATGTCACAATACACGGTATGTAAATCAGACAGGATCTGGTTATTTCATAGTAAACGGTATGTAAAGCAGACAGGATCTGCCTATGTCATAATGAACGGTGTGTAAAACAGAAAAAATCTGAATATGTCATAATAAACGGTATGCAAAACAGACATGACCTGGTAATATCATAACTAAACGGTATGAAAGTGAGACATGATCTGGACATGTCAAAATAAATGGTACGTTCAGCTAACAGGATCCGGCTATGTCACAATAAACGGTATGTAAAACATACAGGATCTGGTTATTTCATAATAAACGGTATGTAAAGCAGACAGGATATGCCTATGTCATAATAAACGGTATGTAAAACAGACGTAATCTGGATATGTCATAATAAACGGTATGCAAAACAG
Source organism: Gigantidas platifrons (assembly GCA_002080005.1). NCBI lineage: Eukaryota > Metazoa > Mollusca > Bivalvia > Mytilida > Modiolidae > Gigantidas > Gigantidas platifrons. The sequence goes on from MJUT01013649.1 coordinate 76,021, forward strand.
ACATAATCTGGTAATGTCACAATAAACGGTATGTAAAACAGACAGGATCTGCCTATGTCATAATGAACGATATGTAAAGCAGACATGATCTGGTTATGTCACACTAAACGGTATGTAAAACAGACAGGATCTGACTATGTCGCAATAAACGGTGTGTAAAACAGTAATGATATGGTTATGCATCAATAAATGGTATGTAAAACAGATAGGATCTGGCAATGTCATAATAAATGGTATGTTCAGCTGGCGAGATCTGGCTATGTCACAATAAACGGTATGTAAAACAGGGCCCAGGATGCAACTCATACAAGCCTATCACTAATACGCGTGGGTTTGCGCCCGGCTTTGTAAATCACACAAAAGGGTGCACTCGTCTCGCAACAGCAAGTGATTAAGTTGACCAGTTGCTTGCCCATGTTCGGTTGTTCTCTCCAAGCACTCCGGCATCTTCAACCACTAAAACTGGTCGCATGATATAGCTGAAATATTGCTGAAAGTGGCGTTAAGCACAAAACAATCAAATCAAATCAAATCGATATGTAAAATAGACAGAATCTTGTTCAGTCAACATATATGGTATGTAAAACAGACAGGGTCTGGCTAAGTCATAATAAAGGGTATGTAAAACATACAGAATCTGTTTATGTCATCATAAATGGTAGATAATGAATATTTATTACCTTTTAGCTTAGCATTTCTTTTTTTTTTTATTCTAATCTGTAATAGACCAGACTTTTCATTATATACCACACATATATTATATGTCACTATTATATTATGTACTTTTCAGCTCAACCAATATTTACAAATGACAACAGATTAACACAGTATGGTGAATTTGGTAAAAATGTAGATATCAATGTTTATGTATAAAGTATACCTATATATAAAACAAGACAGTGGCACATAGGTAATACACCAGTGTCATCATCAACCAAATATGTCGTGTCAGAAAGAGCAGCAATCGTTAATGATACATTTCACGGTAAATCTGTACAACTGGATGGTTACAGTGTTATGTTGAGCATTACAAATTTGAAGGAATCAGACTTCAATGTTAGTTATAGATTACAGCTATCATATGGTACCAGTCAAACTGTACAGTATTCTGTTTTGTTAGAATCTGCAAGTAAGTAATTAAAATAGAAGATACATACAACAAAATACCAACAACAACAAAAAAAGACCAACCAAGCAAACAAGCAAGCAAGAACCACAAAGAAAAAGAGGAGCAAAACACAAAAACAATATTCCATATGGTTACAAATGGTTCGATATTGCCACTAATCCTTAGTTTGGAATTTTATCTATTTTCGCAATTTAAAACATATAAAAATCCCGTAGATACATTGTAGTGTACTTAGTTGTTACAACACATTTCAGGAATAATATCACCATGTACGGATAGTCAATGTATGCTAAGACCACCTGTTCCGGAGGGAGCAGAACGTTACTATTGAAAATACTAACATTGTTTAGGAACTGTAAATTACAATAACAAAAGTTCATCTTATATTAAAAATGTGAAAATGTAATTAATCATTTATCCTAAAATCACTACTTTAAAAAATTATACTGAATATATGGTGCTCAGTAAGATACAGACTTGAAGGTAAGGACTTAATCATAACAGTTTGTACGTACACGAAATTTGTCAAATCTCATGTAGAAAATAGTCTTGAATTTGCAATTAAAATTAAGGTAACTTGATAAAGACATGAGAGTACAGTTTGTGTCTAATTTTAGCTCGTTTTATATTAGCACTATATTATCATAAGGTTACATTTTTTTTTAAAGAATACTTTTTCAAGATACAATGTATATATGGTGTTTAATAAATAGCAGAATTTAAAACAAGGAATTCTAAGATAATTATCGATATTATTATATATCTGTGCAATGTATCAATATTTACGGTATTATCATGAACGTTAATTAATCATTGTATATTACATCTGATAGGAACGAGGTAACAGCTGCTAATAACCCAACAAACAATAATACATACGAAGACATCGAAGGGGCTACGAGTAACCAGAGAAAGAAAGGTAGGAATTATAGCATACATCTGTTTATTTATAAGCCGATAACTAATACAATTTTTAAAAATCTACATTATCGGTGAATCGATAATAAATGGACGTGTTCTTATGTTATGTAGATACAATACGCTACAAGTAACCACTGGTCAAACACGTCGTATCCACGTAATCGGGTTAAATTCTAATTTTTGGGTCTAACTCACCGTACCCACATTTTTGGATCTAAGTCAGCACATAATATATCTGTGTCAAGACAGAACCTCTACTTCCGTTGTCATATATTTTGCAAAAAACTATTTTGTACTGGAAAAATCTGGATCTTGAAAGTAATTTATTTTCATTATTTCATCTTTTTTAACAGTATGATGTAAAATTATATGCAGTTTCATATTAATTTACAATGTTTTGTTTGCTCTTACATTTTACACTCATCTTTTAATTATGTTTCCCATTTAATTTTTCAGATCCATGGAACAAGAGAGTAGAAACTCCGTGAGTACCTAAATATATTACTTTATTATCATAACAGAAAGTTAATTTGTAACCAAATCATGGCGTATGATATAATGGAAACATACATTTTGATCAGGAACAATTGTATTACTGATTGTAAAAAAAACAATTCTTGTAGACATAAAGAGATGTCTTCAAAAATAAAAGGTATTATTTTGTATACATTGCCCTAGATAATCATATTATAGTTTTTAAAACAACCCTTTGACAAAGTTGAAGGTTATTCCAAAAACGTATCTTGCCCCACTCAAGTTGATATCTACTTATTTTAAAGGTGGGTTCGTTCCCAATATTTATTGTTTTATGTGGTGTTGTGTAGATAATTGTTTGCCCTTTGTTCTTTTTTCTTTCTTTTGACCATTGTATTGTCTGTCCTTCTACTCGCAGTTTTTGATTACACTTTTGGAATTATCAAACCTTTCTTGAAAATATGTATGTGTATAATATTTACTAATTTATCTTGTAGTTCTATACAGACATACGAAGTGCTAGGTATGAAAGACATTCCAAATACATATGCTGATTTATCAAGTGGAAAAGGTAAGATACAGTTGTAGTGTTACTTCTATTTTAAAGAAATATACGTTATTAATGAATGAGTTGTTCACTTTCAAACCTGTGGATTAAATGATGTACTTTTCATTACTAGATATCAAAAAGGCAACACTTATATACGAAAGCCCAGAAGGATCATTCGAGATTCGAGATTCGAAATTCGAGATTCAATATATGAAATTCGAAATTCGAGATTCGAAATTCGAGATTCAATAT
>MJUT01013649.1:91286-109348 GCA_002080005.1 Gigantidas platifrons
TGCAGGACGTAACCGGATAAAACAGTTATTTTGATAACCAGGATGCACCTCCTACAGACCCTCAATGTGTGATAATGTCGTAAATAATATTTAATAGAAAACAACCTTACACACAGTGAACATGATACAAGTTTGGGTTATATACATTACTAGATGAGGATTACAAGGCTTTAATTTCTCCTATCACTCATTTGGACCAACAAAGTAAAAACATATATACACAACAACATTGCATAGCCATATGTTGTACGAGTTTATAAATTAGTTGTGAATTGATGGATATAAACCTATACTAATCAATGTCATAAATTTCCCCATTATATTTAAATACAAATTTAAAACTACCGATGTAGCAATGCATGTGACGTGGTTTCTGGTCAAGTAGCATATTAGACAACAGAAAAGGTTGTTTACTACCAGATAAATAGAATGAAACAACCATATACATTCAGGCATTCTCGAATGCCGAGACTTAGTGCAGTATGTATATATATATTAAAAAACCTACCTTCTTTATCGTTTCCTATATTGAAGCAACTAAATGAAGCCGTGTGTCTGTATATGTATATCCGCCGTATTAAATGGTCTGTTAAACAACATTTCATTTGCCATCTTGTCACATTATGAGTATTTTATTATTTTTTCTATAACCGACTACAACTGTTTGGAGTATCACTAAATGTGCACCTCAGTTTTCACTGCCGATGTTTTCTGTTATTATTATTTTTAGTATCATATAATGAAAGGTTTTTTTTTCTAGTCTGTTTTGTATGAAAATATGTTAAAAGACATTTCATTGGCCATAAAACATTCTTCATTTAAAAGCGTTCTATTGATTGGTTGTTTTAGATATTGAATTTCGAATCTCGAATTTCGAATTTCAGATATTGAATCTCGAATTTCGAATCTCGAATCTCGAATGATCCTTCTGGGCTTTCGTACTTATATGCTGCTATAACATATTTATTGATCGTACACTAGTAATTAGTGATCAGGTCCTAGTCGGTAATTATGTGTACCTTACATTTACGTAAACAGTGAATAATGAATGACTGTCACTAATTAAATACTACATTCAATGCACACACCCGTGATCAATTAAAGTAAATATAAGTTGAACATTAATTTTATACACAGATAAATGAAAGAGAGCTATATGCTGTGACTAGCTTAACTTTTCAACTTTTCCATTAATCTAGTTTCGTAGGTCAAATCCTGAAATGATACAGTCATGCAAGTGTTTAAAACGACCTTGATTAATACCGTAAATCGTGAAATGTTGGTGTAGGTTAATTTTGGACTTTTTCACCAAAAGAGGGTTGTTTTATTTTTGTGTGTCAATTTTTTTTCATTTTCGTTTCTAGTGTGTTTAATTTTGGCCACTTTTGATTCCCATGTGTTTATTTTTTTTGTCAGTTAATTCAGAACGTAAATGGAAGCGTTCTCATTTCAACCAGCGATACTACGTTTTTACTGTTGCTTACTGGATATGTTGGTGTCGTACTAAAAACCAAATCGATTATGGATAAGTCTGGATCTTGTATATTGATAATCAATAAAATTCTACAGATATTTCATTAACATATATACAACGTAGTAAATATCAACTATAATTAAAAGTGAGAATTTATTTCAAAACGAAACTGTTGATCAACTTAATCACTATCGCTGTCGCTGTCACATGTTAAAGTAGCGGTTGCGTCTGATAGCAAGTCAAGCTGTAAACACTCCGCAATTCCAGCAGCCTTGAATCCATTGTAGATAATATGAGGACGTGCTTTCAAATAATCAATCGTGGAGACAAGACATTTGGCACTAAGCGGTTTTAGTGAAGTCATTCCCAAATCGACTTTGAGTTCTGTTTTTGTTTCGAGACTTTTGGCAACAAGTTCCGCATAATAATCCTCAAAATCATTTCTTATGCGGTCTTTAACATATTTTTGACGATTAAATCCTTACAACATACCATTATTGCCTTCATATGAGGTGAACAGCTAAGTTGTCAACCGAGGATAAGCAACCTTTTAAAAGTTGACAACCTGATGTTCATCTCATTTGAAGGTAATAACTGTTTTATTATCCCCAAGCTACTCTTAGAAGTTTATAACTTGGGTGCTTTTTTCAGAAGTTATTTCCGGTATTGAAAATACGGTTACGAAACCTAACTGAGAAAAGGATGTTAAACACACTTCCAGTTGTCAGGGTTTTCTTACCGGACAGTTTTGACAACCCATTATTTTCCTCTACATTTTGCATGTTTGGGTTGTCCACAAATCTTGCGTATAACATACAAATGGTCATGTTACTCTTATATAGTAAAACAATGTGTAAGGCATATTAATGCTATTTTCAAATTCATACATTAACACAGCTACCTTTGAATATAATTTGTTGCATCACAAACCAGATGACAATATTTGTTACAACACAAACCAGATGACAACATTTGTTGCATCACAAACCAGATGACAACATTTGTTACAACACAAACCAGATGACAACATTTGTTACAACACAAACCAGATGACAACATTTGTTACAACACAAACCAGATGACAAAATTTGTTACAACACAAACCAGATAACTATATTTGTTACAACGCAAACCAGATGACAACATTTGTTACAACACAAACCATATGACAATATTTGTTTCAACACAAACCAGATGACAACATTTTTTTTCAACACAAACCAGATGACAACATTTGTTACAACACAAACCAGATGACAATATTTGTTACAACACAAACCAGTTGACAACATTTGTTGCAACACAAACCAGATGACAATATTTGTTTCAACACAAACCAGATGACAATATTTGTTTTAACACAAACCAGATGACAACATTTTTTTCAACACAAACCAGATGATAATATTTTTACAACACCCAACAGAGAGCAACATTCTATTACAACACAAAACTGGTAGCACCATTAACTATTATATGAAAATATAGATACTGACATCGGCACAAGTTGAAGCTCTGTTTCGATGTTTGATTTGTCAATATTTAGTGTTGAAATTTGATCAAGAAATGTACAACTATATTTTATATTTCAGAACAAAAGCAATATCTACCGTAAGTATCATTTGTTTTCTGTTTGTTATCTTTTAATATCCAACAATGTACCAAGACATATAGCTGTAAGCATATGATCTCTGTTTATTTCTGCATTCTACTACCTAAGGCAATTGCTATATATTGATGATCTCAGCAAATCTCTAGATCGCACGACTCAACACTTTAAACCACACAGTACAATATTATCGACAACGATTTCACATCGTATTTGAGTTGTGACAATATGATATTCTACAGAGCGGTGTCACATTATGTATGACAACTGTTCTACCTATTTGCTTGGTTGTTCTTTTTTTTTTTTTTTTGAGTTTTTAAAGTCCTTGTCAATTATATATTGGAGGTCCGTTGTATTGTAGTACTACAGTCTCCAACAAATTCAAATCATGTCTAAATTATTCACAGTAAAATCTAGCTGATTTGTTTATGGGTGGATTAGACATATTTAAGTTAAATGTGGAGTTTTATTTCTAGACTAAATTCTGCTGTACAATGGTTTAATATTATGTGTAAATTATTACAAGACATTTTAATATCCACCGGTGTCACAGTATGAGTTAGCAATGACAACAGTATCGTTTATCACATATCGGATTGACATCATGCGTGTACTATCACTCTAGTAACGCTTACTGCCCAACGATTTCAAATTATAGTATCGCCTAATGTAAGCCGGTTTCATTCTATATACAAAGCTATGGCCATTTTATCATATTGCCTTACTTTCCCACAGCTTTGTCCATCATTTAGATAGACTGTAATCTTATATATTTTAGTCCCACAGAAGATTATGAGACACTGGGTCAACAAGATAAACCTAATGTCTATGACTGTATAAAGAACAAAGAAGGTAAACAATAAGACATTATCATTACTCAAAATAGACACAACTTCCTTTGATTGATTGCCATTTGTTCTCCCGGTTATAATATCAAGGTTGGTAGTTTACTCACATACCCATTAAGATGGAATGACTGAGCCATAAGACTAGTTTAACCCCGCCACTTTTTATTGATATTGTGGTATTTATGTAGTTCATTTTTATAAAACAAGGTTAGCCAGGTCATTTTTAATTGAGGTGCATGAACCAAGGCAGCAAAGTGAGCGTTCATGTATGTATATATATAAACCGTAGAAAGAGGCCACATCGATACCACTAACACATAAATATGACCCCTCACGTTCTTAGCTCGGTTCAGGCACCTACATAGCATGTTGTGTAGATAACTAGATTAATAGGCCCCATGCACTTGCTATGATACAATACACAATATAGTATTTGTTATCATGGAACACATAATATACTTGCTACAATGCAACGTGCACACAAGTAAACAATTATGTTACTTCTCCATTTTTAACATTTGAAAACCTCACAACTAGGATTGTTGCGTTCATTTTGCTTACAACAATTATACGGTCGTATGATTACCCTTATGCTAAATATTTGCGTCAATACCACAAAATTAAATGTTGACATTTTCATTATTGATATTTTTTATTTATTGCAGAATCAGAAGATAAAGAATACGTCAATCTTCAATTTTAAATTCATTGGCTACTGTTAACATTCAAATTCAATTACCATATGTACTTTTTGATTGCCCGGAATTTAAAATGTCCTCTTTGCACTAACAAGATAATCTTCTACGAGTCTTGAATTTGTTTTCTCTCGATAAGAAATATATGATGGCCGTCAAAGAATAAACATATCATAGTAAAATGAAAAACGAAAGAATACCACACTGTCAGTGACTGTTACTGATACTTCTAACTCTTCAGGATAGACCAGTATAAATAGATCATCAGTTTTTTTTTTAAATTAAGCACTGAAAACATAATAGTAATATACGATGGAATGAAATATAAAATTCCTAGTTCCACCTGCTGCTTTTCTATAGTATTATCACAGAAAACCTGATTCAATGAATCAACTATAGAAAAAAGTCTGAAGAAGCAAAGCACTATACAGAGAACTAGAGATAAAGCAACATGAACCACACTTAAAAGCGTTGATGAACTCAGGTGCTTCGAAAGGGTAATCAGTAACTTATCCACTCGTTGCATGGGTCGTGCTACTATTACACGAAATGAACATCATATGATATGAAAATTGTTTTTCACAATGGTATACGTTAATAAATAGAAGTAGTACATATACAAGTTTAGCCCATTATTTCGTCTGGAATATGAATGAAATATCTACATTTGGACGTTAAACAACAATCAATCAATGAACTCTGTACGAATCAAATCATAGACGAAACGAATATCATTTTTAACCTGAAATGGTAGCCGACCTCATGGCAGTGCGCAAAGAATGTGAACACATTTAATTTAACAAAATGGCCACGCACCCTACCAACATTTGGGGATGAATTCATATATCATGCTCCACTATTGACAACTGCCATGCTACTCTTGTTAGAAACCTCGTGCAAATTCATGAAATATTAAAGGAGGACCGAATTGTGACTACGCCACAGAAAATCCGGTTAATTAAATCAAGATATTGACCGTAAAACTTTCGATTACTCCAACCTAACCACCAAGAACCCTTGGGAAAGTAATTTCAAAAGTATCACCAATTATCTTGCAAGGACATCCCAATAGAAATCACAAGCAATGGAATACCTTATCAACTAAGAGAAACTGCAAAGCTGTTGCAAGCGTAAAAATTATGTACGATTAGCATTTGTTGCTTCTCAGAGTCCATAGCAGCATTAAGGTGTAAGGGGGAAAATGGTTAGATCGGAATAAGAATATTCTGTCCAAGTGTAGCGACATGTCTACCCATAAATTAATGTTTCAATAAGCTAGCACTATTGCAATTATATAACAAAGCCAGTTGGTCTGGTAAAAAATGAACACCATCATCACCATCATCATCTCATCGAAGTTTAACTAGTTCTCGCCATGATATTGCTTAAATATTGCTGTGTTGGGGCTTAACAACAACCACCCACTCACTCAGAGCCAACGGGTAGGTTCCAGTAGGGAACAACCCAGCCTTAAGCAAACATATTGTTATGTAATTATGTGTTTTCCTTCTTTGACATGTATGAATTACTTGTAATTAAAAGATTAAAAATACTCCGGACAGTTATGCCACGACCATCGAGCGATGTCGTATGATAGTGTTTCTGTCATAAAATGCTGTGTTGCTATATACGTTAACTTGTTTTAATTCAAACCATCTGAAGAATTATTACATAATCGCTTACACAATTCATATGTTTCTGTTGGTCGGCAATCATTTAATGCTGTCACCACAATGCAAACACTATACATTGGACGTTATTTGAAAATATATCAAACATCTGTTTCTCAGACCTCATACCATTTAATTGAACCCAAATTGTACAGGGATTATCGTTCGGTGGTCTCTAGAATCTCAATTGTTAACTTGGTTTGAAATCAATGATCCTTTGGTCATGCTACTATTTAATAAATCGAAGTAGTATGTATAAAAGTTTAACCCATTATTTCGTCCTGAATATGTATGAAATATCTACATTTGGACGTTAAACAACAATCAATCAATGAACTCTGTACGAATCAAATCAAAGCATAGACGAAACGAGTATCATTATTAACCTGAAATCGTCGCCTAACTCACGACAGTGAGCAAAGAATGTGAAAACATTTAATTTAACAAAATGGCCACGCACCCTACCACCATTTGGGGGTGAATTGAGATACCATGTTCCACTACTGGCAACCGTCTTGTTACTCTTGTTACTAATCACGTGACAATTCATGAAATATTAATGGAGGACCTTGACGTTAATATTCCAATTTTTTTTTATGTTGTCCTATTATGTGTTTTTACTTTCCCAGTTCCGTGTTCCGATGTCCGTTACGATTTCCACTTAAAACAATGTTCTGTTAGTCTTTACCTCCAGTTGTTTGTAGGATCACCATGTCTTATGCCATATCATTCCCTAAAGAAGTAGGCTGCACCCAATCATATAATTTTGTCCAGTCCTCCAAGAATTTGCAATAATGTTTCTTTTTCTTTGAAGAAGGGGTGCTAGGTCCTGAATTCCAACGTCTCCTTGATTGTGACATAGTTGAACTGTATTTTTTTTAAAGTTTTTTTCGTATTTAAGGGTGTAGACCTGGGTTACCCTAAAATTTTCCAATCATTCAAATTTTTTTTAATTTGCACCATGGAATAGTTATGTCTAAATACATTATCTGCCAAAGTTTCAAAAAGTTTCACCGTGCCGTTTTCTCCATAGCACATCCTAAATATAGCAATTTTGGGGGTATTCTGGACGCCAGATGGTAATACTAGTTTCGGAAGATATGCACATTTATTTCTGATTGAAAGGGAATATTTTGGCTTTAATACACTTGAGAGTGTTGTTCTTGAATAAATATGAAATATCTAGCATATCTGAATATCCTGTTTGGAGATAATCACGTGCAAAACAGTGGAAACTGCAAAAAAAGGTGGGATGCCTTGAGGAGCACCTTGGTATTAAAAGTCGGATTAAAAAAAATCCTGTCATTTAATTTCCACCAAAAAATGTTACACTGAAGAATAGACATATAAACATAATTACACCAAATTATACAAACTTTTACCGTCCGATTTTTAAAATATTTAAATTGATGTTTTTCATGGCACCTAGAAAAAAAATGAAATTGTTACCACATACCCATCTTTTGCTAGTTTCTTTGTTTGTGAGATAAAAAATAACTAGTTACCAATAATAAAAAAACTTTTGAATTCTTATAATTGACACAGTGGATGTCAAAATTAACAAATGACAGCATTTGTCTTTTTTATTTTCAGGTCGGCTGGGGAGTGGGAGGCATGGTTTGCGGGTGACTGTACTCACTAAAGAAAAACAAAAAAAACACAGACAGCCACCCAGCTATATTGTTAAATTCCTTTATATTCTGTCCTCCAGTTGTATTCGTTTGATTATGATTATTCTTTATTTGTTCTTAGGAGAAGGGGACGGCGGTATAAGAGATGATGAGATAATATTACAATTTTTTTCCCAAACATAGCTTTCTATTTTTTACTACCGTATAATTTGCTCTATAGTTTCATAATATCTAAGATTCTGATGAATATTTTAACTTTTTGTTTTTTACAAACCCTTGAAATTCTATAGAAAAAGTTTGTCACACAAATTGTGTTACTTTTCTGGCATTTTTGACAACACATTTCGATGGACATTTTTTCTGGAAAGATATATTTCAATGATATTTTGTGGGCATATAATGATAACACACTGCCTGACACTGGCAATGAGATATTAAAATACAAGGAGCACAGCTATGGAAAGGTGAAAGGAAGAGGAGTCATATTTTTCAACTGGCCAAATCCAATGTAAACAATCTTTATCACCAAGAAACTTGGAATTGAGGTGGAATTTTCAAACGCACAGATGATCATATATTTGAGATTACACTGAAAATAAAGTTATCTCCCATACCCCAGGTCTACACCCTTAAGTAACTAATGTTGTTAGTTTCTCTTTATTGTCCATTCTTTTTATTACTCCTTCGTTGTTTTTAACGTTTATTTTGGCTAGGACAAAGATAAAGTCATAATTGATACTTCTATCAGATTTAATGTTAAATATTCACAAACATTTAAATAAATCAATGGTCCTCGTGAGAGGCCTCAATACATTGGTTAATTTGTTGGAATTAACATGCTAATAAAATATAACAGGAACTAATAATGTGTAACTTTAAGAAAAAAATGTGTGAGGTCTTGCTGCTCAGTGTGTATTTCTCGGTCTAATTTTTTGTGGATCTTAGTGATTCATGATTATCCCTTAGGTAATTTCCTTTTTTTCACATGTATGTATATGGACTACCTCGTACACATGTGCATTGCTGATTAAAACACAATTGGGTTCCATACATCAAAACCAGTCGATAATCTTGTGGACGACCTTTCGTAAAAAAATACAGCTGTCTTTATTTGCCATTGTTATAATGTTTTGTCTTAGTAAAATAGCTGTCGATTCTTGAGAAAGTGGTTGATGGACACCGGAGTTAGTACCGTGTTTCTTGCTTTGATAATAATATGAGAAATATCGTGTGATGCTTTTAGCAAAGCAATACAAATATTCAATAACATATAAGAGTAAAACATAATTCGTGTACATCACGTGGATATAGTAGATACTAGTGTGTAGTCATAATCGAAAGGTATTCATCAAGTAAGTAGCAAGGATGAAGTAGTGTATGGTGGGCAAAGATTTGCTGTATAAATGAAATGCACAAATTGTGTAAATAAATAAACCTAAAAATATCATTAAATGATATGTACAATAATAAATGTAATTCTGCACACGTACTTAGTAAAAGATCAAATTTACACTCTATTAGTTAAACTGGAATTAAAGTTGAATAAGATATTTAAGGAATGCAAAATACAAATATCAATGAATAAGTCAATTACAATATGTGTTTCAAATGATTTTTTTCAAAACTGAGATATTAGAACTAATTCTGTGAATGTCAGAAAAATCTCATATTTACCTCATCAAAATATATTGAGTGCATTAAAAGATAGTGCTAGTGATCCAGGGATTCCTAGCGGTTATGTTGAAGTCATTACTGTACGCGGCTTACGGTGGTCATAATATTAACTTGGTCAACTGTATCGTAATATTTGTATCTCAGATGACTACGGACATGTTTTATCTGTCCTAGTTCATATAATTCCACCAATGCATTCATCAGTAAAGATTTATTGTGTTTTATGCATGAATAATACGACGGATGACATTAGCGGAGCAGAAAGTGATTATCCTGCAGAAACACTGGTACAATATAGTACTGATTCGTTTAGCACAATACAAAAAAAAAAAAGTCACCTAGACCAATTCCACAGCAAACATGATTTCACGTATCCGAGATCATCTGCTTGTACACGAATTCATACTACAGTGTACAATCTGTTGGTTTCAAACCCAAAAAAGAGGAAAACAAATAACACAAGTAAATATTTGCTAAACAATCTTCCTTCTAATACAGTTAATGCTAAATACAGCCCTGTCCTGTAGGGAACAAGTAGTTATATACATGGTTACTTACTTGACACGTTTATATGTACAGACATAAAATACTCTATAAATAGCATTCAGACTCTTAAACAGCATGCTAAAATCTAAGTCTTGGTATTTGATATTCAGTTTTCCAGAACATTCTCACTCTAATACAATTAATGTTTAATAAATCGAATTAAAAATGTTAAATTATCTTTGAATGTTTGTTTATTTCTCTTCTTTTATATCTGAAAGGATATAAGTCATGCGATGTCAATGTTGGTATTAAGATATATGTATTCTATTTTTATATCACGTTGTTGACTGGTTATATAAACAATGAAATACTAGATAAGAACTTCCTGTCTGTGTTTTGTGATATTTGACCGCTTATTGATATAATTGTAGATAATGTTAAAGACGCCAATGATTGCTGAAATATTAGAGTAGCACTATATATTAGAACACCTATTTAGATCGAGAACCATATATAAAAGACTATATGTTAAATATACCTGGCAGTTTCTAAATAATGTAATTATGTTTAATGCTATGGCTCTCCTCCGTCAGACAAAAGTGACATTAACTGACTTTGGCTCTTTTGTTTAGGCTCTTTGGTATTCCTGCTTCCAAACTCTTGCTTGGCTTTATTATCTTTTGACTGAGCATACATTATGAAGATTAATCCAAAAACGTGTCGAATGGGAAATTATATATCTATGTTTGTATTTGAAAAAAAGTACTAATAAGGAATAATTGTTTTCGTTTAAACTTTAAATCTCATACCTTGTTTGTTTCTTAAACCTTCATACACATTTGGCTTGTCTTTTTTACCTAATGGTTCGTAATCTATTGTAGACCTACAACATAATTATATATCCACAAGGTTTTTTCAATGACTATGAAAGAAATATTGAATGTCTTTAAAAGAATGGGTAAATATAAGAAAGGTTTGACGATACGAAAGGGGTAATCCGAATCCGTAAATGGAAGAAGGACAGACAACACAATGGCCAAATGAAAAAGGATAACAGGACAAACAGCATTCCTCAAAACATACACATAAAGATAAAACACAAACCCCAACTAAAAACCGGGAGGTGAACTCATGTGCTCCAGAATGGCGGCAGTTCCTGCTCCACCATTGGTACCCATCGTGTTAAGTTAGTTACAAACCCAGTGATAAGTCATAAATGAGGAAAGGACCGGAACGTGTTTACGACAAGTGGAACCTATCTGTGGTCATTTGTGACACAGATATTCGATTGCGGTCAACTAAATCATGGTAGAGACCGCATAGAATTATAACAACAACAAAAATAGATATATCATGTCATTCATCTAGATCGATGTGTTGTAAGATTCAAGTTAGATGGAAGTCAGTAAAATATCAGAGTACTTTGTATATAGCGAGGTATGCAGCATAAATACGTTTCACTTCCGCATAAAAATGGGATGTACAAATAGAATTAGCTTATCCGCGGTATGGCTCGACATTTTGGGGGGAGGGGGTAAGGGATTTCCTCAACCTCTCACATGTCAATTCTTTGAATGCAAAAGAATGCATATAGCAATCATACAGAGCAACATATTTTTAGAAATAGCCCCATACCTGTTTATTGCAGTGCTAAATTTTTGATTGGAAATGTGTACTCGTCATGAAAAAAATAGATGAGATAATCCACAGGTGACGCTTAGCAAAATCACTCTATCAATCATTTAATATACTTACGTGTCATTTTGGTATTGGTTCTGCAATGTAAAAGCAGGTTCAATATTTTTTGTAGAAACAATGCAATCTCAAGAGTTTTTTTGTTTTTGTTTTAATATTTTATCAAATAAATTTCCAGCAGAAACATACATAAATCTACTTTTAGAAATTTGAAGGGAAGTTAGACGTTAAAAATAATCAATAGATAAAATGATAATTTAATCTAGTAACGGAATAGAGTGTTAACAAGATCAGACCCTTCAGGCCACATCCCGTCAAAGGTTTATTACTTATTATGATAGACTATAATGGTATACCAATACTACACGAAAAAAACAGAGAAGAAATACGTTTAAAGGATTAATATAGTCTTTCAGAGAAGTTATCATTGATAATTTACATAGCAATCCATTTTTAATGTTATACAATCTTGAAATATTTTTTTTTTATTTTGTTTCCTTATCATAGAAGCCAATTCGAGCTTAACATCTTCCTTTTTTAAATGAGCTTCCAGTAAAGTTGATGGTGTATCTGTGAGGACATTGAGATCTAAATATCCAGAGAGTATGGTTGGACTCGTTGACTGAGCTAACCTCGCTATATTGTTGTCTTTGAGAAAATTGAGATCTAAATATCCAGACAGTATGGTTGGCATCGTTCCTCTTGGCCGAGTTAACCTCGCTATATTGTTGTATCTGTGAGGAAATTGAGATCTAAATATCCAGAGAGTATGGTTGGACTCGTTGACCGAGTTAACCGCGCTATATTGTTGTAACTGTGAGGACATTAAGATCTAAATATCCAGAGAGTATGTCTGGATTCGTTGACCGAGTTAACCGCGCTATTTTGTTGTATCTCTGAGGACATTAAGATCTAAATATCCAGAGAGTATGGTTGGACTCGTTGACCGAGTTAACCGCGCTATTTTGTTGTATCTGTGAGGACATTGAGATCTAAATATCCAGAGAATATGGTTGGACTCGTTGACTGAGTTAACCTCGCCATATGGAGATCTAAATATCCAGAGAGTATGGTTGGACTCGTTCCTCTTGACCGAGGTAATCTCGATATATTGTTGTGCCTGTCCCATATTAGGGCTGCAAGTTCATCGCTTAGATCGTTGGAAATTTGACAGAGGAGGCATTCCATATTTCTGTATTTACCCAAGTTTTCATTGATTTAATGTATTTCATGTGTTTACCACTTGGGGCATGAACATATGATTAGGGTTATGGTGTTTAATGGCACTTTCAAAAATATTTCAGCTATATCGTGGTGGTAAGTTTCATTGGTGGAGTATCCGGAGAATACTACCGACTTGCTGCAAGTCACTGACAAAAATAATGTTGTATCATGTACACCTTGTTTGTGCGGTATTCGAACTCACAACGTTTGTGATGACAGACACTGATTTCGGGGCATGATATTATTATTCTTCAACACATTACTAAAATAATCAGTAAGTTCACCACACCATAAACCATGCTGATCACAGCTGTATGATCATACCGTGGGCATCTGCCACTTCAGTATATATATATATGTGGTATGTCCGTCATATTTAGAGTTTCACGAGTATTCGCAGAGCTATAATAGAAGCAGTATAAACATCACCAGTAATGTCAACTGGAGAATTATGAATATGTTTCATTTTGTGTTGAATTCATTTTTAGCTTTCCATATTTTAAGTAGGATAAACCCCAACATGCATGCATCAATCCATGGAACGATCGGACAGACAACGAATATGGTAGAAAAATCACACATAATGATGCTCATATGCGTATTAATTTACATGTGGATAGTGTGGTGTTATTGGAATAATGCACACACATTACTAACAATTATGTTACACTCATACAGATCAACTGAACACATTACAGTAAAACCGGAAATTGACGTCGGTATATATTAATATAATGCATTTATTTGTTCAATTTAAAAAAAAGAAGAATAGCAAGTAATTCAGCTATGCAAAAAAACTACACTTGAATTAACGCTACCTTAAGTAGTAT
The DNA here is from genome assembly GCA_002080005.1 of Gigantidas platifrons. NCBI lineage: Eukaryota > Metazoa > Mollusca > Bivalvia > Mytilida > Modiolidae > Gigantidas > Gigantidas platifrons. The sequence goes on from MJUT01013649.1 coordinate 105,123, forward strand.
GTATGTATGTATTTTATTAATGAAGGTAAAATTCAACTATTAACAAAACGAGCAGTCGACTCTCAGTGAACACAAAAACAATCGAAAAAAGAGAAGACATGTCATTAGAAATCCTGGTTTTTTTCACAAATATATTTCGGGATGAAGCTCAAGTACTAGAAATAATATTCTGTTATTGGTAATAATAGACATATATCTATGTGTGAGAAATACGGAATAACCATTTTTAAATATTTCCAGACTTACTTTACTGTAGTGATAACACCATGTGACCAATATTTAAACTTTAGTCCTGACCACATGAAGATTACAAATAGATAAGCAGAATGCAGATTGAAAATATATATCGAGATGTGTCTGTGGAAGGAAGTATGTATTGCCATTGAAAGCTAAACAATCGACTATTAATTATTTTCCATTGAAGCTATAAGCAGCAATGTTTTGAAATTTGGTATGACAGATGACTTGATGTCAGTAAAGATATTCATTTGATACTCATTTGGTGACGAACTAGGCGGTAGCAACAACACATATATTACATTGAAACCCTTTGATTTTTCATAAAAAAAATGGAAGATTTCAATAATTTCTTAGCAACAAAGATATGTTCAAGGTTCATCCCATTCTTCTTTAGTTAATTTCTACATGAACATTTGTCAACATGGAATTTAATTTTTCTTAGTATTTCATGATCTACCTTTGGACACTTCTGTTTAATCCTTCGGTAGGCAACAATGACAATACACAATCGGTACAGAGCAAACTGAAATTGTAAAGAATTGCCTACAAACTCCATTTACTGAAGTGCTTCGGGAAAATAACCGGTTCACTTCAATCCTATGCGAACATATCATTGCCATACTATTACTATGAAAACATGACCACGATTATTATTTTGTGCTAATTACAGCTGTGCTTGCACGGATCACTTTCTATTATCTTCATATATTTACGACATTAAAACAAGCATGTAAAGTTGTAAATGATAGTAAACTTTACACAAACAAAATGTAATAAAATATTCAAATTCCATGTGATCTCTTAATGTAGCTATTATAAACAAACTAAATACATCAGGATTGAAAAAATAATCTGTTATATCATTTAGGTTGAAGCACCTTTCGTCCTGTTTTCAATGCATTTGATATAGTATACATTATTCAGAATCGTTGTACTCCTGTAATCTATGAGAAATAATGAGTGCATATATATGAAGCAGTTAAAAGCATTTTATCCATTTTGTTTTACAAGATATACTCAGATAGTGATGTCAGTTGTTTGAGCTATGCATTATTACCTATTAGACTTCGTATTATGTCTTCTATCTGATAAAGCTGAAACAAATTATGCAAATGTATTTCAAATAATGATGTAATTAAGTAACATGATCAAAGTTGTTATTTTTCAATTTCATTAATATATAATACATTCTTGTTTCAATTTCATTTGACAACAGTAATCATATCTTGATCTTAGTTTCCCAGTAAAAAAATAAAAACATATTCAAATAATAATCTGATTCCTAGTGGTATATGTAAGTTCCAAGAGGGTACTCGACCTTAACTTTACATGCTAATGTTATGATGGTAATCAATTACGATTTCACGTTAACCTCTAAATGGTCATCCACTAAAATGCCTTGATGCCCTCTAATTCGATAATCAGAGACCGTGGTTTTAATAGTTCCATATCATCTCACATGTGTGTGGTTTTCATAAGCATTTAATTGTGTACAACTACGGATATTCTATTATTTTTAGGTATACGAATGTGCAAAATAATACTTATTAATTATCGTAAAGCCTACAAAGTAAAGTGGCTATATAGTTTAACTCTACATGTGTTATCATGTTATTGCTAATATTTACAGCGGTATATCACTGGTTAACAACCATCAAATTATATTACACCAACCAGCATACACCAATTTACCTGACTTTATGATGTACAGTAGGATAACAATAACGATAACCAAATTACCAATAACACCATCAAGTCCTCCAATCACATCTGTAAACATGGTAACATCTGACGTCTCCTGAATGACTGAAATAAAAGTGCAACCAACAACTACTTAAACTCTCTTTTCTATAAAATGTTATACAATCGGGGTATGTTATATTTATACCACGGGTTTCCTAGTTAAACGGTTAAACAATAGAACTGAGGAAGCCGTGATATAAATCATTTGTAGCATGAAGTCATGGAATTTCACATCTGGGTCGCTGATTATTGCACGGCTCTCTGAGAGCTATGCAATTTCAGCCCAGATTTAAAATGTGCAATATATCGTATCTGGGTGTATAATTTCATAGTTATTAGCTGTTCCTTACATTCTGGTATATAAACCATAAAAATAATGCATTCATTTTACAAGGTAAGATAGTTCCTAAGTGACTTTTAACAAGATTGATATTCGGATTGTTTAATTGTTCGCTTTTATATATGATATATGGAGATGATTATTCGATTTTGTTTTGATCATGTTAAAAATATCTACATATATTTGAAATCATAAGTATTTAAATATATTTTAATGTATTTCTCAAATGGCAATGGTTATGTTCCTTTCTATCGCGATGTTTTCTTTCATCTAACACCGACAAGACAAGATTGTTAACAGACTAGACTATGAGATGGAGGACGTCTTATAAGAATCAGGAACTACCTACCTATCGCGATAACCTGGGTTCACCCCCGCTCTATGTTTTGGGTGGGTCGGTGTTTTTCATCTTTTTTAGTTGTCAGTGTTGTATTTTTTGGATTGTCTTTTCTTGATTTTCTCCTCAGTTTTCTCTAACGCTTACTATAAATAATGAATAATTGAACGATATAACAGATCCTTTACAGAAAAATATAATACAGCTTACATTTTGTTTTGACTGTTTGCAAAAATAGACAAAACTCGTAGGTTGAATGTCCTAACTGTATCAAGGAGCGCAGTAGAAGTAAACACGTAAACACCTGATTAGTTTTTGTCTCTAACACATTGTTTTTGTTCTTTGTTTTTGAGGTCTTGCACAGAATGCTTGTTTCAAAATTTTTCACCGTGAACCGGGATTGAGTATCATTTGGCATTAGTTGATGGGGAAATATTTGCTTAGTTGAAATCGTTTGACCAGTAAGAATCAAATTAAATCAATTAATATAATGTTATTTGTTTGGCTGCGCATGTGTTGTATTTATATCTGTATAGGCATTGTATATCTATTTATTAATAACGGATGGTTGAGGATCCCATTAACCGTTAAAATCCGCCACATTGATGTACATATCCTAATCCAAAACCTGACTTTCCATCTCGATATTTCATCCTGGTTTTGTGTTCATTGGCTTGAAGTGGGAAGTAATTGTTCTTTTCGTTAATATTTTTACAATAACTGTTCTAACTATCTTTTAAAAATATATAAATCGCTAAGAAATATAACATGCTATGCTGTAAGTATTTCGAGGAGCAATATTCCTGATAGCTATTTATTAGTATGTTCGGCCTAAAGATATAGTTTGTATTTTGTTTCTTGAGATGAAATTAAAAGGCACAATAATATTGTATAAACCCTAGATATTATAACTACTTGGTCATCTTTCGATGAAATATGCTGATATATGTATGGATTATTCTGTACAATTACATATGATTTATATATGAAAAGCCACATATTTTTCAAGCATATATGACAACAAAATAACGAAGAAATTCAATAAACCATAATTCCAATATGACGCCCTTCTTTCGCTTTGCAAACAAACGAGTCATTTATTCAGATTGCAAAATAGCATTAGCAAATTCGCGGCACATACACTAAAGCCAAGTGATAAAATCACATAATGTAATTATTTACACGGTTGATAAAGTTTGTAGCATCTATAGTCATTGAAAATAATCAATATATCCAAAATTAATAAATATCCGATGTGCAATTAAAACGTGCAAACGCCATATTATTGTTACGGATGATCCATCAATAAGACTGACTTTCCCGTCGTTAAAGCACGTGCTGACGAGTTACCTTAACCTATATGAAAGACTGAAATAAATTCACAGGCGTTACCAAAATAAAACAGGTAGATTAGAAAAGTCAAAAACGAAGAGACACATGTATGGGTAACGGTAATGAACGTTTCTCACACGGGAACTAGTATTATCGACTGCTGAAGTGACAGTAAATGCATTAAACGTGGACAATTAATAGCCGTTAAATTACAAGTGTTCGTGACGAAAGTAT
>MJUT01013649.1:110491-129697 GCA_002080005.1 Gigantidas platifrons
GTGTTGTATTTTTTGGATTGTCTTTTCTTGATTTTCTCCTCAGTTTTCTCTAACGCTTACTCTAAGTAATGAATAATTGAACGATATAACAGATCGATTACAGAAATATATAATAAAGCTTACTTTTTTTTGACTGGTTGCAAAAATAGACAAAACTCGTTGGTTGAATGTCCTAACTGTATCAAAGAGCGCAGTAGAAGTAAACACGTAAACACCTGATTAGTTTTTTGTCAGTAACACATTGTTTTTGTTCTTTGTTTTTGAGGTCTTGCACAGAATGCTTGTTTCAAAAATTTTCACCGTGAACCGGGATTGAGTATCATTTGGTATTAGTGGATGGGGAAATATTTGCTCAATTGAAATCGTTTGACCAGTAAGAATCAAATTAAATCAATTAATATAATGTTATTTGTTTGGCTGCGCATGTGTTGTATTTATATCTGTATAGGCATTGCATATCTATTTATTAATAACGGATGGTTGAGGATCCCATTAACCGTTAATATCCGCCACATTGATGTACATATCCTAATCCTAAACCTGACTTCCATCTGGATATTTCATCCTGGGTTTGTGTTCATTGGCTTGAAGTGGGAAGTAATTGTTCTTTTCGTTAATATTTTTACGATAACTGTTCTAACTATCTTTTAAAAATATATAAATCGCTAAGAAATATAACGTACTATGCTGTAAGTATTTCGAAGAGCAATATTCCTGATAACTATTTATTAGTATGTTCGGCCTAAAGATATAGTTTGTATTTTGTTTCTTGAGATGATGTTAAAAGGCACAATAACATTGTATAAACCCTAGATATTATAACTACTTAATCATGTTTCGATGAAATATGCTGATATATGTATGGATTATTCTGTACAATTACATATGATTTATATATGAAAAGCCACATATTTTTCCAGCATATATGACAACAAAATAACGAAGAAATTCAATAAACCATAATTCCAATATGACGCCCTTCTTTCGCTTTGCAAACAAACGAGTCATTTATTCAGATTGCAAAATATCATTAGCACATGCGCGGCACATACACTTAAGCCAAGTGATAATATCACATAATGTAATTATTTACACGGTTGATAACGTTTGTAGCATCTATAGTCATTGAAAATAATCAATATATCCAAAATTAATAAATATCCGATGTGGAATTAAAACGTGCAAACACCATATTATTGTTACGGATGATCCATCAATAAGACTGACTTTCCCGTCGTAAAAGCACGTGCTGACGAGTTACCTTAACCTATATGAAAGACTGAAATAAATTCAAAGTCGTTACCAAAATAAAACAGATAGATTAGAAAAGTCAAAAACGAAGAGACACATGTATGGGTAACGGTAATGCACGTTTCTCTCACGGGAACTAGTATTATCGACTGCTGAAGTGACAGTAAATGCATTAAACGTGGACAATTAATAGCCGTTAAATTACAAGTGTTCGTGACGAAAGTATACAATCCGCTGCCCGTTATTAATTACAAGGTCATATTATTAAAGGTCAATGAAATAGCGTGGCGTGTAAATTACATTTAATGAAGAAAGCGTATGAAATAGTAAATGTTTGAAAGTATGAATTAAATCCCATGCTTATACAGTTTGTTTTTCAAATAAAAGTTTTACAATATTAATTAAACGATAAGGAAAACCGATGGCACTGGCAACATGGGGCACACAAACATTATAATTTAATTTCATCAACACCTTTGAACAATATACACAAGCATCGACCATATTTCTTAGTATTCACAGAAATAATATTGAATTCAAGAGTATTAGTGTAGCGGCTAACATAAAAAAAAACACCAAAATATTTCACTAGTGGAGACAAGCATGAAATTTGGCACACATATCTGTAAGATAATACTGTTTCTAAAATCATCATTGGCCATCGCGATTTCCACCATTTTCAAGATGGCTGCCACTAAAACAAAATGGCGACATTTTCATACTGCCTGGCTTCACGTACTTCCTATTTACTGTCATATTTATCATTGTTTGGCCGTTTTGTGGTGTACCGTATATCGGTTTTTTTCTCGCGTGTGGCTAATTTTCGCTATGTTCGCGGCCGTTGAAAACCGCTGAAATTAAACTCCGCGGAAAATTCCCCGAAAATAATAAGAAAATAACATGGCAATTTAATTTACAGATGTGTACTGCAAGGTGTGATAAATGTCAACATATAATTGTTTACTTAACAATTACAGGTAGAGGGATAAACTTGTCATCATTTGTGTTAATTAGTGATTAAATTAAGCTGTGGTTTGATTATTGACCATTAATTACTGTTAATATGAAGAACAATTATTGAACCCGAGATCCGGGTCGCTGATTTACCAAGCCGAGGCAACACTCGACAATAATTAAAACAATCAAATGTTTACAATAGTAATACAATTGATTAAAACAATATTTAAAATTGTTATTACATGAATTATTATTATTGAGATCTTAGTTTAATTTTCATTTTTTTTATTATAGTTGCTGGGATCGAATAATATCAAACTGCGTGGTCTCAAGGTTCATCTAAATACCGAAAAGAAAAGAAATGTACTCGTTCTGAAATTCCGATCAACCTGAGTTTTATGTCTTTATATTACCAAAAGAAACAAATATTCTTCAAATTGGTGTTATAATGATCTATATATATAGTTGATAATCCTTTTGCCATAGATTTATTTTTAGAGAGGATTTTGTTAATCAGGGAAAATAAAACACAGTGAAAAATTAACCTGCTGATTTTGACTGAATATCGCAAAAAAATCCCGATGCGAAAAAACCGAATATACGGTATTGTTCTATAACTAAGCGTTGTACAATATATTTTAATCATCCTGCTTAAAAAAAGGCAAAATGACTTTCTTTTAACGCATTTCAAGTCTGAAATATATCGATTACTACTTGTAAATTAATAAAAGAGTAAATTGCAAACACTACCATGGCACAATGGAGCAATTTATTACCGTGAAATTCGGCATGGGGTTCAGTGTTATCTTTGTTTTATTTTAAAACAAAGTCTCCCAAATACATCACGATCCGCCCCGTAGATGGTCGTGATGTCGTATCCCAATTGACCGAGTGTGCCAACACGGGAGAGCCGAGCCAAGAGAGACCGGGCTTTAGTCCCACGGATGGTGTACAGATCGCACGGGATTTGAATAACACTGGATGAACGATAGGACTGGGTGTAGGAATTACATCATCGAACCAGTTGTATCCGATGCGAAAAAGTGTGTAAGTAAGTTGTAGGTGGTAAAATGGTAATCCCTCGGCCTTTCAACTTAATATTTGGGATATCGTCTATAATATGTAATATATTATATATGTTATTTCTTTTATTCATTGTTTTAGTCTACTTGTTTTTCATATTTTTGATTTTGATTATTGGTTACTATGTCAAAACGAATTCGGCTTTCTTTGTCTGCTCAGGAGAAGCAGATCACAGATTGGTCGAAGTGTTTTATTTGTAAGGAAGACAAACATGAGGCACTCAAATCACCTCCAATGAAAATTGATTTGGCAATATCAGGATACAGAACCTTGTCAAAAAATATTCCCGAGTTTGCCAAAATCAACGAAATGCCAATTCCTCTCGATATATGTCGAATCGACGAAGGCTGCTTTGATAAAAAGCGAGGCAAAATATCATGAGTCATGCAGGCTGATGTTCAATAACACAAAACTTCAAAGAGCCCACAAGAGACGTCAGCCTCCTGATACGAGCCTTTCCGATGTACCATTGTCATTCAAATATATAAGAAAAAATTCGACTGCACCAACAGAAGGTCGATCATTACATCTTGAAGAATGTTTCATCTGTGAAAAACAAGCATCGCGTTCTGAACTCCGTGAAGCTATGACGATGCCATTCAAGACAAGACTTCATCAGTGTGCACAGAACTTGCAATACCAAAAACTTTTGGCAAAATCAAGCGCAGGAGATGTTGTGGCACAAGAGGTAAAGTATCATGGGGCATATCTAACATCGTTGTACCACAAGGAAAGAGCGCATTTGAGGATGAAACAATCGATGACATAAGACGCAGACGCCGAAGGTGAAATCAATCAGATTCTTTTTGCGGAGTTAGTGACTCACATAGTGGAAACACAACACGGAAGCACAGGAGGTGTGGGATTTTATCTAGCTGACATGTGCAATGTATACGAATTCAGACTTAAACAGTTTGAAACTAATTCGGCGTTCAACAGAACACGTCTGAAAAATAAATCCCTGTCAACAATTCCAGGGCTAAAACCATTTCACAAAGGACGAGAGGTTTTCCTGGTTTTTGAAATATATGTTGGACCAGCACTTGTTTCTGCCTGTGACTATACTGATGCCATGCTAAAGCAAGTGATATTATCCGCAGAGAAATATTCGCTGAACAAAATAAGTTATCTGGTCATTTTGGTAGAGATTTTGGCGTTGATTATGTTCCGCGCTGTTCAGTTGGACTCGTGTCAATGATTGAGCACGGACCTGATATTAAGTCTCAAATAGAAAATGGTCTAGCAGTTGCAAAGTCAGATTTTGCTAAAGCACAACTTTTGTACTTCAAGTCACAACAAGGGACCAAAATACACAAGTGAATACTCGAGGCATTCAAGTGACCGCGAACCACCTTTTGCTATATATGTAGGTCTTCTCTTTTATGCAAAGACAAGAAAGCGGCAACTGATAGACGCCCTGTTTCAGCATGGCATTTGCATATCATATGACCGAGTGTAGGAAATATCTACTCAGCTTGGGGAATCTGTTCTTAGTCAATCTATGGAAGATGGTATTGTTTGTCCAGCCATTTTGCAAATAGGTTTATTCACAACGTCTGCAGTTGACAACATAGACCATAATCCTTCTGCAACAACAGCAACAACTTCATTTCATGGCACCGGTATATCTGTTTTTCAGCATCCAGTTTCGTCAACATTCTCTGATTCCCGAACGTTATTGGTTATTGACGGTGTGTCATTAGTCTATTCGAAACAACCTGGACAAAGTCGGACCTTTGATGATTATGCCAATGGCATTATCCCTCCGCACATCAAATATCTTGCACAAAGCCATTTGAGGGTAGATGTTGTCTTCGATGTTTACTATGACGATAGTCTAAAGGGCGAAACTAGAAGAACGCGCGGCATAGGATCAAGACGAAAAGTGACCGGAAACACTAGACCACCAAAGTCATGGAACACTTTTCTTCGGTGTGACGAAAACAAAACCAAACTTTTTGTTTTTTTAGCAGACAAAATTGTATCCAAGAATACAGATGCAACTATCGTCGTTACTAAGGAAGTAAATGTTGTCATCAACAAACCTATGAATACCGACTTTATAGCACCTTGCAACCATGAGGAAGCTGCCACTCGTATGTTTCTGCATGCAAAACATGCAACAATAGGTGGTAGCAAGTCGATTAACATAGTAAGCTCTGATACAGATGTTGTTGTTATAGGTGTGGCTGTCTTTGATGATTTGAATGTGGATCACTTATGGCTGACTTTTGGAAAAGGCAAATATTTGCGATGGATACCAATTCATGATATTGTTAGATCGCTATGTCCTAGGTGGAAATTATTACCCTTCTTTCATGCATTTACAGGTTGTGATACCGTGTCTGCATTTATTGGAAAAGGTAACAAGACAGCATGGCAGGCATGGCATGTTTTTGAGAATGCAACAGAAGTATTCCATTCCTTAAGCTCTCCATGTGACAGTTTGACACAAAGTGAAATCGCTGTACTCAACGAATTTATTGTGATCATGTACGACCGGTCCAGCAGTACCAATAAAGTGAATAACGCGTGCCTTGAACTTGTTGCCCGTAAACACCGTCCCTATAATGGCATTCCTCCCTCAAGAGCTGCTCTTGTTGAGCATATCAAAAGATCTGTCTTGCAAGCAGGACATACTTGTGGGCAGATGCCATGTAAGTCGCAAACTTTACCATCACCTTCCAGGTGGGGTTGCGAAAAGCGGAGTTTGGATCCACACTGGACATCATTGGCGCCAATAGCAGCATCATGTGACGCGTTGTTCTAGCTACTTAAATGTGGGTGTATATTAAGTTGTTCTGGTAACTGCAAATGTTTCAGGTCAAGATTACCTTGTATTGCTCTATGCAGCTGTAACTGCTCTGAATATTACGTCTTTCGCCTCCTATAAAACCACTACAGCCTATAGTATGGCGCATACGCAGTGCACATATATATGAAATGATACTTTAATAGTATGCTGGATCCCTTTTTGATTGATTATTTTAAAGGAAATTGAAATGTTGCAAAAAAAAAGCTTGAAAATACCAGATAAACGTTATGAAAATTGACGCCATTTTGAAAATCGTGGTGACCATTTTGAAAATGGCCGAAACCTCAATGGCCAACGATATTTCCTATTCAGGTACTAGACAAGGAACCTTCATGCCAAATTTGGTGCTTGTCTCACCAAATGAAATATTTTACCAACAATCCGCAATCTCACATATATGCTTACTTACTTTCGGATTTCAGTAAAACAGAATGGTGCACAGTTTGGCTAACACCGTATGACAGCTGTAACCTTTCCATAACATTAAAGTCTGATTTCATCAAGGTGTTGATGGTAAGCTTTACACTGTAACCATTCAGTTGTACATCTTTACCATGGAATGTATCATTAACTATTGCTGCTCTTTCGGACACGACATATTTGGTTGATGATGACACGGGTGTATTACCTTTGCACCACCTTGGTGTGGTATTTTTATATATACTGTATACATAAACATTAATATCGACATTTTTACCAAATTCACCATACTGTATTAATCTGTTGTCATTTGTAAATATTGGCTGGGCTGAAAAAAACATACCATATTTTATTTCTAGTATTTTTTTTCCAAGGGAATCACACAAAACGATGTTGTCAGTTAAAGAAGTATGTGAAAAGGTATATATAGTCGTTCCTTGCCGTCCAGATATGAATGAACCGTGCTTCTACTAAGGTATGCATATAAGAATGAACTTTTAAAGACCATTTTTAGTTCACCCCGATGTTTAGTGGGGTTCGTGTTCCTCAATAAATGTTTATCTTTTTTACCATTCTTGGATGCCGGATCGAAATGAAATAAAGAGTACGGTCTTGGAATGTATTAGCGATGCGAGCAATTGCAGGAACCTGATGTGACACCGTCAGTTAAAGGTCATCACATTCTCTCGATGCTCTATCTAAATTGCAAATGATGGTTAAGGCAATAGNTTTAATCGTATGCTGGATCCCTTTTTGATTGATTATTTTAAAGGAAATTGAAATGTTGCAAAAAAAAGCTGAAAATACCAGATAAACGTTATGAAAATTGACGCCATGTTGAAAATCGTGGTGACCATTTTGAAAATGGCCGAAACCTCAATGGCCGACGATATTTCTTATTCGGGTACTAGACAAGGAACCTTCATGCCAAATTTGGTGCTTGTCTCACCAAGTGAAATATTTTACCAACAATCCGCTCCACTATATATATAAACTACATCTTGCATATTTGTTATCTCACATATATGCTTACTTACTTTCGGATTTCAGTAAAACAGAATGGTGCACAGTTTGTCTAACACCGTATGACAGCTGTAACCTTTCCATAACATTAAAGTCTGATTTCATCAAGGTGTTGATGGCAAGCTTTACACTGTAACCATTCAGTTGTACATCTTTACCATGAAATGTATCATTAGCTATTGCTGCTCTTTCTGACACGACATATTTGGTTGATGATGACACTGGTGTATTATCTTTGCACCACCGTGGTGTGGTATATTTATGTATACTGTATACATAAACATTAATATCGAAATTGTTTACCAAATTCACCATACTGTGTTAATCTGTTGTCATTTGTAAATATTGGCTGGGCTGAAAAAAACATACCATATTGTATTTCTAGTATTTTTGTCCAAGGGAATCACACAAAACTATGTTGTCAGTTAAAGAAGTATGTGAAAAGGTATATATAGTCGTTCCGTGCTGTCTAGATATGAATGAACCGTGCTTCTACTAAGGTATGCATATAAGAATGAACTTTAAAAGACCATGTTTAGTTCACCCCGATGTTTAGTGGGGTTCGTGTTCCTCAATAAATGTTTATCTTTTTTACCATTCTTGGATGCCGGATCGAAATGAAATAAAGAGTACGGTCTTGGAATGTATTAGCGATGCGAGCAATTGCAGGAACCTGATGTGACACCGTCAGCTAAAGGTCATCACATTCTCTCGATGCCCTATCTAAATTGCAAATGACGGTTAAGGCAATATTTTTAATATAACTAATATCATATATTTGAAAATGTCTGCGTTGTGAATAATATGTATACTCTGAATAAAACACAAATAAATAAGATTCTTTACGACAGATGGTATGGTCAATTACATTTCGGTTAAAAGTCTATTTCGCTTTTATGTTTTTTCAAACCTTCTTTATGTCGTACAATAACCTTGTATACTATCTAATGTTTACATATGGTTGAGACCATCGACTGTCCTTAATATCACAACGTTGATTGTCCTGCTATATATAAATGAGACACTTGATGTACACTTAGTGAACACTTGACTATTTCACTAAGAGGGGCGGCTTGGCTCAACCAAGAAAGATTGAAGAATTGACCTCGCCACTGTTTTTATGTGGAAGTGTCGGTACAAGCCAGGAGCATATATTTGTTAGCTTTGCCTCAATTTCTACGATTTTCCGATTGGATGTTGGAACTGGTGCTCCTATAGACAGGTACTTTTTATATTTTTATTTGTAACCTGATCCTGTATGTTTTGCATACCGTGTATTATGACATAACCAGACCATGTCTGTTTTACACACTGTTTATTATAACATAACCAGACCTTTTATGCTGTGCATACCGTTTATTATGACATAACCAGATCACGTCTACTTCACATACCGTTTATTGTGACATAACCACATAATAACTGTTTCACATACCATGTATTATGATCCTATCTGTTTTGCCTACCGCTTATTTTGACATAACTAAATCCTGTCTGTTTTACGTACCGTCTACTATGACATAACCAGATTCTGTCACTTTTAAATAGAGTTTATTATGACATAACCTGATCCTGTATGTGGTACGTCACTTTATTATGACATAACCATAATCTGTCTGTTTTACATACTGTTTATTTTGACATAGCCAGATCCTGACTGTTTTACATGTACATACCACTTATATTAAAATAACCAGATCCTGTCTGTTTTACATACCGTTTATTTTGACATAACCAGATCCTGTCTGTTTTACACACCGTTTATTTTGACATAGCCAGATCCTGACTGTGTTACATGTACATACCACTTATATTAAAATAACCAGATCCTGTCTGTTTTGCATACCGTTTATTTTGACATAGCCAGATCCTGTCTGTTTTACATACCGTTTATTTTGACGTAACCAGATCCTGTCTGTTTTACATTGTCATCTCTGTTTGCAATACCGTTACCAACTGTACATATATATTCACCATTGTACAGGTATCTATCTTCTACTGGAATACTTGGTAAAGTTAGAACACCACTCTGTTCTCCATCCAACTCACGAATCAGCACACCATACTTAGACTTGTGTTGCCATTTATGGTATGTATATATACTAGGATTACCAATAGGGAAACATGCCACTCTTCTATTGACGTCATCTTGCTCATATGTAACATTACGTACTGATACACTTGGATCAACTATAGCAAAAATAAATAGATTGCTGTAAGAAAAATAATTAATCACGGATATGTCACCAACAAAAATCGATAGATCAGCAAACGTTTTAGTCCATTAGTACTTGTATTTCGTGTATTTACATAATTTGCATAAAAGACGTTGACTTTATATGACACAGTATACTGCACAATTTTAATTTTCAAGATATGAAGCAATTTTCCAAAAGACTTCTGAAATATTTGGTTTCCCTTTCTTTTGATTATGCTCATACCTGGTAAAGGTTATTCAGAAACTCGTCGTTCGTTCTGATTGAGATATCTACACCATAATTGTAATGTAAGGTAAAACAAATACAAATAAATATTTAATGGATGTTGTTTTGCATGTTGTGATCACAATCTCAGGTATATTCAGGATGGGCACAAGTATACAAGCAATAAATAATGCAGGTAAACTTGAGGTATTACGATTAACAGGTGGGGAGACGTGTACATTGACAGTGCATGCAAATAATAAATGGATAATTTTGCTTTACTACGGGCCAGCCAAGTTCTCAAGCTCTTTCTTCAAACCATTACTCATTAACGTCCAGGAATTACTGTAAAAGTTGCATCACCTTCAGCGTCGCTCTTCCATGCTGTCGCAAATATGGTAAGAATGGCTTTTAGATAGTCCTTTATCAATATATTTGAAGATACCATCTGATATCCAAAAATGGACAAAGCGAGCTTTGCCGAGACAAACTTTCTTTCAACCAATTATATTTAGAAAGGACGTTTTTATAGTTACTTTCCTTTGACATGAACATGTATTTATATATTCATGAGGACAAACAGAACGGTTTCCTGCCTAATACATATATGCTTTATTTAAAGTATATGACAGTACACTTGAATTTCGTCGATGAAATTATCATGTGCAGTGTAGCGCTTTATCAGAAGCAGATTGAACAGGACTGACGATACATTCGTGTTTGGAAATTACTTATTTATAGATTTTAATAAAAAAAAATGCAATCATTCTGCACTTCGATTTTGTGTCTTTCTTTACACAACTGAATGACCTTGACCCAACTTCCTCTACCGCCACACCACTCGAATTTCGACGATGCGCAAAACATTCCATAAAACAATAAACGGGAAAAAATCAACGTTATTTAATGAATGTATATTGAAGAAAAATCACTTACCTTTATGTCGGGTTTTCCACATAAAATATCCATCTGTATTTTACAACTCTATTTAACAATTTTTGAATTCTCATTTTTTTAAAGTCACAAAAAGTCAACAATTGAAAGAAGTCAACAGATTATCACTGTTCATAATTAAACGCGAAAATGAACAATTTACAACTTGTTTCTCCAAGATAATATGGTTACTTGCAGCAGTGCGCGTGATGTAAAATCGACGATATACGAGTGTGGGTGCAATTCGAGTGGTTGGCCATACTATAAGATAAATCTGAAAAGTTACAAATGTTAATACCATACAATGTCGAAATACCAGCAATATATATCAATGCATATGTGTCAACTGTACTATTTAAGAAATTATATATATTCTTTTTTTGTGTGCTATTATATGTCAAGATTTAAAATTAATCTAGAGTCGAATGCTGATGGTGGCCTCAAGCTAAACATCGTGTACTCAAGTCCATATGGATTTTTGATAAGAAATGTGACCTAATATGTTGTTAAAGGTGTAGTCATATGACAACATAAATATAAAACAAATATATCAGGAACAGAATCACAGCAGAGGTTTAACACATATAACATCATGCTATGTTTATACATGACACTTACACTTTATATATAACGATGTGCTGGTCTGTACACCATTACGATCAACTATGTTGACAGCTTTACATGTTATTGTTTCACCGTTATATGTCCTGTCTACATTGTATGTCAAGGTAGAGATCAATGTGTATGTATCATCAGCTGTGACATGAGTTTTATCTGTTGTAGAATACAATGTAACATCAATCTGTCCTATCATCCATTGTATTGTTGCTGCAGGTCGACTACCATTTGACATACAGGAAACTGTGAGGGGAAATGTCTCCTCTGTACTGACTGGACTTGAGATGAATGATGTTGTTTTTGGTTTCACTGAATTAATATGATATAAAATATGTATTGACTCTGAATTATTTTCAGAATATCAAAATTGTTCTCTAAATCAGAACAATGAACAAAATGTACAGATTGCTTAAGAATATTAACATGATCAATAAAATAATGCAGTTATTTCAGGTTGTTCAGCTTATCATTTTTTGCAAAGAAGTAAATAGTTATGAAATGCAAAATTACTCTATTTTACCTGTATAACACAACACATCGAACTAAGACAAGTATAGAAAATCAAGCTTTAGATATGCTTTGGTTGACCCCAAAGCAAATATTATGTTCTATGAAAACAGAGCGTGAACAAATTCGCTTACCTGCCGTTGGCATTTTATTTGATATGGTAATCAACATATATTGAAGTACATTGTTGATTTGTTGATATTGATGGAATTGTTACCCATAATTGTTTAAACTTTTTTTCCTAAAGCTTTTAATTGATGCCTATGACGAAAAAATATGATACCTGGCAAGAGTGAAATTGCATATATTTGTCAACTTTTAAAACATTTGTGTCTTGTTATTTTTTGTGTGTGTTTTTTTATTATTAATTTTAATTGTGTTTGCAGTTATTTGCAGCGTTAATGTAAGCAATGTGCTTGGTTAATTTAGTTCTGATTGATTTGATAAGTAAATTGTTTGACAGTCATTCGAGACATTCTTTTCAGGTACTTAGAGGCTATTCTTCATTCGCAGATATTATATTATGGACAATTCATTAGAACTTTGCAACTGAGCTTTAGATGATTCAAATGACTACAACAATAGGCCAATTTAAAGACTAATTTGCTTCCAGAATTGCTTGTTGAAAAGGGAATTGACGAAAAACTTCCGTAAATGTGACTTCCTTCAATAAACTTATTTTAAAATATATATATATATATATAAAAGCAACCATACTGGTAATTCTGCATTACGTTTTGTACGATAACCAGTAGTCAATGAACACAGGGAAAAAACCGTGTACTTTGTCAAAGAAAGGTTGTTTTTATTAAACTTGTTTTGAGTTATATCGGAAATATGAAAATTTGTTAATTTCTTTATACTGAAAAGGATTTAAAATCAATGGCACCATCACTCGGTGTTTCCTATATCAAACGCATTTTATTAACACGATGTCCTTTCTTCAATGCAATTCTTCAAATAGGGAGATTTGTTAATGACTTTAGTATGACTATTTAGGCATAACTTATGCCCAAGACATCATTTCCATCCGTCACTTTACCACTTTGTAAATTACTATTAATGTCAAGAATGTTTTCCCAAAAAGGTGTTTGTTATTGTATTTAGTTAGTCTTTAACAATTAAAAAATATAATTGGTCCCCATACTATTCTTAAAAGTCAATTCGCAGTAGTTTACATGGCGAAAGAAATGAAGGGCATATATAAATATATATCATTAATGTCCTTTTTAGTGCTTCACAAAACGAGTTTCATAGCAACCGTCGCAGCTGTGTAATAACATTTCCTTGTTACCTTTACCCATGTCCTATACACAAAAACAACAAAATGTGCTTTGTATATATTTTTTTATTATATTACCGGGGTTAGGGTGGGTAGTTCAAATTTTATTAGATTAGTAATTAGAAAAGTGTATTGATGACTGTAATTTTTCTTGACAGGCCTAGACTAACAATTTGTTGGGATCCTTCGTTATCCTAGTATTTCATATATTCCATGTTTTCATGAAGCTTTGAGACATCCCTTTGACGTCATTTCTCCTGTTGCACGTTTGTTTTTGATTCTCAGATCTTTCAGTTACGAAAGTGTTTTCATCTTTTAAAAGATAATGTTTGTGTTTATCATCTATTACAGAGCTTAGTGGGGTTCATGTTACTTGATCTTTAGTGTTATGTGTATGTTTTGTAAATCGTTGTTTGTCCTTTTGTTCTTTGTCTTTTGGCCATTGTATTGTCTGTTGTGCTTCGATTTACGGATGCTGATTATCCCTTTAGTATCTTCTTGAACAATATAAATATTAATAACAGTATATCCGTTCGCTTAAAATATTCAAGATGGCTGTTTTATTTCTATTCCATCTTCGGAAATTAAGTTTGGAATTAATCTGTTCATCAAATTACAAAAATGTTCTTGAAGTGTTGGACTGCAGATACTATACAGGCTGTTTATACATATTATATCTTTATCTGCATACTAGATCTCTGCAATGAAACACCCATTGTAATTTTATTTAAAGCATATTTTGATTAATAATAATTGATTTATGTCTATAATGAGCTGTGCTTTGAATTCATACTTTTATTCTAAATACTGTTTTTGTATGGGCACAATCGGTTAGTCACATGAAATCCAGCAGTAACTTCTTTCTCAACAATGTGTGACTATTGCAGTAACAGAAAGTAAAGTAAGTGACTTACCGAAGAAAACAATAAACATCACAGACAGTAAAGTTGACACCAACACCGTTAGCCGAGTATCATACTTCCTGGTTCATATTGTTCAGTCAATCAAAGTAACCTTTGATTAGTTGACGTTTTCAAATAGTTTTTAAAGGTATACATTTATATTTATATACCGTGCGAGTGTGCAGTGATATCCATATAATGTAAATACCCGAACCACATAGGATACTAATTGTGTTAAATAATTAAAATATACCTCTAAAAATCAAAGAGTGTTAGAGTTATATGCATTACATGTAATTTTTCTTATTATTGTTCCTAAAAGCGGGATTCGAACACATGCTGTTGGAAATTATATTGCTGGTAGCAGATTGGTTAAGCCATATCTCATAAAAAATGCTAAAATGCCAAACTTGATAAAAGATTATATCATAATTTCACCAATGTCAGGTAAAGGGTAAAAGCTTATGTCTTGGTATATTTCAGCACGTAGCAATTCATAGTAAAAACTGAAAACAATATGAAGCCAGTGTCATGAGCTTGAATTGCAATGTCCCTTTTGCAAATAATGATCAAACGTATGATACAAACGAATGCACCCAGGGCCACAGCAAGTGCTACCCTTCCAGAGAAGCCGACTTCGACACCATTTGTCATATGTATTGGTGTGGGTAGTGTTATTCATGTTGTCAATTACATGTTTTCATGTTTTTGTTCAATAGAACCTGATGTTGTGAAGTACGCTACGATTTCCGAGTACCAGCTATTCGGTTCGCCTTCACTCCTATTGTTTTGTTGGATGTTTATATTTTACAAATTGTACTTGCATTGATTTAAGCATACTGGTTTCCTACAGGATTTCTATATATGATGTACGTATCGAATAGGAATACGACTCCAGGGGAGCAGAAACTGCCAACTCTGCTAAGCGACGGAGTTCACCTTCGGTTTTTAGTGGTGTTCGTGTTGCTCGATCTTTAGTTTTATGTGTAGTGTTTTGTAGATGATCATTTGTCCCATTGTCCTTTTTCGCTTGGTCGTTGTATTGTCTGTCGTATTTTATGTACGGCTTCTAATTATCCATGTGATACTATATTATGCTGAATATATTATTTATGTGGCCTACGTTC
Organism: Gigantidas platifrons; assembly: GCA_002080005.1. Lineage (NCBI taxonomy): Eukaryota > Metazoa > Mollusca > Bivalvia > Mytilida > Modiolidae > Gigantidas > Gigantidas platifrons. The sequence goes on from MJUT01013649.1 coordinate 125,833, forward strand.
GTCTTTCCATATCAACAAAAAACAGCCTTTGTATTGAAACATGCTGTGATATGTCTGCATCTGTAAATATTAAATGATTACATGAAGAAAGCTGGCAACAGTAATTCGCAGTTATTTTGAGAGATCAGTTTTCGCGCCACTGAAGACCACACTCTGACTGCATCAATGTTGATTTATAAAGCATGCTTTCTGTGTCTTGTAAGGACTGATAAACTTGTCTTCGTGTTAAGCATATGTTGTTTTTGAGGGTGACAGACATAATCATTTTCCCTTTATCTTCAACCATAAATATGTTATATTTTAGTTGCTTCTTGTAATTAACGCCTATTTCCAGTTGTCTTAACCTGTCATTTGGCTTTACAAATAACTTGATGAGAGCTCTGTGTTTTTTTGCTTTCATTTCATGCTCACATCACTAAAGCCTAAGTAAGTCTTTAACATTATTTGGTGTCTTCATGGCAATGGTTCATTGTCGTTATTTGCTATGCATTTTACTATCCTGCTCTACCAAAGGGAAACAAGCCTAACATCCGATGAGGACATACGTCTTGTAATAATGTAAAGCGTTTGAATCTTGCTGAGGGAAAGCTAGCATATCTAACAATTACAAGGTTGCCAGCCAAAATATATAACATTCAACAGTGTAGGTCGAATTATTAGACCCAGTACAATATCCGGTATCTTTCCCTAGGAATATTTACATTGAGTCGATGTCATTGTACAGATATACACTATGCAGAAATATGTGTCAATGGTACTTGACATACTACTAAATATTCATATACATCTCCTTAAAAACTATTTCAACACTTCAACTAAGTAGATATTAATGATAAAATCATGTTTTGGACTAAACCATATGAACCAGGAAGCATAACACTCAGTTAACTATGTTGCTGTTAAATTTACTGTCTGTGGTGTTTTTGGCGATCATTGGTAAGTGATATATAGGTTATTTTCTGTTTCTGCAATACCTACTCACTGTCGTACAAAAGTGGAAATATTATTACTTTCGGTAGATCACACAGTAAACATAGTTCCTGTGGGATCTCATGTGACTACAAGGATTATGTTCATAACAAATAATGTGCACAGAAATATGCAAAACAATTAATTCAAGTGTAACTCGTTTTAGACATACACTAAATAATAAGGATGTGCTTTGCATAAAATAACGACACTTTCAACAACAATCCAGTTATATCGTGACGGTCAACTTTATTGATGGAGGAAATCGGAGTACCCGAAGAAAAGCACGATCTGACAAACTTCACCACATAATGGTGAATCTAGTACGCCTCGCATAGAACGGATACCGAACTCACCACTTTAGTGGTGATAGGAACTGATTGCGCAGGTAGTTGCAAATCCATCTACAAGCGATCACGACCACGACGACCCTCTAGTTTTTGGCAGTTGTTTTTGAGCGTGACAGACTATTACATAATTATGCTCTCTTTATCTACAACCATGCACATATGATGTTCTAGTTGATTCAGTTAATTATTGCATATTTGCACTTGTCATAATCTGTCATTTGTCTTATAAATGATTTGATGAGAGCGCTGTGGTTTTGTTTTAAAACCTTCTTTAAAAACTTCTACAACTAATATCCATTTAACTGTGTACGGTATGTTGATGGGAGTGGGGGGGGGTTACAGTGTAGAAACTTTACAAACAATAGCCATTTTAACAGCCTATGGTACGTTGGGGTTTACAGTATAAATACTGTACAATCTATATTAGTCTTAACATTCTACTGTACGTTGGGGGATACAACTTAAAACGTCTACAACAAATAGATATTTAACGCCTACAGCACACAGGTGAAGGTGGCATTACAATGTAAGGCATCAACCACCGATAGCTATTCCAGCAGTCTAGAACATGATTGGGGTTATATAACGAGAATCCACTAGAGCCAATATCTCTTTCAAAAGTCTACAATCCCTTGAGGTGATACAACACACAAACCTAATACCCCTTTCAATAGTCTATGGCACGTTCTCTCAAGTCGTTAGAAAGAGGTAGAATTATATTGATTTGTATGATGTTTTCTGATGAACTTTGTGATAATCAGCGTAGAAATTTACTTATGACATTACAGGTATTTATACGATTTTGACTATCCCTTTGATATCTTCAAACTCTTCTAATATAGCGCCTGTAACTACAAGTACAAGCGTTTTCACTGACCAATGTATAACAATGTATGTTCGATTATTACAGGTAAGAAAAGTTTGAAGCCTACCAAAAGGTAACCAGTAGCCGTAGAACGACGATATACATAGGTTTAAAATATCACAATGAAATACATTAAATTTGATAAAAACATGTATATCTATTTTGTTTTGTCCTCTAATATGTCCAGTGTAAATTGTATAATTATGCTTAAAATAAAACATTAAGATCCTTCTAAAGATAATATAACTGTACAGATGTATTTTGTATCTTTGCCTTTATTTTCATCAGCTGAATAAATCTTTATCTGTAAACCTCATTGTATTACTGTCGTGTGCATTGATGTTTTTAAGATAGTGTGTGGTATTATCTAACTAACAATCTGTCTGTTTACAATTTCAAATACGGAAGAAAGCGACTTAAGTGTATCAAAGGATGATCTTCATGATTAATTTATATTAACTTTGTCCTTTACATTGTAGTAAAACACAGAAGGGTGAATAATTTAATATAAATATGTACGTGTCCTAAACAATAAACATGCATTTGCTGTATATATCATTTTGAGAATGTGTTCAGAGAATTGGGGGCAGAGGACCCCAAGAAGATTTTGGTGTCTTAAATATAAGTTATCATACTGTTATGTTCTTATGTATTTGGAAGTTATTTTCTAATATTGTGAAGCATTTTCCATCACCCCAAATGTCTTTTATTAGAACACAAAAGATGTATAGAAATAAGACTTAGTTTCTCCATTTCGGGATATGACCCCGACAGGTTTTATGAGTCGAATCAAAGACAACACCTCGCCCTAATGTATATTAGTGTCACGTGCTTGAGGAGTGATATGCTTCATTCACATAACAGACACTTGTGGCGGTTCTAAATTAACTGCATTTATGTTAAAAAGAGTTTGAAGATACCAAAGGGGCAATCAGAAACCGCATATCGAAGAAGAACAGACAACACAATGGCCAAAAAGAAAAAAAGTACAAAAGGACAAACAACTGATTGTTGGTGATCCGTTGCAGAGGGAATGATTTGCGATGGTGTATAGCTATTCCATGTTATATATTATCACTCAATCCGGAATAATTATACGGTCTACTTTAGACAAACCGAATAAATTGTACATGTTTTAAACTACATGAATAATTATTAAAATATAACTTTATATCCAATTATGTTTTATATTCTAAATTCACCGAAGTTATTGTAAATTAAATGGTGGCATTTTATGATTAAAAAGTTAATACTATTTGATAATAATTCTAACACAAATATCAACTGAAGCGGACCCGGATTTTAACGTCACATTATGATCAACATATATACGGGTACAAACTGTTCTCCTTTTCTCGCCGACTTGTTACTGTATTCGTATGAGGCTGACTTCATAGATGGGTTTTTCAAGAAAAACCGAAAAGAAGCTAGATCGATCATTTAATTTTACGTTCCGCTATATAAATGATGTCCTGTGACTAAATCATTCTAGGTTTGGTGATTTTGTTCATGACATCTCTCCAATTGAGCTTGAAATAACGGATACCACAGATGCAAATAGGTCTGGTTCATACCTTGACCCACAAATCTAAATTAACAGTCACGGGCGGTTAAGAACGAAATTTTACGGCAAAAGAGATGGCTTCAATCTTCTAATTGTGAACTTTCCATTCATATGTAT
>MJUT01013649.1:137124-160089 GCA_002080005.1 Gigantidas platifrons
ATCCATGTTGCTCATCTTTTTTAGTTTTTGAATTATTTTATTACGTTCTGAGTTCCATGTGGTCATGTTCGTGACGATTTCCGCAACAACAAAAAAACAACAATCCAGTTGTTTGTTCATGTCTTATTTACTTTATTTGTGTTTGTTTGCGTATAGTGGTGTCCAACACATGTTTTTGCTTTGTTTGTCTTCCTCTTGCGTACCCTATGTTGCCAGTTTCTCTGAAATGTCCATTTGTATTGCCCTTTAGATAATCGCCAAGATTTATTTTGATGAACTTTGTGCTAACTAGAGTGGAACATTTTCCCATGAGATTGCACGAATTTCTAAAATAGAGCGGGAAAATATGCACATGTTAAAACCATCACAAACGTTTTCAGTTACCAACATATGAAAATATATGTGCGTTGATTACATGTAAGAAAAGTTTGAATCCTATCAAAAGGTAATCAGTAGCCGTAGATCGACTACACGCATAGGTTCAAAATAGCACTATGAAATATATTAAAATTTGAAAATTCATGTGTATGTCTTTTGTTTTGTTCTCCAGTTGTACTATCATCATATTACCGGTAAAATATGTATTATTTTACTTCTGTGTTGTTGATGTATAAATGACATGCAACATTGAGATCCTTCTAAAGATAATATAACTGTATAGAGGTATATTGTAACTTTGTTCTTATTTTCATCAGCTGAATAAATCTTTATCTGTCAACCTCATTATATTCATGTCGTGACATCGATGTTTTTACGATAGTGTGTGTAAGATTATCTAACACAAAATCTGTCTATTTACAATTTCAAATAAGGAAGAGGACGTCTTAAGCGGACCAGAGGATGATCTTTATGTTTAATGAACAAATTAATATAAGCATATACGTGTCCTCAACAATATTCATGTATTTGTTATATATTTTAATTTTAAGAATGCTTTCAGAGAATTGAGACTAGTCGACCCAGACAAAATGTCAGCCTTTTAAATGTATGTAAAATCATAATGTGATGTTGTTAGGTATTTACAAATTATTTTCTAATATTGTGAAGCATTTTACATCATTTCAAATAGTTTCTCCGTTTTGAGATATGACCCTAGCAGGTATAAGAATCGAATCAAAGACAGCAACTCGCCATAATGCACATTGGTGTCACGTGTTTGAGGAGGAGCGACAGTCTTCATACACGTAAAGGCCGGTACACACGATAAGATTTGTATTATAAGACTGGTATTATGATACAAAATCGTATCGTGTGTACAGTCTAAATACAGTGTATTATAAGATCTTTTAAATCTGATGAGACTGTATTAAGGATAGAGCAATGTTCTATCCTTAATACAAGTCTTAGTTGACTTTTCATTTTTATCCAATCACAATTATCAATTTGGGGGTTACACATCTGCATCAGTACCATAATAAATACACGTGTAACTTAAAGCACATGGTTCTTGCAAGACATGGCCTACTTCTCAAATATTGATGTGGAAAAGCTTGTTGCATAGGAAGAAGAGGATGATTGATGGAAGATATCAGGGGAAAATTAAAAACTTTTTTTATAGCTATTTGGATCTTCCCTTCTCATCTCTTCTAGTAAGGCATGATATGCTCCAAAAACATTTCTTCGGTTTATCCAAGGTCTTGTCCAGCAGATCCTCTTAACTCTTTTTCAATAATTTTATAGCGCACATAGCAACATAATGGACAGAGTAAGGGGCGGATCCGGGGGGAAAAATATCATTTTTTTCAGGAAAATCGTTGTTTTCACACGATAAGTGCGCCCCTTAACTTGAAATCCTTGATCCGCCCCTGAGAGTTGCAATTACTTCATCTTCCATTGTTAACACCATTTGGCTGAAAAAATCACGAGGTTTTTGATAATTTAATCTGACAAGATTAATCTTAGTGTGTGTACAAGAGAGTCTTATAATACAAAAATCTTACAATACAAATTTTAGGATACAAATCTTATCGTGTGTACCGGCCTTAACAGACAATCGTAGTTCATTGCATTGCCAACGATTTACGACCATGTATACTGGTTCCAAATTATAAAGTATGACTCAATCTGGATAAATTATGCAGTCAACTTTGATTAAAACCGAGTTTTAGATGTTTTAAACTAATGAATAATTTTTATCATATATATTAAGCTTTATATCAAATTATGTTTTATATTCTAAATTCATCGAAGTTATCATATATTAAATGGTGGCATATTATGATTATAAGGTTAATAATATTTGATAACAATTCTAACACAAAAATAAAATATGTGTATAGCAACTGAAGCAGATCCCCAACTTTCCGATCAACATACCTTGAAATTATACCCTTTTGTCTTTGTTTTTTTTTTTAATGTAGGAAATAACAGAATGTACTATATTGATAATATTTAAGAAGAAAAAAACAAAACAAACAAGGACCTCTATGCCATTCCACAAAGTCGGAATAAAAAAAGACAATACATAGAAATGGACAATATCGACACCTCAAACATAAATCCCGACATTGCTTTTCTAGCATTTTTTGTATGTATTTGATTGCCTGATACTGATACTGGATGATTTTTATATAGACAGACAGACAGACAGACAGACAGACTAATTAATTGTCTATGCACATAAATGTCCTCCTCGGTGGTCGTGTTTATCATATTATCAACGCTTGGGGATTATCTGCATTTAACACTGGAGTATTCAGAACATATATATTACTAAAAAGTTGATGAAATGAAATAATTATTGTAATTAACATAATAAAAATGTATAAACTGATCCATGCAGTGAACGTGACAAGTTTCTGTAATAAGACAAACGATTGGAAAGCCAAATAATCTAAAAGTTTTTGGGCATATAATACATTTATTGTATTTACGATAATTTACTATTTGACACGTTACAAGAACTTGCCGTTGAATGAGAAATACTAACATTTACCCTGAGCTGCTTCTAGTAGAATGGGAATTCAAATAATACTGGATAATATTTTGTCAGTGAGCAAGATATTGTTGTTTTTGTGCACAATTTATGCTTAACGACGGTATGAAACGGTATCAGTATAAGCGCGGACTTCCCAGAAGACACCATAAAACGTTTATAAACACGTTTTTTAAAAGACAAGTTTGACTTTATGACATAGAAGGATAAACACAATATACGTACATTGTCGGAAATAGTAAAATTCATTTGCACTCGTTGCAAAGCAGGTAAGAGAATATTGCATAGGGTTCGCTTTTCGGCTTATTTATAAAGCTCGTACAAATAGGTTTAGGTTTCTGGTATCTAACGCCACTTTCAACAATATTTCAATTATATCGTGGCGGTCTGTTTTATTGGTGGAGAACTCCTGGGTACCCGGTGAAAACCATCGTGCTGTCGCAAATCACCGGCAAACCTTATCATATAATGTTGTATCGAGTACATCTCGCATGAGCGGCATTCTCGAACAAATAAATTGTACCAATAATGCACGATAATATACGTATATGGTATATATATTAAAGACATCTTACTAGGTATTTCTATCTTATATATTGAATGAATGTGTTTAAATGTCCTATATACACGTACGATTTTAAATATGAAAATGTAAATGTGCATGGATTAGGAAGTTACTTGTCACGACAAGTAACAAGGAAGTATTATAATCATTTTTCAATGTTGCTGTCAACTTTACTGTGTTTGTTATTTTTGACGATCTCTGGTAAGTGATATAGTTTATTTTAAGTCATTGACCGTCATAGTCTTGGTCTTAACTCGTGGTTATTAACGGAAATGACAATGAACAACTGGATACTGCTAGCAAATTACAGGGACACCATGGTTATTCAGGGGCAAACACAGACGGCGCGATGATACTGTCCATAAATGATGCTAAGTGCAGAAATATGTAAAAACAGTATTAAATCAAGTGGTAAGCGATTAAGTAAAGAGTTGTGTATGTAAAAAATGAAAACACCAATACTGTCATTTAAGATAAAGAAATTCTGAACTAATGGTGTCGGTTAGCAGTAATTAACATGTAATCTTAAAAAGATAGGTATATATACTGCCCTTTTTATACTTAGTGAGCAGTAATTAACATACAATCTTAAGAAGAAGGTATATGTACTGGCGTTTCGTATTTGGTTAGAAGTAAGTGCATGCAGAATCATAAAAAACGGGTATATTTTCTATCTTTTTGTTCTGTAATCGCTGTCATCACTGTGCATGTAGTATCACAAACAGTATAAGATGATTTCGTAAGTTCCGTTGTGTTTGCTTCGTTGATAGTTTTTCTGTCGGTTCGTTTTGCTCTGTTGTAAAACAAGTAAGTTGCTATTATTTTATCTGATATTTGATTTATTACCATGTCTTAAATGTACTATATTAATCTTTGATTTTTTTTTCATTTAAGAAAAATCAACATACAACATTATATGGATAAAGAAACAAATATTGGTTCACATCATATATGTTCATGTTCTAATTCCAGTCTAGTATTAGAACCTTAATCGAATATACGAATCAGTAAATTCTTTAAAATACAAACAACAGAAACAGAAATATTTTTACTATGCTAAGAAGAAAAGTTACTCGACTTTGAATCCATTTGATTTCGGAAGTATTTGTTTCTTTTCCTAACAGGTTGTTAGTATTTTGTATTTAATTTCGTGTACTGTCTATGCATTATACACTCTTATAATACCACCATATTCTACAACCTTGTGTTGTATTCACGTACAGTGCTTAATGTTTCCAGATTCCATCACATTTGTAAACGATCTTATCATTGACTTAAGTATTACTGTTAAATCATATGGATGGACTCATAACGTCATTTCCAAATCTTTTCAATTTTACCATATACTAACTTTCCATTCATATGTAGCAATATTCCAGCGGCATTTGCATATGGAGTATATCTCTCTCAGTTCATACGATATTACAGAGCTTGTGGTTTCCTTGATAGAGGGTTGCTGCTAACAAGGAAGCTACTGAACCATGGGTTCCTTTTAGTTAAGTTGAAGTCACTTCGACCATTATGGAATATCTGTGTCACAAATGATCACGGATATGTTCCACTGGAATTGTTTACCTTTTCGGAGCACCTGAGTTCACCCCGTTTTTAGTGGGATACTTGTTACTCGATTTTCAGTTTTATATGTATGTTTTGTAGATCGTTGTTTGTCATTTTGTACTTTTTCTTTTGGCCATTCTGTTTTCTGTTCTTCTTCGATAAACGGATTATAATTAACCCTTTGGTATCTTCGAGCTTCTTAATGACATTTATATTTTTTGCACATTTTTTTACGCATAGGTAACGTCTCTTGTACCAGTGATATATCAAATCCTACTCCAGTATATGAAGTAGAAGGCGGAGAAGCTGTTCTACAATGTACATTTGAAAGTAGAAATTTGTTATGGCAAGGGTATAATGTTGGTGTATGGGTTAATATAGCAAGTGATGGTGATATTATAGATGGTTCTAAATATTCAGTATCTAAGAACCCATCAACAGGACTGTATTATATACTGCATATACTGAATGTTGGCGTGTCTGATGTAAAGAAGCATAGATGTGAAGGAATTGTTAATGGAGTGATTCAACAATTATATTTAGATTTGGATCTCTTAGGTATATATATAAATACTTTTCTTATTATTATATATATTTAATGTATAGGTAACGTCTATTGTACCAATGATGAATCAAATCCTACCCCAGTATATGTAGTACAAGGTGGTGAAGCTGTTCTACAGTGTGGATTTGAAAGTAGCAGAATGGCCTGGAGAGTATATAATGGTGGTAATACCAATATTGTAGCCAATGATGGTCTTACTATAGAGGATTCTAAATATTCAACATCTAAGAATCCATCAACAGGACTGTATTACAGATTTCATATACTGAATGTTGTGGTGTCTGATTTGAAGAAGTATAGATGTAGTGGACTTGATAATGGAGTGAATCGAATATTCTTTTTAAAGTTAGATCTCTTAGGTAGGTGTAAATGTATCTTGGTCATCTTTAAGGTTAGACACATACTTTATTTCAGTTGGTCATACCTCAGGATGTATGAGAAAGATAGGAAAAACATGAAATCTTAATTCAATCGTAAAAAGATATAAAGGATCTAACACCGGTAAGAGGGAAAGACGGAAAAATTTCAGACCCCCAAGGGAAAGATTTCTGGTCTCCAACGAGGCTCCGCCGAGTTGGAGACCAATAGAAATCTTTCCAGCGGGTGTCTGAGATTGTTCTGTCTTGCCCTCTTACCGGTGTTTGATTCTTTTTATCACTAATTTAACAAAAGGATATTTTTATTTGACAGCTATGCACTTTTAGCAGACGATGTAAACAAACAGAGTAATGTCCCCTTAATTTTTGTAGGCGTGTGTTTTTAATGTGTACGAATGCATGTTTCTATTGTAACCTAATTTTCGGGGGCAATTGATAAGTGGCTAACTAGAAAAATACACAGAACGTAAATATTTAAACGATTTTATTGATACAATGACATTTTGCGAAACGTAACATTTTTACGGGAAAAGTAGCGTGAAATTCTTATCTCATCCACGGGTTTAGACAAATAGAATCTAACACCAGCAAGGGTGCAAGACGGGGAAATCTCAGACACCCGATGGTAAGATTCCAGTCGTGTCTGACGAGGGTTTTCCGAGTCAGATACAACTTGAATCTTACCCGATGGTGTCTGAGATTTCCCCGTCTTGCACTTTTGACGGTGTTTGATTCTATTTCTCACCCCATGATCCCGATTCACAAACAGCTGATCGTGTGTTTTGTTTTGTTTACCTTGCGCATTAATTTACTGGAGTGCGCATTCCGTGACGTAATAAATGGCCGATTTACTGCTCTTTGATTGATTATTGACTAATAATACGCCGTTAAATAGAACAATTGTATTGTAAACAAAATCAACAGTTTAACAATAGAAATGTCTCATCAATAACAGTTTTTCAAAGGAATAAACCAGTTTTAACAATTAAAATATTGAACAACGCGTAAAACAATGTACAATGTACTCTGACTCTGGTCTTGTCCCTTCTCCATCATTGTTTCAAAACCATGTCCTAACGGGTTTGACGTCAATTGAAGTATACGTCAGTGACGTCATTGGACGTCGATTTGAGAAAGTGAAAAACAGCCATATATTTGAGAATTGGACGCCGATTTGAGGATTGCAGTATTTGGTTTATTTACGACAATTTGTAGGATTTAAAGGTAATAAAATTGAACCATTCATTTATTTATATTGAATTTCAACACAAGTACTCATTATTTTGACCAAATCAGTCAATTAATCACATGAAGGCTCACGAAGTGGACACAGTTTTGACTAATTTTGCGGGAAAAAGGTCGTGTAGGTTGTCTTACTCAGGGGGTGGGGTAAGACAGAAAAATCTCAGAAAGGGAAAAATTGTGGACTACTTTGTCCATGGGTTGAGAAAAGGATTTCTCACTAATGAGACTGCACAATTCCTATTTATAGCCGTGTGAGATATATAGGGTCTAACACCGGGAGAGGTGCAAGATAGTAAAATCTATGACACCAGAGGGTAAGATTTAAATCGTATCGGACGAGGCTTGTCCGAGTCTGATACGATTTAAATCTTATCCGAGGGTGTCACAGATTTTACTATCTTGCACCTTTTACGGTGTTCAACTCTTTTTCTCACCCCTTTCTACCGTGTCAATGTTTGTTTACTTTTTGTGTAGTTTTGGCGCATTAATTTGCGAACCGTATCACAGGACCAAAATGCCACGTAATAAAATAAAACAAGATTTTCATTTTACAGATGTAAAGAGGTTCAAAATAATAAAGTTAACAAACTTGTGATAGATTCTACAATAACAAAATCTTACACCTTTTACGATGCTTGACCCCTTTTTCTCATCTCTTTCTATCGTGTCGATATTTGTTTACGTTGAGAAAATATAGAGTGATCTCCCTTGTTCGGTAACTAACGTAACTAGCAAAAATAAAAAAAATACCTCCTTTTTGACCAACGTCAAACAACTTTTTTACAGGCTTTTATTGCTGTTGTAGTAGCATTTATATAATATATTTATAAAATACATTGTATGTTATTGTGAAATACATTTAAAATACTGTCAAGACACTATAAATCGACAATTTAATTCAAAAATGGAAAACAAGTTTGCTGGAAAAACGGCGTGCAGCTTGTCTTACCCTTGAGCCGGGGTAAGATAGAAAAATCTTTTTCACCTAATTTAATGGACTACTTTATCCAAGGGGTGAGAAATCCTTGTCTCAACCCGTGGGTGAGATAAAAATTTCATGCTACTTTTCCCGTAAAAATGTTACGTTTCGCAAAATTTCATTCAAAGCCGGGATTGTCACATTATATACCTGTCTGATAGCTGAATAAAGGTTTATATTACGGATATAACCATTGGTTTTTTTAATACAGAATCCAACCGCATTAAATATATTTGTGTCTTTTATTTTCATTTTTTTCGTATTTCTAGAATGATGTCTTTTTCAGTACCTTTGACGTCATTCTTCAATGACATCAAAATGTGTATGACGTCATATTTCATGTATGGGGTGTCTCATGAAAGAAAATACAGTACTTTCAATAAAATATTAGTGATAAAAAGAATCAAACACCGGTAAGAGGGCAAGACAGAAAAATCTCAAACACCCGCGGGAAAGACTTCTATTAGTCTCCAACTCGGCGGAGCCTCGTTGAGACCAGAAATCTTTCTCTTGGGTGTCTGAGTATTTTCCGTCTTACCCTCTTACCGATGTTAGATCATTTATTTCTCACCCCATGGACAAAGTAGTCCACAATTTTCCCTTTCTGAATTTTTTCTGTCCTACCCAACCCCCTGGGTGAGACAACCTACACGATCTTTTTCCCACAAAATTAGTCAAAACTGTGTCCACTTCGTGAGCCTTCATGTGATTAATTGACTGATTTGGACAAAATAATCAGTACTTGTGCTGAAATTCAATATAAATAAATGAATGGTTCAATTGTATTACCATTAAATCCTACAAATTGTCACAAATAAACCCAAATACTGCAATCCACAAATCGGCGTCCAATAGGAATCATTCACCGCTTCTCCCATTTGGTGACGCTACTGTTCCATAAGTGGTTAATTGTGCGTTTGAATCACAAAGACGCTTGTATCTTAACGTTAACCTAATGACGGCACTGAATTATAAAACTTGGATGGTGCAAATATTGAAGCTTAACTAGTACAGCGCGGTGATATTACCTGTTAGAAGCACAGATTTAGTTGACGAGTATATGTAAAATAAAAGTATTATCTTTAAGTCCCAAGAAAGGAGTTTTATTATGACCATATTAAGAAATAAAACGGACGTTAACAAGCCATTCCGGCATGTACATGTACCTTAGTGCACATGGACTTGCTCCCGGTCAATAAAAAGATCGACTTTCCACATATATACACTAGTGGGATCGACTATCCACATATATACACTAGTCTAGTACATATATGTGGATAGTCGATCTTTTTATTGACCGGGAGCAAGTCTCTTTGCTTAGTGTAGCCTATACATGTTCATAAAATCTGTACTGTCTACATGATGTTTGGTTACTCACACTGCAATACTGATGAACTTCATTACAACATTTTGAAGTACACATGAATTTCGGGAAATACTACCTCCAAGTGAACAAAATAGAATAATAAAGTCCCTGTCTTCACATACAACAATTTGAATTAATATAATATATCTTCTAGGTCTCTCTATATTTAGGCAATCTTCAAATCTAAATCACACTCTTCAAAATTATTTGGTACACAATTATACAGATACTATATTCCTTCTTCACGTAGTGTTATTAACTGTTATTCAACAATTTAACAAGCGGGTTAATCATAGCATTTATTTTAGAAAGATTTTGAGCAGATGTATTATGAATTGCACAATAAATACTTAGATAAAGAAAATTCGTTGTTTCTTACTATTTTAAATTGTTTTCGACAGATTTTGGTAGCATTCAAATATTTTGTACAATCACACTGGCGGATCATCGTAAAAAACCTGAAACTGCCATACAATGTAAAACTAAAGACTCAAGTTGTCACCGAGATAATTCCGTCGGGTTTAAATGGGATTCATGCTGATCAATCTTCAGTTTTCTGTGTAGTTTTTTGTAGACCACCAGTTTATCATTTTGTCCTTTTTCTTTTGGCCAATGCATTGCCTGCCCTTCTTCGATATATGACTTCCGATAACCCTTTTGTAGGTTTATTCCATTCTAATGTAGGTGAAAACGTTATTGATAACTTTAGTTAGCTACCTGTTATTGAAATGGACAGTCAAACGATTTAAATAATAATTTCAGTAATGCTACGAAAAAAATCGGGAATTTGCATAAAACCCAGCGTTCTATACAATAAAAAAAACATTAAAAAAATGTAAACGTACACGATTGGAAACGTACGGACTACTGGGTTTGGTGTTTAACACCACTTTCAAAAAATTTCAGTGGGGGTCAAATCAAATTAAATTATTTGAAAATAATCATAAATGTGTTCCCTTTGGATTGTTAATTACAAACATAAATTTATTATTGCTATTATTATTTTTTTTATTGGCCGTTTTTAGATTTATTTTGAATAAGCTACCCTTTAAATGATATAAAGTACCAACTATGCTACTTGAAAAGGTGTCTATACACACAGAAATTCTATTTGTTCATTGTTACAAGGTTTTTATTATTATTACTTGTTCTTTTTGTGTTTGTTGAAAATTGTATATTACTGCCTAAAGGTATAAATGAATTTGTTGTGTTCCTGTGTATTGTACATGTATGGTTTTGATTTTTTATACTTTTACCCAGATTTTTATTATTAGTCATAAAGGGACAATTTTTTCCCAGAACAAAAATTATGTTTCAGAGTGCATTTTATTTTCAGGTACAAAAATGTAGCATCGAAATCTTTTAATCAGAGTTAAATACACCATTTTCCGCTAATGCTAATGCGAAGAAATGAAATGTAATACACCGTATACACCGTTAGGAATTAATTAATAACCTAATATACATGTCGTACTCTAGTCAACTGTTCCAGCGCAATGGTTGTAAGTATAATAAGATAGAAATCTACAGTACTATTTAAAAAAAAGAAGCGGCCCGTATTGAATATCCCGCAATACAGGTACAAATGTAACTTCCTTTGTTTCATAGTAGTTTATCTAACTTGTAAAATAATGTTATAATATATAAAATAAAAACAAAAATCGTGAGAACAGTTTTGTTTGTGAACGAAATGTACAGAATTGTCCTATTCATGTTATAAAGGCATTACACATTGACGTGTCCTTGTACCTAACGTTAACAATTCAAGCGTCATCGAGATTAAAACGTTCCGCTAACCACTTATGGAACTACAGCGACGTCTGTCGAAAGAAATTTGGTGAATGATCCCTATTCACATCCAGATAACATATACATACATCAACTGTTGTATGTGGCGGTATCTTTACGGTGACTACTGCCACCCCCCATTAATCTTGTAATTTAAATACAGGCGGACTAGTGTTACTTCAACGCATATATTTCTAACCATATTATCGTATATTTTTACATGCAAACATATATTCATAAGCCTATGCATCTGCTATTCATAATCTTTCATTTTCCAAAATCTGCGCACATGCAATTTGTAGCATAATTCCGTTGACTGGAGCATTAACTTCTTTAATTTTGCATCAGAATCAAATAGATATCTAAATGTTGTACAATCCAGAATTAATTTTACTAATGACACTATTGAATTAAATGTTTATGACCATGCGACAGTTCATTTTGTAAACAAAAACACTGATTCCTACTAAAAAGTTCTATGAAACTGATTTCATCAAAGTGCTCGAGTTTGTGATTAACAACATATTTGTTATTTTTTATCAATGCTTTTCAACAGACAGTCGTCATACAAACTGTGTTCCTTTTCTTGTCGACTTGCTCCTTTATCCGTATGAGACATACTTCACACAGAGGCTTCTCAAGAAAAAACAAAAGCCAATCAGGTTCCTCTGTAACTATATATTTGTTCCACATAATAAATGTTCCATCTGGAACAAACGGTATTATAATAAAAGTTCTTTAGATAACATATTATGTGATATTTATTCCATGCCTATGCAAGTTTTTCCTCTACATACAGGTAGTCTTGATTAATTACAGGTAATAATATTATAGAAAATTACAGGTAAATCATGTGATATGATACACTCGATTGATTTTTGTTAATTTTATGAGTGCTGACAGGATATTTATAAACACATGAACTCAGGTGAAATTGTCTTGTCAAAAATAAATGTGAAATGGATTCAGCAGAATACAATAAGATATTTACATACTTAAATGATGGAACATACATTAATGGTAATATTTATTATTCATATATGATATTTTGTTTTTATGTTATTTCATTATGAAAAACAATATAAACATTTCTAATTTGAAATTGTTTGAAAGAATTTGTCTAGCTCCAAAGCATAAATGTTCCAATTATTCACTAATACAACCCAAATGTTCCGGCCTATATTGAATTATAACATTGTTAGGAAAGAGAGCTTTATCACAAAACAATGTTCCTATATGGAATTTTTATTACATAGCACATGTTCTTATATGGAATTTTTATTACATAATAAATGTTCCTATATAGAATCATATGTTATAATTATTTAAGTGCCATGATCTAAAAGTTCTAGTATAATATATGACGCACCGAACTTTTGTTATAAAACAAAAGTTCCTGTTAGGAACTTTTATTATATAATATTTTATCCAATGTTTAGGAAATTTCCTTATATGTTAACATTCTTTATTTATTCCAGCATAATATTTGTTGCGCAGAAATTTTGTTATGTAACAAAAGTTCCTGTGAGAACTTCCATTATGCAATATTTTATCCTACGTTTTGGAAATTTCCTTATGGCTTAGGATGAAATATTATATAATAGAAGTTCTCATTGGAACTTTTGTTACATTACAAAAGTTCTGCGGGACAAATATTATGCCGGAACTTATATCTCATGACACCTCTATATAGATGATGTCTTTTCACTAAATAATTGTAAGTTTGGTTATTTTGTTGATCACATCTATCCCATAGGTCTGTTTCATACCTTGATATACACCTCGATATTGAAAATGAGGGCCGGATCAGAACGAATCTGCACGACAAAGATCATTTTAATTTTTCCAATGTGAACTTTCAATTTTATATGTAGCAACATTCAAGCAGCACCTGCATATGGAGTTTGTGGTTCCTATCAGGATGTCCTTGATAGAGGGTTGCTGCTATCAAAGAAGCTACCGAACCAAGGCTTCCTATATATTGGTTAAGTTGAAGTCAGCACTTCAAAAGTTTTACGATCGCCACCATTACTTGTTTAACCGTTACGGAATATCTGAGTCACAAGTGACTACGAATATGTTCCATTTGTCGTAAGTACTTCCCGGTCCTTTCCTCATTCATGACATTACACCGATTTGTAACTGGAGCAACATGAATGGACGCCACTAGTGGAACAGGAACTGCCTACTTTTCCACAGTACCTGATGAGTTCACCCCGGTGATTTCGTGCTGCTCCCTTAATCACAGACAGTCTCAGAGAATATACACAAACTAAAGAGTTTTTAAATCGGACTAACGAATGGCATTAAAAATAAAAGAAATGCGAAATTCTACATGTTTCTGACGCTCATACAAAAAATATATATATTGTAAAAATAAGCATATTCTATAAGACATTTCTTGCACTAATTTATAAGCAGTTTTTTTATGTTATGATGTTACCATGACAACGGGTCTTCTATCGCGTCTGCATTTACAAAAACAAGCCGTACAATTGAAAATTACACAAGAAGTTTTGTAAAATTAGTGTTGGAACAATAAACCAGTTGATATCTACATCCTTGTGTAATCAATTGTGAAAATTGTATATGACAGTGTTTGTATGTTTATATTGAATTTTTATCTAATATAGGAATCTGTCACCAGTAACTGCACAAAATATGAACGGGTATGATTTTCGTATAGAGGAAAATGTCTAATGCATGTTAATTAACGATTGGAAAGGCAAATAATCTAAGTAGAAGGACTGAAAGTCAACTTCAACTAGTCTTAGGGAACGACCATTTAACTTGAAAAGGGGGAGGGGAGGGTTATGGTTTTTTCCTAAAAAAATATTCTGATTCCCAATGTTGCTGAAAAAAATATTCTGATTTTGTTGGAGGAAAAATTAAATCTGATTCAGAATTTTTGTCATATAACCTAATGTTTAATTCTGGAAACAAATTTTGCGCTCTGCGCGACAAATTTTTTTTCTAACTCTCGTGTTGTCCAAAAACAAATTTCAGAACGAAAAAAAAACCTATTCCCCCCCCCACTGCAAGTTAAACGGTCGGTCCCTTAATCATTAACCATGACACCCTTTCTTGACTCTTTATAAGTTTCTGTTAAGTGGTCTCAAAATCCAAAGGTCAGGCCGCAGCCGATGCTTCATCATATATATTACGCTGTGTCACTCAAATTCGATTTTTATTGTTGTTGCAGTTATGCTACAGTGCGCATTAGGATACACAAAACCTTTATCGATGCTTCTCCAGTCTGAGTCTTGTGACTTAATGAAAGCCCATCAAGGGGCTCGAGTTCTTGTTTTGCTTTTTCACAGAATATAAGGCCAGTGTTTTATAACCCGTACGAGCGTTTCTATCGCAAATGAAAATTCCATTTTACCGACAAAGCCAAGCAGTACATAAAGGCAAAGACACAGAGCAAACGCCCCTCTCGAGAGTATCGAAGATCATTATCGCGTTAACTACTTTCTTCTATTCATTGATCATGTCATATCACATCTAAATTGGCGATTTCCCCAAGAACTGAAGTCAATTTTCTAAGGCAATTATCTGGTATCAGCCCTTGTAAAGAATGTAAATCCGAAATACCGGTAGTTAATGACATGAAAACAGAATACATGAATGACTTGCCATTCCCAACAAGAGGTTGACAGATGGGTGGCAATTTGTATTGTCAACACACTTACAGACCCAATTTTGTATACCAACGCTGACTTGTACCCAAATGTTCATGTGATGTAAAAGGTATTT
Organism: Gigantidas platifrons; assembly: GCA_002080005.1. Taxonomy (NCBI): domain Eukaryota; kingdom Metazoa; phylum Mollusca; class Bivalvia; order Mytilida; family Modiolidae; genus Gigantidas; species Gigantidas platifrons. Next base: position 152,258 of record MJUT01013649.1, read on the forward strand.
TTAACATTACCAGTCGGTTGTTGCGCATGACGTGAGAGGTCTTTCGTGGCCCTTCGGCGCCTCAAGACTTGGTGTAAAGCGACATTAACTTTAAGATAGCTTGCGTTGGCTGGCGATGATTCACGTCCACGGTAATGATACTGTCGGGCAGGTAAATCCAGAAGCTGTTCTCAAAAGATGGGATTCGAGTAGCAATATGAAAATCCATCTTGCATTCACCGACTAAATACTAATACAACGTCTTTGAGATTATTCACAAACATATTAGTTTACAAATCAATCTGTTGTATTCTATTTAATTGACCATAAAAGCTTCCACGGCATGACCACTATTGACGATAGTAAAGTTCTGGACTGGGTTGTTAAGATCTCAATTAAATTTAAGTGTCAATTAAAACTTAATTGACACTAAAATGTACATGAAACGTGCATGAAATTAATATATGATTAAGTGACACTTAAATTTAATTGACGTTTGTGAAACCTAGTCCTGGTGTATAAATCGTCTCATTTATATAGAAATCGATAAACAAAAATGCGTTATTTTGGGCCGTTAAGTCAATATTTTCCACTGCCTCTGCTGTTTCAAGCCCATAGTTACGGCACTGTCACTGCCCAAGATATAGTTTTTATTCCACAATTCTTCTTTAACGACGGTAAAAAATGGTATCAGTATAAGCACGGACTTCCCAGAAGACACCATACAAAGTTTATAAACACGATTCTTTCTGCAGTTTTAAGACTAGTTTGACTTTATGACATATAAGGAGATAGCTGCGGGACCGTAACTGTTATGGTTCTTGGCCAGCTTTCTAATATTTGCGGACCATATACATTTGCGCAGCTAAGAAGGATAAACACAATATACGTACATTGTCGGAAATTATCAAATTCATTTACACTCGCTGCAAAACAGGTAAGAAAATCTTACACAAGGCTCGCTTTTCTGCTTGTTTATAAAGCTCGTACTTGTAAACAGGTTTAGTTTTCTGGTATCTAACGCCACGTTCAACAATAAATATCGTGGCGGTCAGCTTTATTGGTGGATAACTGCTGAGTACCCGGAGAAAACCAACGAGCTGTCGCAAATCACCGACAAACTTTATCATATAATGTTGTATCGAGTACACTTCTCCTGGGCGGGATTCTCGTACAAATAAATTTTATATTTACTAATAATGTACGTATGTTGTACATACATATATTAAAGGTCTCTCACTGGGTCTCTCTATCTTATATATTGAATGAATCTGTTTAAATGCCCTGTATACATCGTCGATTTTAAATATGAAAATGTATCGATGTATGAAATAGGAAGTTACCTGTAACTACAGATAACAAGGAAGTATTATAATCATTTTACAATGTTGCTGTCAACTTTACTGTGTTTGTTATTTTTGACGATCTCTGGTAAGTGATATAGTTTATTTTAAGTCATTGACAGTCATAGTCTTGGTCTTAACTCGTGGTTATTAAAGGCTACTGGTTACTGTCAGCAAATCACACGGACAACATGGTTATTTAGGGGGACACACACTGATGCTACTGTCCATAGGTCATGCTGAGTGCAGACATATGCTACCCAAATTTTAAATTCAAGTGGTAATGGATATACAACAACAATGTCATTAAATAAAGAGTTATTGTTGGTATTATTATGCATGTTAAAATGAAAAGACCAAGAATGTCATTTAAGATAAAAAGAAATGAACTAATGGTTTTGGTTAGAAGTAATAATATAAACTTAAGAAGCATGTATATATACTGCCTTTTTATAATTAGTTAGCAGTAATTACACGTAGAATCATAAGAAGCATGTATATATACTGCCTTTTTATATTTAGGTAGCAGTAATTACATGTAGAATCATAGAAAATAGGTATATATACTGCCTTTTTATATTTAGTTAGCGGTAATTACACGTAGAATCACAAGAAGTAGGTATATATACTGCCTTTTTATATTTAGTTAGCAATAATTACATGTAGAATCATAAGAAGTGGGTATATATACTGCCTTTTTATATTTAGGTTGCAGTAATTACATGTAGATTCATAGAAAATAGGTATATATACTGCCTTTTTATATTTAGTTAGCAGTAATTACATGTGGAATAATAATAAGTAGGTATATATACTGCCTTTTTATATTTAGTTAGCAGTAATTACATGTGGAATCATAGGAAGTAGTTATATGTACGGCCTTTTTTATATTTTGTTAGCAGTAATTACATGGATGATCATAAGAAGTAGGTATATATACTGCCTTTTTATATTTAGTTAGCAGTAATTACATGTAGAATCATAAGAAGTAGGTATATATACTGCCTTTTTATATTTAGTTAGCAGTAATTACATGTGGAATCATAGGAAGTAGTTATATGTACGGCCTTTTTTATATTTTGTTAGCAGTAATTACATGGATAATCATAAGAAGTAGGTATATATACTGCCTTTTTATATTTAGTTAGCAGTAATTACATGTATAATTATAAGAAGTAGGTATATTTACTGCCTTTTTGTATTTAGTTAGCAGTGATTACATGTAGAATCATAAGAACTGGGCATATATACTGCCTTTTTGTATTTAGGCAGCAGTAATTACATGTTTTATTATACGAAGTAGGTATATATACTGTATTTTTGTATTTAGTAAGCAGTGATTATATATGGAATCATAAGAAGTAGGTATATATGCTGCCTTTTTGTAATTAGTTAGCAGTAATACATGTGGAATCATAAGAAGTAAGTATATATACTGCCTTTTTGTATTTAGTCAGCAGTAATTACATGTGGAATAATAATAAGTAGGTATATATACTGCCTTTTTATATTTAGGTTGCAGTAATTACATGTAGAATCATAGAAAATAGGTATATATACTGCCTTTTTATATTTAGTTAGCAGTAATTACATGTGAAATAATAATAAGTAGGTATATATACTGCCTTTTTATATTTACTTTGCAGTAATTACATGTAGAATCATAAGAAGTAGGTATATATATATATAATGCCTTTTTATATTTAGTTAGTAATAATTACATGTAGAATCATAGGAAGTAGTTATATGTACTGCCTTTTTTATATTTAGTTAGCAGTAATTACATGGATAATCATAAGAAGTAGGTATATATACTGCCTTTTTATATTTAGTTAGCAGTAATTACATGTGGAATCATAAGAAGTAAGTATATATACTGCCTTTTTGTATTTAGTCAGCAGTAATTACAGTCGAATCATAAGAAGTAAGTATATATACTGCCTTTTTGTATTTAGTCAGCAGTAATTACAGTCGAATCATAAGAAGTAGGTATATATACTGTATTTTTGTATTTAGTAAGCAGTGATTATATATGGAATCATAAGAAGTAGGTATATATGCTGCCTTTTTGTAATTAGTTAGCAGTAATACATGTGGAATCACAAGAAGTAGGTATATATACTGCCTTTTTATATTTAGTTAGCAATAATTACATGTAGAATCATAAGAAGTGGGTATATATACTGCCTTTTTATATTTAGCTAGCAGTAATTACATGTAGAATCATAGAAAATAGGTATATATACTGCCTTTTTATATTTAGTTAGCAGTAATTACATGTGGAATAATAATAAGTAGGTATATATACTGCCTTTTTATATTTACTTTGCAGTAATTACATGTATAATCATAAGAAGTAGGTATATATACTGCCGTTTTATATTTAGTTAGCAGTAATTACATGCAGAAATATAAGAAGTAAGTATATATACTGCCTTTTCGTATTTAGTCAGCAAGAATTACATGTAGAATCATAAGAAGTAGGCATATATACTACCTTTTTGTTCTTGAGTGAATGAGTGATTATTATTTAACGTCAATTCAACAATTTTCAGCTATATCATGGCGAGAACAAGTTAATTTTCAATAAGATGATGACTAGGCCCGCTTTGTACTAGACCAACACGCTTAGTTGGATTTTTATAGTGTATGTTCACTGAAATAATAGTCTGCGTGTAGACATGTTGCCCCACTCAGACACATTATCATGACTCCAAGGCAACCATTATTTCCTCTGACTCCTTAATAACACGTGCTTAGCGTAGAAGCAACAAATAGCAATTGTATCATCTGTGGTTTGAACCTACCGGGGCTCGAACCCACGACCTACCGCACTCGAGGCTAGCACGCTATTCATTGCGCCACCGATGCGGTTTTCTGTTCTTGAAATCGCTGTAAAGACCGTACATGTAAAATCATTAACAGAATAAGGTGATTTTGTAAGTTCCGTTGTTTTTACTTCGTTGATAGGATTCTGTCGGTTGGTTTTGTTCAGTTGTAAAACAAGTAAGTTGATATAATTTTATTTGATGACCTTTGGTTTATGACTATGTTTTAGATTTACTACATTAATATTTGAATTTGTCACATTAAAAAAAAATCGAGATCCACATTATATGGATAAACAAACATTGGTCCTTATAAAAAATGTACACTTTATTATATCAATCTAGTACTAGAACCTTAATCAAGAATACGATTTAGTAAATCATTTAAAATGCATACAATAAAAACAATATTGTATTTTGCTAAGTAGAAAGTTACTTGACTTTGAATCAATTTTATTTCCGGAGTCTTTGTTTCTTTTCCTAACAGGTTGTTTGTATTTTTATCTAAATCCCTGTATTGTCTTTGTATTACACACTCTTATTATACTACATTATTCTGCATTATATTATGGTGTGTGTTAATTCCCTTTGATGTTAGGTGTACAATAACTCATGATACCCACACAGAGGCGGGGCTTAACTGTACTACAACTTCCAGATTGAGAAGTTGTAGCACGGTCAAAATATACAACAACTTCCTAATTATTTCTAAAATAACAAGATAGCAACAAAAAAATGTACACAGTGAAAATTTCGCACATTTAAACGTCTCGAAGTAACACTAAACAGACACCAAACCATCAGAAAGCCCACTAAGAAAAGAAAAAAAATCCAAGAGAAAAATTATTCGCTTTAATTTCTGAATTTACAGTATTTGTTTACTGAAAGATACACACACAAAACATGAAATTGACCACCCCCTCCCACCACCACAAGTTAAAGACCGAAATACAACTGAAATATCGCGCGATCAACAAATACAATTTCATGAATGACCGTTTTTTCTTGTATTCGTCATTTTTAATGGATATCCTTTTTTAAATATGCCCTGGAGTTCGGTATATTGATGTTATATTTTTTTCAGTATTGTTATTTCATCTCGGGCTGACAAAAGTAAAACGTGTCAACATTTTCCTCACATTGTGCATTTACCGGATTTTTTTTATACGACAGTTAAATCCTAGGGGGGTACTCACCAACATTTTCTGTACCTAGGCTCGTCACAGAAAATAAAGGAGTAGGTATGATAAGGGCAGAAATTGGCCTAATAGGCAAATTATAAATGAAACGTATAGCATTCATTGTTTGTTGATTTTATAAGACCTTTAACCCATCTAATATTTTGGTAATCATTTTTCATATTTGCGATGACGTCACACTAGTCAATGAAAAGTCTATGGTTTCGTGAAAATATATGAAATCTAACGAGAAATGTGTGTTTAATGTAAATTTTCAATATCTTCCCAAGCAGGTACCAACAAAATATTTTAGTATGATGTTTATTATACATAAACATGTATCTCATTTAATTTTTTCGTTGGTACCCGAGTGGGGAGGGTATGAACGACGGTAAGCAAAAAATAATTTTGAGGTCGATTTCGCGTGAGCAGCCATATTTTAGTGACCATTTTCCTCCGTAATAGACAGAAATAGAAATCAACCAATTAATCTCATCTAAAATAAAGTTGGTTATCATAGTTGTTGTATACTACGGGAGTAATATAAATTTGTCATTTGAACAATTTTCAGGAACAAGCTAAATTTTGGAGGTGATTTACTGCCGACCTGATTGTACATGTGCATCGACGGTTTTGTTTAACCCTCAGTGGAATTTCAGGTGTTACTATACTTTAATTTTATCCCCATAATTCACAAAAAGAACTAAAAAAAGCAAAACAAAACATTCAAACAAAAAGAAAAATCAATATTATTCGGAAATCACTTGGCGAAAGAGCTAAATCATTTATATTTGTCAAAATAATGAAAAATAAAAGTAAAAAAAGGGTCTTCGAAAAATAGAGAGTTCCGATCTCTCCTCTGCATGTTCAATGAATAAATTTCTAAGATAATCTGACAAGCCAGGTGAATTCCAAATGTACTAAAGGAAAGTTGATTTCTATATAACTTAATTTTACCATTTTGCCATTGATGTTGCGGTGGCGTAATGGTTAACGCCTCAGCCTGGCGCTACCAACATCATGAGTTCGAATCTACGATTTTTTTCTTTCTTTTTTTTTTAGCAAAATTATTATGCATCATAAGAAAACAATTGTGATGTGTTGACGTTATTTTAAACGTTAAAACAAAATATCAAATGTCCATAGATATTTGACCATCGAATAATAGCACTTCATTTTGGGTTAACTACTCATCTAGCAAACATATATTTTTTGAAACATGACAAATAAGATAACTTGATATTTATTATACAGATACAAAATGTAATTCACATGTTGCGTTTTTGAGAACTGAATAATGATTATTTTGATAGATTGTCATTATATTAAGGTTGTTTTTTTTTCCAATTTCCCATGATTTTACAATTTATATATACATATACTTATTTAATTTCCTAACTTCAGTATCCATTCATTAGAGTGTTAGAATGTAAGTTTAATCTTGCTGGATGATTGCAAGTAAACTATGAACTGACCACAATGAGAATAAAAAAACAGGGCTTTCCCCAACATTAAAAACTCAAGACATCATTGCTAAAAACATTGGAACAATAATGATTATAAAATAGCATGTATGAATCTATTGACGCTATGCGTTCTCAGTTCCTTAAATTATTGATTTGATTTGAATTTTAGTGCCTTTTTAAAATACCACTTTCAGCAATATTTCAGCTATATCAGGGCGACCAGTCTTAGTGGTTGAAGAAGCCAGAGTACCCGTAGAGAACCACCGATCATAGGCAAGTAACTGGTAATCTTTATCACTTGCGGCTGCAAGTCGAACCCATCTTTTTGTGTAATTTACAAATCCGGGAGAGGACGGTAACCAATATACCATGATGCAGTTATCATATCTTAGATACACATACTAGTATTGATATATAAAAAGTGTGACAAAGTCACATAGTATGCTTCGTCTTTTTTCATATTTTTTTTATTTCATTTTGTCTTTGTTTTCTTTAGAACCACCCTCACACAACTTTCAATTATAAAAATAAAAGTAAATAATGTTAGAGAAATGAAGGAAGGAAAACGGATCGCATAATAAATGTTAACATTGCTAGTGTTGCCTTCTTTAGTGCCGACTGAAAAAAATCTGAAATAATGAACTTAAATTTATCTCTTTTATGCAATTTAAAATCATACAAGTGTTAAAAAAACAAAGAATCCGACTTATTCTCAAAAGAAATATATCATATATTTATGGTAAACATATCCTGTTCGTATATGGCCGAGTATTTTTATTCAAATCTTTATAGCATAAACATGTACAATAAAACTCAAAAGTACCATTTGGCTTCGTTGCCACTACCAGTATCTAAATAACTTGATAAAAGAAGAAATTATAAAGTTCAGAAAAATGTTAGTCTATTAATGAATCACATTAGACCATAAATGATATATGGTAGAGTCACGCTAGTCCATTGATGATATATGGTAGAGTCTCGTTAGTCCATTAATGATACATGGTAGAGTCACGTTAGATCATTAATGATATATGGTAG
>MJUT01013658.1:14180-36574 GCA_002080005.1 Gigantidas platifrons
TGAAAAATATGGCAATGTATAAATCTTTTCATTACTTTATTGAAAATTTCAATTTTATTTCTTCCGATGGTGGCAGAAACATCACAAGTGGTTAATTTTTATGGAAACGTCCAATCCGCTGGTCCCAACGTACCATTTTTTTTTTATCTCCGTAAACAATTCCAATAAGGTACAAGCCCCCTATTATGTTTCCTGGTAAAACTGGCAAACATTTGTGCCGAATTTGCACAGAAACGATTGACATTTTATCTAAATGCCAAACGGAAACACGTATTTATACATTGTCATAACGATGCTTTAAATCTCATTTAAGTATGATGCGTTTTAAAGCGTTTCACCGACCACGCGATAAAAGAGAAAAACGGATGCGGTTGTTTTTTCCGTACGGACAGCGCTACCGCATTTAAATTTTTTTTTTTACTATTTTTGCAAAAAAATCGGCAATGCGGCGACGAATTTCCACATGCGGGCGGGCCTGAGAACCAAGAAATTAATTTTCTAACTACAGTATTTTTATTCCAATTGTTGCATTTTGATTATGAGATCTGAGAAATAATTATTTATTTTACAACTTGCTTCAGTTTTTGACGTATGTTCTATACATTTGTATATTCATTACCTACACAGAGAAGTTGGACAAATTGTCAGATACATATTTTTTCAGCTGAAGACTACGCAAATACGAGTTATTACAACTATTGTGGTACTAGACCAAAGCACATTTCAAAAAGGGTGGGGAGGGGGTTATTACAATTTGTGTGGTATTAAACCAAAGCACAGTAATATTTAAAAAAAGGGGGGGATTACAATTTGTGTGGTATTAGATTAGATCAAAATATATTTTATCAGTTGGTTGCTAATTGGCAGAGTATTTTCACATCCTAGGAGGTTTCCATAGCTTTTCAATCTCCATTACTAACCAATAAATAAGGCAAACTAACTGATTTTAAAACTAAGCTCATTACATTCTTGTTTATTCTTAATTAGAAAAAAAATGTTCCGCAAAAGTGACCAATGGTCTCAAAATCCTGTCTAAATCCCTGAATAATGATGAAAGTCAACAGGAAAGAGAACATTCAACACCAGAAGACTCCGATACCGATGAAAGTTCCCAAGCTCAGGACGGACTGATAAACACCGACTGGAGAGGTTTTGTTTATTTGTTGACAATAATCGAAAAGAAAACACGCGATTGAACGAAAAACTGAAATAATATAAGTCAACAGGTTGTTCTGACGATGATATCGTACCTCCCCCCCCAAAAAAAAAATTTACGAAAGTTTTATAGATGAAAGATGACTGTCCTACGTAGTGCCTCATATGTCCCCGTTTTTAGGATTCTAGTAGACCAAGAAATATTTATCAAGTGATTTATTTTATTTTAATCATTTTTTAATACTGCTCTCATTTCTTTTACAATTCCCTTATAGTGGAAAAGATTAATTTATTTGTTATGATTTATTTAAAATGTCTCAAATTGAGTCAACTTAGCTGTAATTATAAAGGTGACAGGTGTGATGTTTTTCAAATAATTATCTCATATTTTAGCCTTGGACAGTAATCAAACAAGTGACATGTTTATTGATCACTGCTTTAATTTTCTAATTAGGGGCACAATCATAAATATTTGGTTACACTTTCGAATTTTTGTCTTTTACAGAGAAAAAACAAATAAATAAATGACAAATTAATTAATATGTGAAATATCACGTGCTATATTTAGTCTAAATCTAATCAAATGAAGTAAAATATAAACATGCGTCAGATAATGCATGTATAATAGATTGAATGAATTTTATAAGCGATCTTCATCTGTATTTTGTTGATATAAAATATACGCATTCTATAAAATCTATGTAGAATATGTAAGCTTAATAAAATAAAGCGTTTTCTGGACTCTAACCTATGAACTTTGAAAGCATACATTTAATACAAGTACTGAAATATTATCAAAGTAAAATTAATAAAAGACATAGTATGAGGATGTCTTCTTCGATGTCCGCAGATTTTTTTTTATCCAGCGCGAAAGTTGTAAGTAAATCGGGAAATAACATTTGTGTGCACCGTACAGGACTAGTGTAATCCCACTAATTCAAGGATCCAGTTAAAAATATGTCTGATAGTACATAAAATACAAAATGAATCCCTACAATGTTTAGATGAAAAATAAACCCTTTTAGATACGTCAAAATACAGAAGGTTAGGAGAAAATTTTGCTTATGCCGGAGGGGACCTTTTTAAATAGGTTTACGCATTGGCAGTAGCACCATATTTAAGTGCATACTCTAGATCTTTAAATTATACACAAGTTTATAACTCCTAATCCCGTGCGGAAAGTTGGGGTCATTTCAGAGGGTACCCTACACCTATCCTATATGTATATATACATATATAATCGTTATTAAAATGTCGAATGCGGTAGGTTGTGGGTTCAAGCATCGATGGGGTCAAACCAAAGACTATGAAATTGGAATTTGTTCCTTCTCCACTAAGCACGTAGCATTAAGGAGAAAGAGCAAAGACTGGTTGGATCGGAATCAGGATAGTGTATCCGAGTGGGGCGACATGTCTATCTAACTATATATTATACTGGAAATAATGCACTTCTCCGTAAATGAGTTGAAGAGATGTTTGATTAATTTACGCCTCTCTTTAAATGAATTGTTACGCCGTTCAGTTGATTTAATGCGCAGTGCATATACTAATCATTATAAAACCAGAACTATTCGAAGAATACTGTTTGAGTACTGAATAAAATCGTTTTATCCGGATTTCGCTTTTTCAAAGCTACAGTCGTTTCAAACGCTGCGTCGACTTTTGTCTTAGTTTTAACAGAGAGCTTGGTTTCTTGGTTTACCAGTTAAATAAAACACTATTTTAACCGAGTCGTGTGTCGATGAACAGGAATTTGCTTAATTACTGTTATTATTATTTTTTTTTATTCAGGAAAATATCAAACACATACATTTAAGCAAAAAACATAAAAAAGACCATTACATCTAATTAAATAAATGGGTTTAAGAACAGTGCATGACTGCCATGGATAACCCATGAAGCCCGAAGGCTTATTTCCAATGGGGTCAAGTAGTAGAGCATGTCACTATAGGGCTATTGCCCCCTATGTTAAAATCATTTTCCCTCCTGAATTCAGTCAACGTGACTAATATTATATCAGTGATAGGTTTTTATATCTTAAGTATATAATCGGATTTAAATTATACATATTATTACATTATCTTCAAAAAAATCATTGAGTTTTCACACCTGTCTACAATCAATAAGAAATCCTAAACCCAATAAATTTACATAATTTCTTGTTAATTACTAATAATCCCGGTTAATTATACCTCATTAATTTATTATCTAAATATCATATATGGGTTTTTATATATCAATATTTAAGACGTTCTGATGAAGATCCTGTTTACAAATGAATACATACACGGATTATCTTGTAGGAAGTAATTAACTCGTATTTCGTTTACACACATGTATAATGCCCTCTGATGAACTCTTCAGGTGATTTAAATGTCAAAATCGATACAATCTTTATTAAATTGATTTCAACCAGGCTCCATGTGAAAAAAAACCTATATATTTGTATACGTGTGCTGTCCATATTCTTTCGAAATATTAATTATAGAAAACTGTATGCTGAAGTAGCTGATGAGGTATTATACCAAATGTTACTGGGAAAAAACTTCGTGTACGGTTTTTCTGTTTCGGTCCGGTGTTGTAATGATCACCATGCGGTGGAGGAGGAGTATAATCGTAGCCTTCTTGAGAAGGGGAGGAGGGATAAATGCCTGCTATTAAAGTGGCTCATCTGGTAAATCTTATTTTACACTATGTCGTAAAACACGTCTTTCCTCTTTTGGACTAGAGATTGTAATGCTCACCCTACCCGAGTTCACCCCAGGTTGTTAGTGGGGTTCCTGTTGCTCAATCGTTAGTTTTCTGTGTTTACTTTTGGCCATTGTCCCTTTGGTATCTTCTTAATATATTTCACGTGGGCGTATGTAAAACAAACAAGTATTTGTTTGTTTCTAACTTTTATTTATAAGTCGGAACCAATTGTTCTTCGATCGCTGGGATGGTCTGTTACAGGATACCCTCGTAGAATCCGTACGGTCGTGTGCTGTAGTCCGGAATGATGGCTCTTTTGTCGAAGACTATCCTGTAGTCTTTGTCTTGGTGTATGGTAAGTAAATTCTTGTAGTCTCTGGTGATCTTGAAGTCGTCCCTCACTGTCTTGACGTCATCTCTGTTGTTAACGGCCATATCCTTGATCGTATCAAAGTTAATATTCAGGGCGTTCTTATAGTTCAGAGTGATGCCTCTCACTTTACAGATGGTCGTGTGTCCATCCTTATCGGGTCTGGCAATCTTGTAGGCGACTGAGTCTGTATCGGCGTATAAGGCACGGGCTCCTAATTGTTCCAAATAACTGTACAACTTAAAACGGGCTTGAGCGGTGGTATAGGCTGCTATGACTACGTTGGTTCTCCCGGATTTTTCGACGAACTCTTCTTTGTATTGATATCTCATTTCCACCATCTCGTCGCTGACAAAATTTATAGCCATCACGAGTATTTGTTCGCTGGTCAACAAGTCGAAATATTCGCCAGGGTCGCATATGTGTTTTATGCGAGGCATGTTAGATCTCTGTGCGAATTTTCCCCAGAAGCTATTCAACATCAGCTTGGCTAGTGCTCTCAATCCAGGATTCTTCTTTATGTTGTTGTAGTCCAGTAGTATTCCCTCCTTTTCGTGGTAATCTCTGATGTACCTCCATTTGTCATCTTCGGTCTGACACCACTCTGGCCAACCACTAGCTTCCTGTTTCATTTTGAGGAAGGTGTTGACATATTCGGTAAAGAGTCCTCCATTTTTCGTTGTTGGATCGTACTGTTCCGTTTCGTCGAAATGCCACACTTCGTAGATGCGCTGAACTACATATCCTTTCTCCAATGCTTTCTTTAATTCGTCCGTGACCCATGTTCCTGTTAATGATCTTTCCTCGTCGTTATGTTGACACTGTGTCTGTTGATGGTTTTCACTACATGTTCTACATAGAGTAAACAGTAATTTATTGTTCATATTTACTGGTAATACGGGTATGCAGAGTCCTCTTGGTGACAGTACTTTGCATTTTATGAGTCCTTCGTACTGCTGTATATCGGTAAAACCCTCGGTGGTGATCTCGGGATGTCCAATGGGTATCTTTCCGGTCTTATTGATATATGGATACAAGAAGGTAACATAGGCGTACGATATATCCTGATCTTTTTGAAACAATGTAAAAGCTTCGGTGCGTCCTCCGTAAAAGGCATCTCGGGGTTCTAAGGGATTAATCATCTCGGATTGTTGAACAAAGTGTCGTAAAGTGTTTTTTTCCTGCACCTCTCTATCGAACTCGCATTCCCATTTTCCAACGTAGATATACCCTTGGTCTTCTAGGTATCGTTTTTTCTCCATGGTACGTTGGTATAGATCACCCATAGTCATACCATTGACCGGGTTGACGGTGTTGGTAACGTAACAGTGTAAACATCCGTGCCATAACTTTCCATTAAATTCCAGAACGTACTTCTGTCCGCTCTCGTTTTCGTAATATCCATCCACTTTATAGGGTCCAATTTCCTTTTCACCACCGTTTCTAGCATGTTGTATGTGAACTCCTTCAGTTGCTGATACGTATTTGATCCATTGCATGGCTTTGGTGGAATGTTTTTCTTCGGGACGGTATCCTTGAGCTGGAATGATGCTGATGGTATCGGGTCGGAGAAATTTCGTTCTAAAGACCAAATTGCAAGCCGAGGCTATCGTGATGCACTGTTGGAATGGATCAATGCCTCCGTGTCCGTCGGCTGATGTCATCTCCAAAAACAGTTTTCTAAACGTTAGGCAGACTCTTCTCAGTATGTCCACGTCGGAGCGACAGTAGCTCAATAGTTCTCTTTGAAAATCAAATGGTTGTCGGTAGTTGGTATCATACTTCACGAAGAAGGCTTTTCTGTCTTTCAGTTTCATGGTATCCGGGTTATAGTAGTGTACGTCCGGTAGATGGTTGAGTACGACTGTTTGGTTTTCCTTCCTATTAAACAAGAATGGGAAATATCCTTTCTTGAGTTGATCCAGTTCAAACATCTTAGGTAGTTCGGAAAAACCACGGGTAAGAAGTTGATGGAATCGATCATTCGAATACGACATCCGGGTACTTCGATATACATGTTCTTGGCTCCATTGGCAATAATCGTTGGTTTTACTCCGTTTTGGTACAGATACCCTAGTATGGGTAGCGAATCGTACCCTTTGAAATTATATGCAATAACGGTGGCCCCTTCGTTTTCCCCGGAAAACAACCATTTACACAAGTGTTCAGTTGTGTTCGGTCCGGCAAACACATGTTCGTTCTTACCACATGTTTGGCAGATACTGTCTTTATCGACGCCTTGATCCATGCATTTTAAACACACTTTATGTACTACACATAGATTAGGTTTATGCTCAAATGCTCCACCCGTCGTTGATTTACAGTGAATGCATTTTCCGTCGTTATCGGCTTGATATCCTTGTTCACACTGGATCCGGTCGTCTTGAGGACATTCGAAATCGAAAAAGATGTAAGTCTGTTTCTTCTGTCTATCGTTGTAATCCACAGGTAACATGTAACACTGGTGTCCTGACGGATAATAATCTTTACAGGTCTTGCAATAGATGTTACCACATGTATGATCTCCCATTCGTTTGTTCATGGTTTGTCCGCAGTTCTTGCATTTGTAATAGGAGATACACGTTGAGTTTCCGGTAGTCGTCTTCTTGTGGAGATTGAAGCATGTTTATCCTTTGAAGTATCGTCCACAATCCAGACAATGTATCCAATCATCTTCAGTTTGATCGTGAATCTTCTGGCAATTATGGCATACGTTGTTGCAAGCGTGTTGTTCTTTTTTGCTATATCCTTTGTTGCATGTATGGCAATAATACACTCGTGATAGGAAAGCAGTCATGCTGGTAATCACATCGTAGTGGTCGTCGTGGTAGTACAAGTAGATCTTCTTCTCGGCTGTGGGTTCATGGTAAACGATTCCGTTGAAATGCTGTCTCGATATCACATGTATCTGATATCCTACCAGGAATCGTTGAAACGTTTTTGCATCTTCGATTCCGCATTGATATAGGGGTACCCCTGTCTTTGCGTGTAATTCCAACGCCAAATCTTCTTGGATGCGACGACCTTTTTGAATAGAATTCCATTGTTCGTGTCCGTCGATCCTAGCTTTGGCCGTTACGATGGCTCTAGCACAACACAGGTCATCTTTGTTTCTGATCTGGATGATGCAACGTTTATCTTTCAGGAACCTCTCCGTGTCCACGTAATCACATCTCTTTCTAGTCCAACCCTTAGGTAGGTGTGTAATATCCAGTCGTAAACTCTGGTCCAGGACGAACTGTTCGTTGGACTGTAGCACTATTTCTATCTCGGTTAGTAGTAGTTCACTGGTCAGTTGTTTCATCTGCATAAAAGATAATCTGATCGGAGGCTAAGTTGGACTAAATTCTCTACCTGCATTTCTTTTGTCACATCATACAAGGTGGAGTCGAAAAGGCTCTGTAGGGTTTTCAGTATATCTGGTACATTCTGGACGTTTAATTCATTGAACGTAACTCTGTACTCGTTGGATTCGGTATTAAATCGAGGCATCTTCTTTCCCTTCTCCTTAGTAATGGAATAATACTAGTCGGGGTGGTTGATATCCACGGGTTGATTTTGTAAGCCGGCTCCACTCTGATGTTTCTTCTTCAGATGGTGATACAGGTTATCCTTTCGTCTGTACAACAATCCGCATTCGTTACATGGAAAGAAGCTGTCATTGTTGTGTTTTCTTTCGTATCTATCGAGATTGTCCTTTCTAGTAAAGCACTTCTGGCATACTCCACTGGTAAAGGTATTATGGTGTTTGTTTGGACGGTGGTGTTCCATTAATTGACTCTTCTTGGCAATGGTTTGTTGACAATATCCACAGGAATGCATCTGTAAAAGACAAATGCATAGGTATTTACTACATCAATCAAACATTTCAACTACATGTAAGAGGTGTGTTAAAACTACATGTATGACTAACATCTGTTCTGTCTAATTGGTGTTTGCTCTGAGCCCTTAACACGTCTGTTCATTCGGCGTATAAGTGTAGGATGACGTCATGTTACTAAAAATAGATAGATGAGTCATCGAAGTGCTGTGACATTCGACACGGTCTGTTTAATTCTCTCTATCTCGTGTGTTTTTTCTTTTCGTTTATCTCTCAGTTTGTTTTATGTTTCCCTTGTTGTTTTCTGTTTCTACTTTACGTCATAATACCACCAATTTCCTCTCTCTCACACCACCACCACCACCACCAGCAGCACCACTACCATCGCAGCAGCAGCAGCATCCGCTGACATAGGGATACCCACCACCACCAGCACCGTACTCCTTCTCCTCCTCCTCCTCCTCCGCTACCGCAATAGCATTGCAATTCCACCCAAAACACGAAAAACGTAAACAAAAAACCATTACAAAACGAACAAATAGCCATTAAAAAGTTAAATGAACACGAAAAACGTGATTAAAACTGAAAGCATAACGTGAAAACGTCACTAAAAATGAGATAGACACGCAAACAATACGACAAAATCTCGAACAAACTGGAAACACGATGAAAATATCAAATACTAACGTAAAACAAAAGCAAAAACAGCATCAAAATGCCAAAATAGTAATTACAAACTAAATGAGAACGAATTTCAAGTGAAAACTCAAAATGTAAACGACAAAATATCAGACAAAACGAAACACATTATGAAAATACCACACTTTAACATTATTTATGACAAAACTGTAGCAAATCAACAAGATAGTGATTAAGATGTTGGAAAAACCCTAAAGGAATCGAGAAACGTCGTTATAGAAAGTTCACGAACAAAGACAAATCGAACAATTAATGAATAATACGTTAAAAGATCTCTGAAAATATAACAAAACACAAAACGAATAATTAGTGAATGACACATTAAAAGATCACCGAAAATACGACACAAACAAAAACAAAACGAATAATTAGTGAATGACACATTAAAAGATCACCGAAAATACGACACAAACAAAAACAAAATGATAAATTAGTGAATGACATATTAAATTGTCACGGAAAATACGACAAAAACAAAAACAAAACGAAGTTATGGCGACTAAAATGTTAAATGGTAACGTAATATAATCCGGATAAGCAAACGATCTGTCCTTAAACGGATTTGTGTGCAGGGTTGTATATGTCTTTCAATATTAAATGTTACAACTTAAATCCCGGAAGAGTATCATTTTATTAATCTCGTTAGATTCATTCAAAATAATTCACCTCAACAAGTGCAGTTATTGTTTACAGGATATATTTACGTCAATCAACTACACGGGTCGTTGTGTTATGATACAATCACGCTAACGAAATATTTACTTAGTTGTCAGAAATCGTAATACAGGAATTGTACAAAAATGACAGAAAGTTGATTAAATAAAGAGAATTGCTGAAGAAGTCAAACAAGGCAACTTGAGAGTGGAGATTCATTACTATAGTGCTTAGACGAACACCTTAGAGATCGAACACGTACTGAAAACACACCCAAGTACCAGAAACGTTTTCAAAGGGGTGTATGTCAGAAACAGACTACCCAGAAGATTAAGCGTACCCTCGGCCTTGATAGGGCACACGGTCCCGGGCGATCGATGCTAGTAGTATATGGGCACAGCTCAAGTCACACCCCAATGGAATCATCCATTTCCGATCGCGCAAAAGATATGTGGTTATATCGACCAAACAGAAGCATACCACGGACGTAGTCCGAGGTCGATATACTTCTGATGGTCTATATAAACCACGCATACAAAAGCTACAATTGTTATATTATTAATCCACATTATTGACAAATATAAGGAAAATTTCGCAGGAATTAAACATATTTGTCCAATGCTGTAACTTTTGATTTTTGTATATATATCACTGCATTTTTTTTATGGATTTTGTAAACACACAAAGGCACAATTACATGTAACTCTATTTCTTTTTTGTTCTTTAAACTCAACAAATTTGTAATTCAAATAACAATTTTATCATTTTAACATTGAAAAAGTATATCTTCTGATTTAACCACGTGGTCATGATTTGGGAAAATTTATGTTTATTTTTAGTAACGTGCTGTATGACCGTGCAATCTGCTATTTTCTATATTACACAATTTGTTGACTCTGCAGCCTTTGTTTATACAGTATATCATGTGATTTGGTATATACCAATCAAATTTTATGATTGATATCAGATTAATAATATTTCCCTATATTCGTGTTGATATATTGATTCACTTCTTAATTTCTAATTCAATGTTGAAACATAATGTGCAGGGAATTGTATGTTAAAACATATAACAATATCTACTCTTTGGTTAATTAAGGTGTATTGTTTAACATTTTTCCGTATTATGCATTTACATGTACATTGTAGTAGGTTAAAATTAATTTTATATTTAAAATATATACATTTGTATATATATAATTAAAAAGAAAGTTAATAGTATTCAAATTTGAAATATTAGTTTAGGTCAAACAAGGGTGATAGCTCAAAGCATTAATGTAACACTTACTTTAGATATATAACTATTTCTATATAATGCCAAACTGTACAAAAAAACTTACATCTTTGCGATATAGATGTTTCAAGTGTCATCTTGTGTATCAGTATGCATGTGTGTGTATGTATGCATGTTGTATACATTGCATGTTTACATCTGATTTGAATAAGGGAGTGTGTATGTGTGAGGGTGTGTTTGCTGTCCATATTTATTGTGATTATAAAGTGTCACTTGCCCCTGTTGAAAATTTTATTTAAAACTATAACATAATGAATAACCATATTAAAGTTCCATCGATGAATAAAGAAAGAAACTAAGAAATATTTCTTTAAGCCACTATACACCCATCCCGTGGTCAAAATAAACTAGTGAATCTGGTTGAGCTATCCTTAAATTATCCATTGATTCAATATTGAAGCTCTATCATGTCTATTACTTGAGTAATTGATCTTTAAAAAAAATAACCATGTCTGTGAAGTCTATAATGTAGGTCATTGTGACCTAATCAATCCTGTTGTACTGTCCAATATCGATATACCTAAACACAAAAACTCGCTCAAAATTTTTAATTTTGGGACGTTCGTACATATGAACCACGCTAAATCTATTTGTCTCCTCTACTTTTGTAGTTGAGGCATAATAAATTTAATACAATATAGTTCCTTATCCTTCCAGTTTTGCTTTCTTTGATGGTTGTTATGGTGTTTAACGCCACTTTCAACATTATTTCAGTTATATCATAGTGGTCAATTTTATTGCTGGGAGAAACTAGAGTACTCGGAGTAGCCTGTCACAAGTGACTGACAAACTCTATCTTAAAATATTGCATCGAGTACACCTTGCCTGAACGGGATTCGAACTCATAGCGTTAATGGTGATAGGCACTGATTGCATACGACCACAACGTACTTTCTTGGAAGGTGTAAAAACCTGGAAAAATACAAAAAGGAAACATGTGATAGGCCTTTTTTTTAACTGTTGTACTGTCCAATATATATCCTCTGACAATAAGAAAACAAATATATGTATCTATTGACTGCCATGAAATTTTTATTTTAGTGTATATTTATTCATGATTTTACATGCATTTGCATAGACTGTTGATTTCATGAGAAAAAGTTTCTGGCAAAATAGTATCTGATTCTACGGCCATCATGTTGTCCTTCATATTGTTCTGCTTTGGGTTGTATATCTTGCAATGCATCCACTTCTGCTTCTTCAACAATGGGTTCGTTCCTTAGAATGGCAATATTATGGAGTACTGCACTTGCAACAATAAAACTGCATGCTCGATGTGAACTCATTCTTATCTGTGTATATATAAAAGCGAAATTAAGTAATTAAGAGATATACAAATACTAATACAATCAATAAATTCATAGAAAAAAAGGAAATCTAAGTATCATAATTGAAGTTTAAGGTAGCACAACAGTCTCCTTTTTTTTCACTCCAATCAAGAGTCTTTGAAGGTTCATATCTCAGCAAATACTTGATTGATTTTTAAAATTCAAGATTCATCTTGTAGCTAAAAGTGACTTTATCTATTTAAATTAATTTATATAATATGCAGTCAATAATAAAAAAGTTGTGGCTAATAAAATAAAAAAAATGCACTGTATCAGCTTGGATAAAAATAGCACAGTCATGTCAACTCCCACTGAAATTTTGTTTTCAGCCTTTTAATTAATCATACACAAGCTACAAAACCGTGTCTCAAATTTTTTATATATACCTCCAATCCTTAATTAGAAGACAAGTTTTATCTCTCGACCAATCATAGCACTGTATTTCATGTTTCTAATGTGTTAAGAATCAGTGACCTTTAATTGCGTTCTTAGTGAAATTCTTAATAGGTCACAACACAATAGAACTGGTCAGATTCTTAACACCTTAGAGACATGAAATACATTGCTCCAATTAGTCATGGAATCTTAAATTATACTTATCAACAGACAGCAAGGCATGAAAGAAAAACAAACATAAATTAGGAACAAATTATTAATTTCTAATTATTTTCTTTTACATAAATCATTTATATTCCATGCAAGAACAATAAATCCCACTAAATAATTTTGCAATAATCACATATAATTGAATAATTAAACGAAATTTTAATTTAAGTTTAATTAAAATTCCGTGAAATAGATATGGTACATAGGTGTTACGTGTCCACCCTTCCCACCCGTATTATTGCATATATTTTCTCTGAAGTCTGACATCAGGACGAGGCTATTCATGTCACGAACACCTATGTACCATATCTATTTCACGGAATTTTAATTAAACTTAAATTAAAATTTCGTTTAATTATTCAATTCCATTTCACCAATATGGTACATAGCTGTCACGTGAGATGTTTAGAGCTATTGAATCTATTTATCATGTTTATCTTAAGTTATCTATTGATCCAGATTGTTATCTTTAAATAATTAATACACTGATATCAAATTCACACATTTTATCTAATCACTACTATCTATAAGTATGGTTACACAAGATCAACATTATTCAATCGAGCGTTGCAGAAAGTCGTATCTAGGTGTAATACCACTAAACATGGGTACCAGTCGAAAAGAACGTATGGGAAAGTAGTACGTAAGCACAAACTGGATTCCTACATTGTTGGATAAAAAATAAACCCTATTAGATACTGCAAAATACTGAATGTCAGCAGAAACCTACAGATTTTAGGATAATTTTAACCCCATATTTGATGTCCTTGTGGTTTAAAATAAAAAAATGATGGCATTGGAAGGAAACCACCTGAATTTGTGTTAAATCGAAAGTGAAAGTAGGATTTTTGACGGTAGACATCTTCGGACTGTCTGTTTTTTCTTATATGCCATTAAATGTATGTTGATTTTCGGAGTTAAGCTTCCAATTAGGTATCCCTTCCATGAGATATGAGTGTCACTTAGATTAAACTTAAGATGAATCCTGTATGAAAGCTCAATTTTTTTTTATTTAACATAGAAGGCTATAGAGAATTCTTTAGTGGTATTACACCAATAACGATATTCGATCAGATTTTATAAACCAAGGGAAATAACTTTATTCGGTGTGTATGTTCGATGGGAAAGAGGGGGTTAACTCAATGTGTATACATACACATGTTCAAAGGGAAGTAATTTCCAGTAGGGTTAAACGTATTCAAAGGGAAGTAACTCTGAGCATAACACAACGACACGATTTCGTTCGTATCATTTAGTACATATAATACATTCTATAATACAGACACGGCAATGCTTGACAATATATAATAGTCGTCTTAACACGATTTCGTTCGTTCATTAAGTACGATACATTCTTTAACGGGGACATTTATCAAGACAATACATGACCAAATACAATTTTAACAGTTCGATTGTTTATCAAGTTCAATACATTCTATCATAACGACAATATACAATGTTAACAGTCAGATCTTAAAATGTTGTCCTCGTTTCCTTTTAAATCAATGGTGGAAAAGTCTTTCACTATGTCCGGCAGCTCCATTCCTCAGTGTCTCCGTTTGAAGTAGTACAGGCAATACAGTCCGCAGGTGTCGGTGGGTTGGATTTGAGACGAATCATTAAACAGAGTAACCCGAATAATCCAGGAGCTATATTACACTTTGCTACATTAGTGTAGTGATAGTGGATAGAGGGCACTGAATTATTCGAGTTATAAACAGAGTTGCATTTCTTCCTCCTGTCCAAAATAATACTTTCTATGAAATTGAGAAGTTGAGTACCGGATTATACAACACCGGACTGGGATGGTCCCCGTTTTGGCAAAAAACCTTTAAAAACGACGAAAAATTTGGGTTTGGGTCCCCCTATTTGCCCCCTCTTTCAAGAAAGTCTGGATCTGCCCCCGTCTACTTTGAACAAAAATTATAGGTCCATATATCTGAGTTATATTGTATTAAAAAAATATTGGACTTCGTCCCAAGTTAGGTAGGCTAACACCTATTATATTATTAAATAGCCTTCCTTGACGTCATAATTATATGGACTACTGTCTTAGTCTTACTAACCTGGTGCATCCAATTTTCTTAGTATAGCAATTATTCATTAGTTTGTTTACAAGTGAAAGTACTATGAAAAACAAAGTTAATGCAATTTATTAAAGGCTATTTTCATTTTTTTTTCTATTTAAATACGTTTCTAGGAGAGTGTTTACCATGGCAACGGATGACAAAAACTGAAATACCACTTCCAAACAGCTTTTTTTTTCTATCACAAATGGAAATATTAAAATAATAGGACATGTATCTCTTATACAGAGCCTCAAAATTTGTATCCATTAAATCTTCCACCTTTTTTTTCTACAAATTTAAGAGAAGCTTGGTTACCATAGCAACGGAATAGGAAAAAATGAATATTTCCTTTCATACTGTTTTCTTTCACCAAAAATTATTTTGAATGGGAAATAATTGAATATATGATTTGCATAGTTAGTAATAATGTTAAATTTTCTTCTATTTCTGGATAATTCTAGAAGTTTCCATGGTAACACTATCTCAGAAAAGTGTGATTTTTTCCCGTAATACAGAAACCATGTATTCTTTGGGAAAAACTCATACATACCACAAATCAAACACAACATATGGGGCCCGGGTGGCTCAATTAGTTAGGTTGCTGAATTTAACAATTACATACAACCTATCACCAATATGGCGTGGGTTCGCGCCCGCCTTTGTAAATTACAAAAAAGGGTGCACTCGACTGGCAAGTGATAAAGTTTACTAGTTGCTTGCCCATGGTCGGTGGTTCTCTCCGGGTACTCCACTTCCTCCACCACTAAATGGTACGCAGGAATAACTTGTAAGGGAAAAACCTTAACCATTTAACTTGGAAAAGGGGGGGCTATGTTTTTTCTTAAAAAAAATATTGTACACCTATGTTCCCCAACTTCAATTTTTTTTATTCTCTCCTCGTGAATGTCATTCATAGATGCAACAATTAAAGCAGTTTATAAAGTGGCATAATATAAATATTATGCAAGAAGAATTTAAGTTGAAGAAAGACATGCAGTGTTTTGAATATCTCAAGTACAGACAGTGGACAAAAGTATTCGGACACTTCCTTTTTACCCTATATTTAATTAGTTTTTCAAAGCATTATCTTGAAGTCAAATCATATCCGATTTCGATAATCATTTGATCAACAAAAGCAGAAAGTCAAAGATATGGAGTTTATAGTAGTATGGTAATTTTTAAATAACTTTTTAAACCATATTTATCAAATCGACATGATTTAAACACAGACTTAAATAATTTGTCTATAAAAGTACTATCATTGCATTGTGTTTGGAAAGAAATTAATTTAGTTGTGTGTTTAGGTTGTGTATTCTCAAAATATTTCTCATAGTCATAGAAAATTATTTTGTAATTAGGATAAAACTACATTAAATACTGAATTCATTGTCATATATAAAAATTATCAAAATCGGATATGAATTAACTTCAAGATATATTTTTGAAAAATTGTTTTACATTGTTTGTATATGAAACATGATAGGGAATATTGAAAGCGTCTGAATACTTTCGTCCACTGTCTGTAGCTCGTAAACAATGCCACGGGCAGTGTGGAAATGTGACAGAATAACAAGTATATTGTAATCTATCTGATTGTTAGCAAAATCCAGGTTCCGAATTAATATAAAATAATACCCCGATTTTTGTGCTTCAAAGCGTGATCGACCGATCGAAACACGCCATTGATTTTAGTTGCTAATACAACAAGCGATGTCATTTTTTAGAGCGTCTTTTGGAGGTCGCCTCTTTATTACAGACAGGAAAAGTCGATATCGCTTTATTTTCGTATCAAATGTACATGTAAATTAGATGGTTTGACAGAAAAAGGTCTCCAGATTTTAATGATATAATGTTATTCTCAATATTCTGCCATTAACAATATGCAAAGTTTGTTTAAAACAATTAAATCAAAAATAAAATACGAAACTCCACGTATATCATCAATAATGTGGTACGAAAATAAAGCTGAGAAAACGATGATTACTACGATACAAATTTTGTTTTTGTAATCCTCGGGGCGATAATGACAAACATAGGCTGAAGTTTGGTACCGGAGATATTATGACGCCACGATATATATTCGTAGATAACGTCGTGTTCAAACGGTTGCATTTTCGTTTAAAATTTCACGATCGACACTAAAGTTATATCAAATTAAAGAGCAGAAAACGATCTTTCTAACGAGGTAGGTTTCGTCAGAATAGTAATATGATTAAAACAAGAAAACAGGTTAAATCGGCAAAATACCGTAACGTCCACAGTGACGTTGTATTAGTGATGCACCAGGTTAGTCTTACCCTTGTTTGCTGTGTTTTGTATAAAAAGAATTGAACCCCCTTTTCAAGTTGAAAGTTCTTTCCGTAATGAGTTTTACTCAACAGCACCGCCCACGGGTGCTGGACGCTCGACTTTTTCGTATCTGATATTAAACTGCAAGCAATTTACAAAAATGTACATATTATTGAGAAATTGCATTTTTCAAAAAGGGGGAATAACTAAAAAAAATCAAGTGAAGCATCAGAGATGCAACAGCCGAGTTGCAAGTCAAAATCTTGGGGCATTTAATTTGTCTATTCACACTGATCATAAATATATATGGCTTAGGGGTGGGGATCTCAACCATTAAAAAGTTCACTTCAGGTAGGGGGTGGGGTATGACCCTCCCCCCCCCCCACCAGGGCCTGAGCTATAAGGCATTTAATTTGCCTAGTCACCCTTGTCATAAATATATATGGTTTAGGGGTGGGGATCTCAACCATTTAAAAGTTCACTTCAGGTAGGGGGTGGGGGTGGGGTATGACCCCAGGGGTCTGGACTATAAGGCATTAAATTTGCCTAGTCACCCTGATCATAAATATATATGGTTTAGGGTGGGGATCTCAACCATTAAAAATTATACTCAACATACCATTGTATAACAGTGTGAGCTTCATCAACAACCAAACCTCTCATGTTTTCCTGATAGACATCAGATTTCAACATTTCCCGCCACTTTACTTCTCCAACCAGTTGCTCAGGGCTTCCAAACAGAAATTCAAAGTGTCCCGTAATAATCTGGTCCGATTCTGAATCATCCTTGCCGATGTAAGTTGCATTGAAACCTAGTGTATTAAGTTTACTACACTGTTCATTCATTATCGACACCAACGGTGCTATGACCACAGGAATCGAAAATTTTATCAATATGATGAGAAATGCGTCATATGGGTAGTGAAGTTTCACAAACGTAGTGAGTGAAACGAACAGGAATGCAACGCCGTTTTGGAGAAATCGGCTCTGGCTCTTTAAATCTCCGAAAAATTAATAAAAATTGTCAACACTCTAACCAAATAACATTTTCCTGCAATTATATGTCATTGTTCTCTTCTCTAATCCTGTCATTACCCAATTTTATCGTCTCAGTTGACAGTTCCACTTTACCGAGAAGCCATTGCGTGACGTCACATTGTCTACGGAACAAACTCGATAAAACCAAAAAGTATATACTGTTTAAGACATCAAAAAATTAAAATGTTCCAGTTTTGTGGCGTATTTATTCATTTTCATCAACTGAGGGGGTCAACGATTACTACAATTACCGACTATTTTCAATGGTAAATTTTCGTAACAATAAAGGGAGAAAATGTGACATCACGCAATGGCTTCTCGGTAAAGTGGAACTGTCAACTGAGACGATAAAATTTTCTCCCTTTATTGTTACGAAAATTTACCATTGAAAATAGTTAACGGTAATTGTAGTAATCGTTGACCCCCTCAGTTAATGAAAATAAATAAATACGCCACAAAACTGGAACATTTTAATTTTTTGATGTCTTAAACAGTATATACTTTTTGGTTTTATCGAGTTTGTTCCGTAGTCAATGTGACGTCACGCAATGGCTTCTCGGTAAAGTGGAACTGTCAACTGAGACAATAAAATTGGGTAATGACAGGATAAGAGAAGAGAACAATGACATAGTCATATAATTGCAGGAAAATGTTATTTGGTTAGAGTGTTGACAATTTTTATAAATTTTTCGGAGATTTAAAGAGCCAGAGCCGATTTCTCCAAAACGGCGTTGCATTCCTGTTCGTTTCACTCACTACCTTCGTGAAACTTCACTACCCATATGACGTATTTCTCATCATATTGATAAAATTTTCGATTCCTGTGCTATGACAATTACTAGAGACAGGGATGTCAATAAGGGCCGGCATCCGGCGATATGTCGCCGCTTCAAACGAGTGAAATCGCCGGTTCGACTGTTAGAAACTAAAATATTTTTTCATTAAATAAAATAAATATACAATATTTATTCACTCTTTCATCTTAAAGATTTTTAAAATCCACAATTATACAATGCATTTCAGAATCGATAGCAATGCATTTGTCAGGGGTTGTCTGAAAGGGGAATTAAACGAATTTATCCGAATTTATCATTGATCGGTGTCAATTCTATGATTAACTTATTATCATTTGATGTTCGATTAAACGTTTAAATGATAGAAATATTGCAATTGAAAAATCTAGAGACACATCGAAAAGATAATTATGTTATCGATGGTAACTCATGAGATATGCAAATGGTAGAGTTTGAAGTGCCATTTAACGCTTTTATTATTATTATATATAACCTATATGACTAATTGGAATATCTAGACCCTTTCACAACAACTACTAGCTGTTATTTTCCAGTGGACTGGATGAAGGGGAAACACACACTTTCCCACTGAATGACGTCAGGAACAATCAAACAAACATGTGGTTTTCATTGATAACAGATAGAAATTAAAGTCCAGAGTTATTTCCCTTTGTTATACTTGAAACAAACCAAAATTAATAAAATCTAAATACAAATGTATGCCATTTACAATATTTTATTATCAAACAAAATAAAACCACTTAAGTTTAATCTGAAATAAAAACCTGTCTACTTAAACTGACACAAAGACAATATTTAGCAACAACCAGTTCTATACATTACCTGTAGTAATAACACACATGCGTAAATAGACATCCATTACGGTACAGAAATTTTGAAAACAAACTTTACAATACTGGTATAAAAACAGTTGAGGACAATACGGTGGTTGCCAAAGTCAAATGATCCAAAAAAAGAACTTCTTCTACTCCATTCTTGCCAGAAAATAAAAGCTCTACCGTCATCCTGAAATGGTCTTATAAGTTATTGCTTGCTAAAAAAAAATAATAAATCATTTCTACGAAACCTTATTGACAGAGATATTGTTCATGCACTTGTAAACTACCTTAAAATGCCTCAGAATGCACCATTTTGAATGTAAGTGAAAAAAACATTCCGGCGGGTGAAGTCCCCCGTACCCCCTCCTTTTTTCTTTTTTTTATCATGTAGCCGCTTCAAATTTCAATTCAGCCTGTTCAATAAAATCTTATTGAATACCCTGTAGAGATCCAGGAAAAATCACCGGAATGCTCTCATATGAAAACGATTTGCCACTTCCCGTTTTAGTTCCAATAAAAACATCTTTCACGTCTGCTAAAGCTTTGAAACTTTTCACTTGGTTGACAGTAAGTGCTCCCAAATTAAATTTATCACAAATAACTTTTTATCACTGGGCGCGGCCATTTTTAACTCTCCAACATACGTATAACAAAACGATTCTGATTGGATGGCGATGACGACTATCTAAGGGGTGCAACTTCGATCATCCACCAGGTGGCATTGCGCGCGAATTTCAAAAGGGTTGAGAGAAGAGGAGCGGATCGTAATCCTTGGCTAGCGAAGATGGGTTTTCATTTGAATCCGTAAAAGTGAAAAGGGGGGGGGGTATATATGAATTGATGGATTCTCGAAAAATATTTTAATACTTTTGACATGGGGATTGTAAATGAACTGATACATGATAAAAACTAAAGACACGTACGTGAGTCATGAGTCGAAAGTACATGTATGTATTTATAGTCTGTTTGGTGACTCTGAAAATAGGGGGGAAATTCCAAAAAAAATCAATGGGTTGTCAGATTTTCTCTTTAATTACATCTATATTAAGGACTGATTAATACATATCATAGGTGAATTTTAAAAAAAAAATCATTACAGTATAAAAAAGTTTGCCATAGGACTTAATTGTAAAATTCTGTCATTTTGGCATGTAACAAACATGGGAGTAAGTACTACTGAAATGAACAGCAACATGTGGTCAGTATTGGCAAACAGCAAGTCAGCTGATTTCATTATTAGCATGTTATATCAGATGTTTACATACTGACCATACCAAATATGGACAATATTCAAATTAGATTTACACCTGTTCAGGTAAAAATCAATAATGATGATACATTATTACAAAAGTGATTGTGGAGCATTTAAAGTACATGCAAACTACCCATTCCCTTTATGTGCATAGAAGTCAATAATAGAAAACAAAATTACCTGACAATGTTGTTTATTCTGACCAGTACATATAAGCAGATTCACCCTCACTGTCATGACCCCCCTTTGAATCAGTGTCACTATCACTGACTAAATTTATAATAATTTTTGGAATTTCCTCTATAATGTGGTCAGATTTCCAATATTGTGGTTCTATTTTGTTTTCAACATGAAAAAAATGTTTATCTAATTTACATATAAGAAATTAACATTGTATATGAATTGTTTGATTTTTGGAAGAAAACAAGTATTAAACAAGAATATTATTTAATTGCTATATTTATATAAATTATAGTTTCACGAAATTAACATTTATTTGATTTTGGTATCATTTTTTTAAGTGTTAATTTAAAATTTGTTATAAATCAGCATGAGTGAATAACAAGGGACATGTCCATAAGGGTCTCATGTGACCAGCAGTTATTAATTGTTTACAAACAAATATCATAATATGGTCAAACTGTTTATCAATTATTCAAAACATCTTGAATCTTTAACCTAATATGGCATTCCCATGTGACTTAAATTAGCATAACAACAGACAGGAAAGAACAAGTAAGGCTGTTCATTATAATGGCAGCCTCCTTTACTTGCAATCTGATAAAATTAGTATTGGGCCCTATGGAGATTTTTTTTATTATTTGAATTATTTATTTGACAACTTTTACTCAGATATGTATTGAATAATGTGAGCCTAAAATGTTAAAAAGAGCAACAAAAAGAAAATCCCTGATTTTTAAATATTGGGGAACATTCACCCAAATTTACCCAACAGGTGTCGCTCGAGTACTAACGGTGGTTAGCTGAGCGTTTTATTTTCGCACAGACGTTTGTAACCTATGTGAAGTGATCACGTCATCACGTTGAAATAAGACTTTGAGGACAACGTTGCAATCATATCTGGGTCACGGGCACCTATTACTAACTGTGAATGCGAATATGAAATAAAATTACATTCTTATATTTATTTTCTTTTGTCCTCCATGAGCAAAAATCAATATTTTCAATAATTTTGTACTTGGGAAATACGCACAGTACACGTACAATAACTAGAATGAGGTAATACTTGTACAATTATATACTCATATATACATGTAGATGTACGTTGTAAGCAAATTTTGATATTGGTTCACATTCTTTGTATTTCCCTTTATAACTGATTTTCGTGTTGGTTTCCTAGTTTTGTTGTATCGCGATTTTATATTTTCATGGAAAATAAACGTTTATAAATGGTTAGAATCTCAATTAATTAAAACAATGTATTCTTGGCGAATTTTATGTACACAGTGTCGGATTCCAATAACGGTGGCTTGTTT
>MJUT01013658.1:38592-51671 GCA_002080005.1 Gigantidas platifrons
TAATTATTATATTTGTGACGTCGTTTCCGGGGTGGGATTATGATGGGTGAAAACATATCAATATGGATGTCACCTTTCCGTTTTGAGTCATCGTACGCTCGGGACAGCGGAATGTGATGAATCATATTGCATCAAGTGGGGACCATATTTGGTCGTCGGGGGAATGTTTTTACCATGAGTCATACTGCGACGTCGTCATGACCATATATGGATTTCATTTTTTTGTGTGACGTCAGTTCCGAGGGGTGGGGCTATGCCCTTATAGGTCATAGGGGCGGGGCATACCTATATATGGGAGCGCCACAACGCCACGGGTTTTTGGTGGGACTAAAATGTCACACACCCTACTACTTGTGTTAGATTATCTAACACACAAATACACGCCCGTTGACTTTCCTGGCTTATTGCATGCAGCTCAATAACAAGAGAAAGGGTTAAGCTAGTGCTATGGGCCCAAACCTCCCTTCATTAGTGAAATGATGCGGTCATGCAATTGCATTCCACATGTGAGTAAAATGCCAAACGCCACATATAACCGGGAGGACAGCGTTATAATAAAGAGCCCTTTAATACTCATAATAATGAATAATTAATTCGAGATAACGGTAAGCTAAATCGAGATCACGAATCACTAAATCGTGATAACGGACAAAAAGAAAATGAAGCGTGCTTCTCCGTAGTAATAAAATTAGCATCGTTGGCAATACTGTTCCATCAATTTTATAATAACAAATAGATATAAATACCTTTCTTGGCAGAGACTCGTAGACACATTTGTATAGGTCTCTGTTGTGTATTCTACTAAGTAAATCCTTGGATGGTTGTAATTTTTCATCATTCGACATCATAATATGATCCAAAACACCATCTGTAAGTTTCTGGTAAGCAGGCATGCAATCCCACGCTTCGCTCATTTTTACAGTTTTTCTATAAAATTTTTAATATCTTTTTATGTCTTTACATAAACAAACAAATTAGTAGTAATCTATACAGAAATAATTTAATTTGATTTGAATATTTCAATCTGATTGCCTAATTCGCTTTGGAAAATTTTGGCTATACTCGATAACCTGGGATGGTATTGTGACGTCACCAACGTGTTCACTCCGTCAAGAAATTCAAATAATCACATGAAATAATCGTACTTAAAATCGAAGCATCATTAAATTTTGTTTTAAAAATTAAATTATAAGGAATATTTGAAATTGTTGAACAGGTTATATCGTATAACCTGTTCAATAATTTCAAATATTCCTTAAATAAATTGTAAAAGTCTTTGGTTTTTAGAACATCATGTGAAGAATAATAGGAAATTGTTTACTGCCTTTTGCCAGAACAATGTGTACCTGATATCATTGACAAACAGTACATATTCACAAAACTTAGTAATAATTTAATTTGATTTGAATATTTCAATCTGATTGGCTAATCCGTCTGGAGAAAATTTTGGTTATACTCGATAACCTAGGTTGGTATTGTGACGTCACCAACGTGTTCACTCCGCCAACGACAAATTCAAATAATCACATGAAATAATCATAATTAAAATCGAAGCATCATTAAATTTTGTTGTAAAAAAAAATTAAATTATAAGGAATATTTAAAATTGTTGAACAGGTTATACTTGCATAACCAGTTTATGAAAAGCGTAAACTGACCCAAGCCAGGTTATATCGTATAACGGTAGGCTGTTCAACAATTTCCAATATTCCTTAAATAAATGGTGTTTACCCCCAAATATGAACATGGATACGTTTATAACGCGTCCAAGTCACTTCATAAATCAGTCCTCTTACAACATATATTAAAAAATGTGATGCGTGCAAATTAATTACAATTACTTATATAATAGTTACTTATGCATAGGGCATTATCGTGATTTATAGACTGCCCTTGGGACAGTAGTATTGACTTCAACACTGATAATGCCTGAGCCTGCGGCTCAGGCATTATCAATGTTTCTGTCAATACTACTGTCCCTTGGGCAGTCAATAAATCACGATAATGCCCTATACATAAGTAACTATTATTTTTATTTCATTGAAGGAAATAAGACTTTATAAATAATTTTGCTCATTTTGGTACATTGACAACTGCACGATCTCCGTTGCGTTTTAAAAAGGGGACGCAACTCTAAAACGTCGAGCGGTCATTAACATGATAATGTCCGCGGGCATTATCATGTTAATGACTGGTAGATTTCTTTAACGCAGATTAATGCATGACACATGACCATGTCTACACCAGTGAAAAAGTGGAATTGAGAACTGATATGAAATAATGTTGTATAATTTAATTTGATTTGAGTTCTTCAATCTGATTGGCTAATCTGCCTTGAGAAATTGTTGTTATGCTCGATAACCTGAGTTGGTATTGTGACGTCACCAACGTGTTCACTCCGCCAACGACATATTCAAATAATCACATGAAATAATCGTAATTAAAATCGAAGAATCATTAAATTTTGTTGTAAAAATTAAATTATAAGGAATATTTGAAATTGTTGAACAGGTTATACTTGCATAACCTGGTTTGGGTCAGCTTACGCTTTTCATAAATCGCTTCGTGGTTTCTTAAGCGTTCAACCTGTTCAACAATTTCAAATATTCCTTAAATGAACACGATATCAATTCGTCAAGTGGATTGAAAGAATTCCTCTCATCTTGCACGTTGACAAATCATATATGAACTTTAATGATTAGCATGCTCACCTCGAGTACGGTAGATCTAGGGTTCGAGCCCTGGTTTGGCCAATCTAAAGCCTATAGATTTGATATTTTCTGATATTCTGCTAAGCAAACAACATTAAGTGGTAAGGGAAGTAATTGGTTGACTCGAAATCAAGATTATGTGTCCGAGTCGAGAGGCAGGTCTACCTGTAGCCGGTTGTTTTGGTGAGATAATAGTATTAAAATACAACTGTGTGTTGGTCTACCACAATGTGAACTTCATCATCATCTCATTAAAATCATCTTGTTCTCGCCATGGTATAGCTTAAAATTGCTGAGTTGGCGTTAAGCAACAATCACTCATTTAATCATATAAATAATAATTAGCGGTGCATATTTGTGGCTCGTGACTAGGCAACATGTAAACCATGTCACGTGTCACGTATAGGAATCAAGACGTCTATACATGATATTCTGGCTGATTAATTGATCTCGTCATGAGAATAGTTAATTTCTCACATTTAAAACAGACCAGTTCCTATTTTTAGCGATGTGAGATTTCCTTGTCTTGTACCCGGCCCGCGGTACAAGACAGCTCACACGCGACTTTTCCTGGTAAAATCTTTACTTCGCTTCAGCAATCAGTTCAATCAAGATTTGAATTACTTTCATTTAACCACGATTCTATTACATAAGTATTTTTAAATTAATGTATGTATACTATTCTGCAAGCTAATAATTTAACTATCGTGCACCTTTCATGTTTCACGGTGTATGACTTGCAAGTCAATGTTTATTTACTTTGAGTAAAATAATAGAGTGCTCTCCGTTGTTAGTAACTAACGTTACCTCCCTTTGACCAAATTCAAATATTTTTTCACAGCCACAGGTGTAGTGTTGAGTTACATTTATCATATATTTATTAAATACATTGTATTTTATTATGAAATACATTTAAAATACTGCCAAGACACGGATGCATATGAATAAATTGAATATTTACTTCAGCAATGGAAACAAAATTTGCGGGAAAACGCTCGATCTGGAATGTAAACAAAACAATTAGGTAACAGCTGATAAAAGTGAGAAATAAAATCAAACACCGGCAAAAAGTGCAAGACGGGGAAATCTCCGACACCCTCGGGTAATATTTCAATCATTCGCTGACTCGGCGAGCCTCGTCAGCCAACGATTGAAATCTTACCCTCGGGTGTCGGAGATTTCCCTGTCTTGCACTTTTGCCGGTGTTAGATTCTATATTTCTCACCCCTTGGATAAAGTAGTCCATTACTTTAGGTGAAAAAGATTTTTCTATCTTACCCCGGCTCCAGGCTAAGACAAGCTACACGCCGTTTTTCCCGCAAAATTGTTTTCCATTGTTGAATTAAATTGTCGATTTATAGTGTCTTGGCAGTATTTTAAATGCATTTCACAATAAAATACAATGTATTTTATAAATATATTATATAAATGCTACTACAACCGCGATAAATGCCTGTAAAAAAGTTGTTTGAAGTTGGTGAAAAAGGAGGTAATTTTTTTAATTTACGTTAGGACATACGTTAGTTACCGAACAAGGGAGAGCACTCTATAGGAATGTTCGCCAATCTCATTAGTGATGTCATATTCACTAATTTGCATGTCATTAAACAAATAATTGGTTGGCAGTAAAACAATAACGTAATTGACAGGAAAGTAACCATTTTTTAAATTTTTATAACTTTTTTATTTCCAAACCAATTTTGGTTCTGTTAATTGTTTTAGAGACATAAGAAAATGCATATTTGTTCTCTCAGTTTACATTTTTTTTATTTTGATATGATAAATTCATAATTCTAATATGAAATAATGCATTTTTACGCTTCAAAACTAAATAAACAAGATTGAATTTCCAATCTTTTAATTCTGAATATTTTTATCAAACCTTTGATGTGAATTAATTATTGCTATATAATTTTCATTTCTGTAAGAATCATTAAATTATCGTAAATAACAAAATAATAATGACAATTTAAAGTTGAGCCTTCATTGAAAGACAAGCGAAATTTTTGATTTCCTGCCAACCACACAGGTAAATTCTCAAGCCTGTGACATAACGGCGAACACCACTATAGTATATATTTTCTCAACGTAAATAAATATTGACACGATAGAAAGAGATGAGAAAAAGGGGCAAACATCGTAAAAGGTGTAAGATTTTGTTATTGTAGAATCTATCATAAGTTTGTTAACTTTATTATATTGAACCTCTTTAAAGCTGTAAAATGAAAATCTTGTTTTATTTTATTACGTGGCATTTTGGTCCTGTGATACGGTTCGCAAATTAATGCGCCAAAACTACACACACAAAAAACAAACATTGACATGGTAGAAAGGGGTGAGAAAAAGAGTCAAACACCGTAAAAGGTGCAAGATAGTAAAATCTGTGACACCTTCGGGTGTCACAGATTTTACTATCTTGCACCTCTCCCGGTGTTAGACCCTATATATCTTGCACATGGTATAGCTTAAAATTGCTGAGTTGGCGTTAAGCAACAATCACTCATTTAATCATATAAATAATAATTAGCGGTGCATATTTCTGGTTCGTGACTAGGCAACATGTAAACCATGTCACGCGTCACGTATAGGGATCAAGACGTCTGTACATGATATTCTGGCTTAATAATTGATCTCGTCATGAGAATAGTTAATAACTTACGCTACAACAACAACAAACATTAGGAGTGAGTCAGTGACTGTTGCTTAACGCCAAATAAGTTAATTCATGACCAGAACAAGTTACTTTTTGATGATGATGATGATGATGATGATGTCCGCTTTGTACTAGACCAACACACTGAGTTGGATTTTTATAGTGCTAGCTCACTGCAACAACAGTCCACTCGGACACATTATTCTGATTCCAAGCCATCCAGTCTTTGCTCTAACTCCTTATAATGCTACGTGCTTTGCGGAGAAGCAACAAATACCAATTTAATAGTCTTTGGTTTGACCCGACTGGGGCTCGAACCCACGATCTACCGCACTTGACGCGAGCACGTTAACCACATATTAATTATATTATGTGCTTTGGTTGCTAATTTCATATGAAATTTATGAGAAAAAAACACTTTATCATTTACATAACTAATAAATGAATAACCACTTTTCTTCATCCACAGATCTTGTTTGTGATGTAACTTATCAACCCAGCTGATGTCCATAAAATTAACGGCGGGAATTATAGAAGAATTGCGGAAAACTGAATTGCTTTCAATGTATATAGAAATCATGGAATTTATTTTCAGAAAAAAATGTCTATTAGTAAGAAAGTATATGGATGTAAATATTTATTGCTGTTCTACATGTCACAGTCACAGTGGTTCCTCAACAATGAGAATAACCCATACCCTAAAATGAGTGTGAAACAGCCCCTAACTTGTAGTTGAGTGATACTCTTTAATTCTGTAGATAAACGCTACGGCTGATACGTATAAAATGTATTTCTAGAAACTATTTATGAATATAATTTTAGTTCTGATATACACACCCCTACCAATATAATATGGATGACCCAACTACCCACACCCCCTTTTTTTGTTTTCCGCAGCCCCACCCTGAATGACACTCTGTTATTATACATGTAGTTTGTTTGTAAAGACCATTCCACCCAAAGCTTACCTGTTTTTTTGCGTCTTTTTCAACTTTGATTTTGATTACATCATTGGCGGCAACTAAGGCGTCATTCACCCTAAAAACAACATGCGTACGTGTTATATAAAGAAATAATTCATGGAAGCCATAGTTTGTTAGATATTTTAACATGGTAACACTATATTTTCGTCAAAATTCAAATTTCACGGAAAATAATGTGACCTACATTAAAATGTCATTCAATCATTGTTTATTGCATCCTTGAATTGTGTTGATTTTAATAGGAATAATTTAAAATATTTGTTTTAAGCGAAATGCAGTAAGGAAGTCACATATTAGAATGAGCGTTTACTTCTACCAAATACTGACCGCCTTCAACAAGTTGAAGATTATGTCAGAGGTTGCACTACTTCTAGCGAATACTGACCGACCTCAACAGGTTGAAGATTATGTCAGAGGTTGCACTACTTCTAACGAATACTGACGACCTCAACAGGTTGAAGATTATGTCAGAGGTTGCACTACTTCTAACGAATACTGACCGACCTCAACAGGTTGAAGATTATGTCAGAGGTTGCACTACTACCAAATACTGACCGACCTCAACGGGTTGAAGATTATGTCAGAGGCTGCACTACTTCTACCAAATACTGACCACCTTCAACAAGTTGAAGATTATGTCAGAGGTTGTACTACTTCTAGCGAATACTGACCGACCTCAACAGATATCCTACGATGGAAAACGATTCTTGTCTTTGTTGATTCTCACAAGGAGAGATCATGACAGATGAGGAGAGCATGTTCCGTGCGTGATTGTTTCCAGGATGGTTTAAGTCTGTCTGTTTTAGTTTTATATTATTGCATCCTGTATTTGTTCTTTGTGGTACGTTCCACATGTGAAGTTCTTTTCTAGTATTTTAACCTTTCGTTGGTACAGTCGTTCGGTGTTTCTCTTGATTTTGCTTCATATTATATTCATATAAGTTAAGGGTTATTGTTAGGGTTATGGTGTTAAGTACCACTTTCAACAATATTTCAGCTATATCGTGGCGGTCAGGTTTATAGGTGGAGGAAACAGGGGAAGCTGGAGAAAACCACCGACATAGCACAAGTCACTGACAAGGTTTATCACATAATGTTGCATCGAGTACACGGATTCGATCTCACAACTTTAATGGTGATAGGTATTGATTGCATTGGTAGTTTCCAAACACCATATGATCACGACCACGATGGCCCCTCAAGTAATTTAATATACACAAATGTATCATTTAAATTGTAATTACAAGAAAAACGTGTTGCCAACTTTAACAAGATATCTTCCGTATTTCTTAATCTACTGTCATTAAGCAGATATTCTAAGCTGCAAATCTGTGTATTCCGGTCTTTCATATTTTATAAGGTGTAATATCACTAATTAATCTC
The DNA here is from genome assembly GCA_002080005.1 of Gigantidas platifrons. Classification (NCBI taxonomy): domain Eukaryota; kingdom Metazoa; phylum Mollusca; class Bivalvia; order Mytilida; family Modiolidae; genus Gigantidas; species Gigantidas platifrons. Next base: position 46,323 of record MJUT01013658.1, read on the forward strand.
TTAAACATTTTCTACTAAATTTGTGTTTTTTCGAGCCTACCTGGCCATTTTATCTTATATTTAACCTTTCTAAGACCATATATTTTCTGAAACGTATTTGATTCCTCTACGTTCTGTCAAAATATCAGGGCATGTCTAAACTCTTGCAGTGAAATACCAGGCTACGGACAACACCTACTCTAAAAATGGCTCGGTCATCCACCCCAGAAATTCAATATAAAAGGGACTTATTTTGTGCTCTGATTGGTGAATTAGTGGTATGACACCTATAGGAAAAGTTAATGGAAATGCCTAAATTTACATAATTATATACATACATGTAGTCAACAGCTTTCGACACTTTATGGAAATATGCACGCCTGAATAGATTATTTCTGGTGTGAAATAACTCGTATAAATCATGCACTGCCTGTAGTAAATAAAATAAAATGCCATAATTCGTTCTGTTCATTTGAGAGATTAGGATTCCCACGTGTCAACAGTGTGAGACCTAAGACAGAATAATTAGGTAGTCAACTGAGTTTGTTTCATATTTGTATATTTGGAACAATCGAAGATAAAACGAAATGATATTCTGATGAATTGAAATAATGCTTCGTTGAAATTAAATAATATTTAGAAAACAAATAGTGGTCCATGTCATCAAACGGGCTCCGTATTAAATTATGATTTTGCGGATATAATTCTTAAATTCATTTTTTACCTTGTCTCGTATACAAATGGCTGAACGTTGTGTCCCTGCATCGTCAACTATCATCACCAGGCAATTCTGTATATACCGTAAATGATCAAAATCATCTTCATGCCAAGTCCGTGACAATCTCTGGCAAAATAGTCCATCTTATCAACGTCGATCTCGCTTGTTTTGTTAGCAACAATATGAAGGGAAAAAAATATTATCGCCATCAATTACTATTAATATTTACTTTCAATGGAACGTATTAAGTTTAAACCAACTGTTGCTGTGTATGTACACTTATAGTTTCCTATATGGTGTTCTGGTTTTGGGCATACTGTGATTGTCTTAATACATACTATTGTTGTTTCTGTATGTACTGTTATTGTCTTAATACATACTATTGTTGTTTCTGTATGTACTGTTGTTGTTTTAATACATACTATTGTTGTTTCTGTGTGTCCTGTTTTTGTTTCTGTATGTACTGTTATTGTTTTAATACATACCATTGTTGTTTCTGTGTGTCCTGTTGTTGTTTCTGTATGTACTGTTACTGTTTTAATACATACTATTGTTGTTTCTGTATGTACTGTTACTGTTTTAATACATAATATTGTTGTTTCTGTATGTACTGTTGTTGTTTTAATACATACTATTGTTGTTTCTGTGTGTCCTGTTTTTATTTCTGTATGTACTGTTATTGTTTTAATACATACCATTGTTGTTTCTGTGTGTCCTGTTTTTGTTTCTGTATGTACTGTTATTGTTTTAATACATACTATTGTTGTTTCTATGTGTCCTGTTGTTGTTTCTGTATGTACTGTTTTAATACATACTATTGTTGTTCATGTATGTCCTGTTGTTGTTTCTGTAGATATGGTTTTTATTTATGTATATATGGTTTATTTTCTCTGTGCATATTGTAATTGTATTTCTACGTGTGTGATGAATTTGTCAGCGGCAGGCATCTGTATTTGTCCAAGTACTTCTGCTTCATCCATTATCAATGACAACGACGTAAGTACAATATTATTAATAGTAATGTATTAAACACCCATAGCTCAAACCCTATTGATTAATATACCGAGAGTTAGATAGTACCGAAGTCCTACAATAAATTAAATACCTCATACATGTAAGCTGGCTTGTCCCCAACCTGAAATGAAATACTATACATGTAGATTAAAATATGTTAAATATTATTTACTTTTTTCATTTGGTTAAAAAACTGGTTAATGTTTAATGATACAATTTTTAATCTGTAGTATAATTATGTAGTTTATATTTATAGTATAGTTATATATCACTACTAAACTCTACTATTACTAAATAGAAACTCTTTTTTGTAGTGTAGTCGTATCCGGATTTCTTCACATTAAGAAGGTTAATCGGTTAAACTCCAAAATTATGTCATAAATCACGCCCCCTCCCCCCTAAATTAAAGAATATCTGACGAAGGAAAAATGCAGCCTCTGTTTCGGACATTGCCTTTATAAAACGCAAGAAATACATTTTTGTCATGTGTTGAACTCATATCTGTTTCTTTTTAATTTAAACGTAGAGTTCATCGAGTTTACAACAAAAAACATAATATGATGGATGGGAAATATGATTTACTTAATTTTATATACTGTAATTCGCATAATTTATAAATTGACACCAGAAACGAATTACACATAAGTTACAAAGGACAATAATGCCAATACGTTTGGACAACATATGTCCATTCTGTTTGATAAAGAAGATTTAGAAGATACCAAAAGGGTAATGAGAATACGTAAATCAAAGAAGAACATACAACACAAAGGCCAAAAGATACCAAAGGGGTAATCAGAATCCGTAAATCAAAGAAGAACATACAACACAAAGGCCAAAAGATACCAAAAGGGTAATGAGAATCCGTAAATCAAAGAAGAACAGACAACACAATGACCAAAAGATACCAAAAGGGTAATGAGAATCCGTAAATCAAAGAAGAACAGACAACACAATGGCCAAAAGACACCAAAGGGGTAATCAGAATCCGTAAATCAAAGAAGAACATACAACACAATGACCAAAAGACACCAAAGGGGTAATCACAATCCGTACATCAAAGAAGAACATACAACACAATGACCAAAAGACACCAAAGGGGTAATCAGAATCCGTAAATCAAAGAAGAACACACAACACAAAGGCCAAAGGAAATAGTACAAAAAGATCTACAAAACACTATACAGAAAACTAAAGATCGAGCTACACGAACCCCACTAAAAAATGTTCCTGCTCCACTAGTGGCACCAATCATGTTACTCTAGTTACAAACGTGATGATAAGTCATGAGGGAGGAAATGACCGGAGACTGCTTACAACAAGTAGACCATAATCTCTTTTAAAGAAGAAGGACAAAAGGACAAACAACAATCTACAAAACATTACACAGAAAACTAAAGATCGAGCAACACGAGCCCCACTAAAAAGTTCCTGCTCCACTAGTGGCACCAATCATGTTACTCTAGTTACAAACGTGATGATAAGTCATTAAGGAGGAAAGGACCGGGGACTGCTTACAACAAGTAGACCATATCCATGGTCATTTGTGACAAAGATACTCAACAACGTTTAACCAAGTCATGGTGGTTATCGTAAACTTTCGAAGTGTTGACTTCAACTTAGCCAATAGAAATCCTTGATTCAGTAACTCTTTATCAAGGAAACCCTGATATGAACCACAACGTCTGGAATATCGGATCAACTGAGAAATGTATATCCCATAAGCAGGGTTGCTACATATAAATGGAAATTTCACAATGGGATAATTGAAATAATCTCTTTTGTCGTAATGTTTTATCCGGCCATCACTGTTAACATCGAGTTGCAGATCAAGGTTTGAAGCAGACCTAGCTGTATCTGTGGTATCATTTAGCTTTATTAACAATTCATTATGTTTTGGAATGTTCAACGTCTAGATATGGATTCTGATTACCCCTTTGGTATCTTCAAACTCTTCTTTATATTTATGTTATGAGATCGTATCCCGTTCACGGCGAGATGTACTCGATACAAGATAATATGATAAAGTTTGTCAGTGACGTGCGTCAGGTCAGTGGTGGGTTTCTCCGAGTACTCCGGTTTCATCCACCAACGCAAATGACCGTCACGATATAATTGAAATATTGTTGAAAGTAGCGTTAAAGACCATAAACCAAAAGCAAATTGTTGATAGTTACCTTTCCAATAATCAGGTCTTTTATGAAATCAAGGATTTTCTGCAATTCTTTGTCATCTTTTACCTTGAATTCTGCTTTAAAGTCATTCTTAAGTTTCTTATTATCATCTATCATATACTGAAACATGTCCCTTGATGCATCTTCGTGCTTAAAAAATATACGCAATGATAACTTGTAATACGTTATATTGTGATTAGAATATTGGAAATGTTAAACATTATTGCATAACAAATGGTTTATGGCACTTGGGAACATATGGTGGTTCATGAACCGGTCTGTCACTCTACAGCCAAACATTATGATATGGACCGAAGCGAAGTTGAGGGTCATATGATATTCTTGGTGTGACTGACCAATTCATAGACTTCATGTTGGCCTTAAATGCCATGGCATATTTGTTATATTATACACAACAAACTAACATTCAACGGGGTACATAGAATCCGAAACATATTCAGAACGACATCCGAAAGTTTACGAATTTGGTAACAAAGTCAAAAAGAGGATACCATACGCATAGTTTAATATTTATTTAATTCTTTATTTATTTAATGATGATAACATACAGCCAAGGGCTACTATATATAAGTGTAGTTGACATACAAATAGCTCTCTTACAATGTCACATTCCGCATGTTGATTTTTTTATTTTCTTTGGCAAATATTTTTACCATATTTGTTTACATCAGTATAAATTGTTTAAGCCTTTATATGCATGACTCAACGAACTTACGTGACTAACATTTTACATTTGTTCTACTGAAATTTTGATTATGCGTCTCTTAATTTATCCCGACATTTTTGTCAAAGCAAAATTCTGTACTTGTTGTTGAAAGATATTAACATAAAACCTTTTTTCTTATATTTTATAATTTAATTATATGCCCTTCAGTCGGGTGACCTTGTTCTAACCAATCAATGTGATTAAATCAAGCCATTATTTCTTTTATTTGATTGACTCTAGTCACTGACCTTGTAATTATTTTATATAGAATACCTGGTAAGTGAAAACAATAACATGTCGGAACAATGGGACTTCGGAATAGCGAGGTGTACAATATGCCCATTTAACTCTAGAGTTTTCTTCTAAGTGTGACAGGACCCAGGTGGCTCAATGAGTTAGGTAGTTGGATTACCTCACAACTCATACCAGCCTGTCACCAATACGGCGTGGGTTCGCGCCCGGCTTTGTATATTACAAAAAGAGTGCACTCAACTCGCAGCCGCAAGTGATAAAGTTTACCAGTTGCTTGCCCATGGTCGGTGGTTCTCTCCGGATACTCCGGCTTCTTCCATCACTAAAGCTGGTCGCCATGATATAGCTGAAATATTGCTGAAAGTGGCGTTAAAACACAAAAAATCCAAATAATCTAAGTGTGACTATCTTTTCTCTCCCATCTTTGATTTCACTTTGCTCTAATGATTTTGATTTGAGGCCAACCATTCTCGAACACCTGACTA
>MJUT01013658.1:71251-81509 GCA_002080005.1 Gigantidas platifrons
TTAATCCAAACTTTGATAACTGGGTTCCATTATTATACCCCCAAAAAAATTGAGATAAAAGAAACAACAGAAGATCCTCCTCAACCTCAGTGCTTGACTTTTACCTCAAATTTGACACCAATGGTAAATTTCGATCAGATGTTATAATAAAAGAGTCGACATCAATTTTGCCACTCTAAATTTTCCACACCTTAGATAGTAATAAACCAAAAAAATACATTTGTGGACAACATTATCAACGCAACGTATCTTCTTCTTCCAATCAGGTACTGACCATTTTCAGGTATAATCGTATCACACCAATAAATACCAGACATTACAACTACAGTTGAATGAAATATACAGGAATAAAGAAAATGGCGAGCTAGACCGGTTCATGTAATTATACGGTAAGCACTAAGTGTCATCCTCTAAAAATATGCTTGGAATAGGAAGTTTACATATTATGTAATCTAATGAGGCGAAATATTAGATCATGTCCACTTACCCTATAAACATACAAATTGGTTATCTAAAAACGTTATAATCTGTCCTCGTGAAGATTATAAAATGCACATTGGCTTTTCTATGTAAAGATGTAATCAGATGATTAATCCAAAGTACAACATATCATGCAATTGTTTATCTTGAATATGTATTCTTATTTAGTGTAAACATTATTTTATTGTTGAAATAAGCAATTCAATTAAACAGTATACAAATTACAATATTTTAACATAACAATCAACAAATGGATTCGGAAAGAAGCAACATGCTTATGTAAATCCGTTTCCATAAATAAAGACACACAATATAGCTCAGAGGCTCTATCATAAATATAAAAAAATGTATACCATATCAATTTAATAAATAAAGAATTTAAATAAGATATGAGAATAAGAATAAATAGACGAAGGAATTGTACATGTACAAGTCAAGCACATACTGTTAAAATATATATATATATACCTGTATATATGTGTTGCATACAGACTGATTATTCTTATTTAGGTTGATACACGATTAATCTTTGTTCTCCGATTAGCACGCATGATTAATGGGTAAGAAGAAAGATTGGCTAGCTTGAAACCAGGATAATTTGTCTACATGCGGACTATTGTTGTATTTGTGAACTTGATCTGGAAAGGTCCAATTCAGTGATGTGTTGTAATACAAAGTAAATACAATTCTCAAAGGCAAAGTTCTTGCCCTTTAGGGGATCAAATCAAAACTATTATCAGGGACCATGACTCATTTAATTGCCTGAATGTGTTTCTGCACCCCAACCAAACAACAGAGTGTAAAAGTTTAAGCTCAATATTGAGGGTAGGGGGTGAAGGCACCATACATATAATATGTAAAATTCCCCACCAGTAACGTTCTTGCTTATTTAAAAATAGTGCCCGTGTCTTTAACGTGCCCAAGTACCTGAGTGCGTTTCTGAACCTCACATCTATATTGGGGTGTCGGAGGTCAAGTTCGATATCAAGGGGCTCCATAAATGTATCCTGTAAAATTCCCAACGGTAAAGGCCTTGCCCTTTTTGGGCTTTAAGTCAAAGCTATTGCTCAGGCATCTAAAGGGTATCAACGTTCGGGGATTATATCATATGATGAGCATGACAAAGTAGAAAAGAACTATTCCTTTAATATAACATTTCAAAACTGTATTATAATAGTCTTTAAATGGACAATGTTAGAAATCAAGTTGGTTTCCTTCACCGATAAAACTGACCGCCACGATATGACTGAAATATTGTTGAAAGTTGCGTTAAACACCATCAAACAAACAAAGAAACAACGATTTCTTTTGGTAGGAGCATTGAGAGAGAATTATAAATAATTGAACTCAAATGTTGAGAATTGGAGGTATATTGAGAATGGCGGTGACAACATAAGTATCACCACATTATATACACAAAGAAAAAAGTTAAGCACCCCCATATTTTTTTGGAAATGACAAATAATACGACAAGTATCACTAGATTACTGACCAGATAATCTCAAGAACACAGTGGTGACATGCTAGGACAGTACATTGGCTGTACGAAACCACAAAAAAATAAAGAAAAATGTTAATTTAATGAATATTTAATCACAATACCACAAGGTCAGTTTTTGCAGTAGGACATGTCTATTTTAAGTATTGACCTTCACAGTTCAAAAAGCACGATAAGATTGTCATTTCACTTTCAAAACGTCACTTATGAATCACTTGACGACATCTATTGTTCAAAGTTCAATACCGGGTGTAACCCCCACGTGCATGGATGACGGCTTCAACCCTGCGTCTCATCCCTCCAGTTAGACATCGGATATCCTGTTGTGATAGCTGCTGCCATTCCCAATGCAATGTTGCTTCCAACTGACGAATGTTTTACACAGGAGGTTCCCGATCCTGCATACGGTGGCCTAACATGTCCCAAATATTCTCTATGGGATTCAAATACGGGCTCATGGCTGGCCAAGGAACATAAGTCACGGTTTGCTTTGGAGGTAGGCGGTTATTGCTCTTGAACGAGGAGGCCTGTCGTTGTAATCCATATACACAGGCCTTGTAGCTAGTGGGTGGTTGTCGAAATGGGGAACAACAACTGGTTGCAAGACGTCTCTTATGAACTGATCACCAGTTAGGTTGCCTTGTGTGGTGACTAAATCCAGCTTGCAGTCATGAGAGATACACCCCAAACCATTACTGAGCCTCCACCGTGAGGGACAGTTGACTGGATGTTCCTTGGGGTATAGGCTGTATTTTTGTCTCCAAACCCTCATCTGTCCGTCGGTTACATGAAGCAGAAACCGGCTCTCGTCTGACCAATGGATCTTGCCCCATGTCCTTAAATTCCAACCACGTCGTGCTAAACACCATGCCAAACGTGTTCGTCGATGCCAGTCTGCCAACAGTGGACGTTTAATGACTCTCCTTGACTTAAGTCCCGCTGATTTCAGACGGTTTCTAACTGTTCTTGTTGACAGACGTCTATTAGCGAGCCAGTGTTGTTTGAGTACGGGATGCGAATGGCATCCGTCTAACCAAACGATGCAATGCCCTGTCGTCACGATCAGATGTTACTAGTGGTCTTCCGGATCTTTGCAAGTCTTTCACATTGTTGGTTTGTGTGTGTTTTCTCACCAGTCGGCTGAATACAGTATAGTGGTAGCCCATCTGACGTCCAATACCTTTGAAGGACATCTCTGTTGTATGCATGCCGATTATTTGCCATCTTTGTGCTCCTGATATTCACCTTCGTACCATGCTTACTGAGTAATTTTTTGAAAACACCGGACTTGAATAACCAAATTCGAAGCGTGAACATACTGAATTTTGAGTAATGCGTGAGAGGCATGGTTCACGTGCATGACCAGTCGATATTAGACATAATGGTCACACCTGTGTGAGCACATCTTTTTAATGGAACATTGTTCTTGCTATAATCAATATAAATATTAGAATATAAACTTAGTGTAACTTATTATGCTTTAATATATCAGAGAGTGCTTAACTTTTTCTTTGTGTATATATAGAGTGACATATTGATAACAGGGTTCACTACCACTTTGTCCTACAAATCTACAAACTGGTCTTTAACAAACCTTAATCTTTTCTATGAACCACACAGTGTATATATACATTACTTTAATATATAACTTTATTCTCTCAAAATCCACATCTGTGGTTTAATGGTTAGCGTTCTCGCTTCATTTGATGATATTTAAACTAAATATAGCATGTGCTATTTCACTTATTAAATACTTGTTTGAAAAGTAAATAATTAACTTAAACATATTTTATTCAGAAAAGTACTGAAAAGGATTGGATAGCAGAACTAGCCTATATAGATACTCTCCTCATACAAGGCTACAGCAACAACAGAGTTTATAATTATTATACAATGCAAGAGAGGTAACTGTAATATAATATATAATGTAAGTGCAATGCTAAGAGAAATTAATAAAACAATTTGTTCAATTTGGAAGTTAGTTTCATTATTATTAAAAGGTAATTTGGAAAAAGAAACATAATTTAAATCAATTACCATATAATCTGGAAAAAGAACAAATTAATTTCAATCAATTATTATACAAGTGGATAATTAGTATAAGAAATGGATAAAAAGAAATTGCTGTAATGTTGTTCACCTTGAGGTATTGTGCTACTCAATGTCAATAAGAAGTTATAAATGTTTGAGCCGAAATGTTAAAGTAACATTTATAAGGGAAAAAATCATACTGGTAATAATAAATTATTTTGATCTGAGCATTGCCTTATGAAAAATAAGTCAAACTATAATAATAAGAAGAGAAAATAATATACAAATATAACATAATGGTGAATATAATTATGATGAGTTTGTCAACAAGTAGAATTAAAAGTATATTTGAATGTAGTAATTTGGAGACAGTTAGAACCTTTTACAATTTTTAATAAATAATTGTATATCAAGTACTAATTCCACATTCTGATGATAGTTCAGCGTTTCACATCCATTCAATATAGTTTGTAAATTGAAATTTATATTCAGTTTAGTAAAAGTAAATAGCAACCTGTATATGGCCCCAACATAATTGCCAAACACAACAATGTTGTTTACAGATTGTTGACGTTCAAGGAACACCTCTCCTCGTGATGACAATTTCTGCTGCAACCAAATAAATATAATCAAATAACAGATAGACCATCGAAATTTGATATAAGAGTAGTAAATTATGTTGAAAAGCACTAAGTTTAAAACGGGGCTTCAGACAAATTTCGACTTTACACCAAAATTTCGAGCAAAAATAGTTTGACATAACAAGAATCAACTATATATCACATTATGTGCATTTTTATATTTCATGTTTGTTTTAATTTTGCTCAATCAAAACAAAATGGAATACAAAAACGATTTATAAAACAAATATCATCACTAAAAGATTTCTTCACCGTCTGAGACATTTTCGATATGCATAAGAATCGTGTAATTATACTGAAAGTATCGTCCTTGTTAGTACACACTCAAGTAACTTTGTATTTTACTGATATATTTTATCACCACAATATATATAGGGGGACATATTGATAACATGGTTCACTACTACTTTGTCCAACAAATCTACAAGCTGATTTTTAAAAAACCTTAATCTTTTCTATGAAGCACACAGTGTATATATACATGACCTTAATATATAACTTTATTCTATCAAAAACCACATATGTGGTTTAATGGTTAGCGTGCTCGCCTCGAGTGCAGTAGGTCGTGGTTTCTAGTCTTGATGGGGTCAAACCAAAGACTATAAAATTGGTACGTGTTGCTTCTCCTCTAAGCAGCACGCAACATTAAGAAGAAAGAGCAAAGACTGGTTGGATCGATCGGAATCAGGATTATGTGTCCTAGTGGGCCGACATATCTATTCAGTACCGTTGTTTCAGTGAGTTAGCACTATAAAAATCCAACTAAGCGTGTTCATCTAATACAAAGCTGACCTGATCATCATTCCATTGAAAATTAACTTGTTCTCGCCATGATATAGCTATCAACATGTTGAGTTAGCGTTAAGCAACATTCACTCACTCACTTTACTGTCAAACATGTATATAAAGGACACACAGGGAACACGAAAATGTGATTCTGAGCCAACCAGTCTGTGTTCTTACTCCTTAATGATGCATGCTTATATTTTACTTCATTTGATTAGATTTAAACTAAATATAGCACGTGATATTCCTCGTATTAATTAATTGTTAAAAGTAAATAACAACCTTTAAATGACCCCAACATAAGTGTCAAACAAAACAATGTCGTTTAACGATTGTTGGCGCTCAGGGAACACCCTTCCTCATAATAGCAATTTCTGCTGCAACGAAATAAATATAACAAATAATAGATAGACCATCGAAATTTGAGATAAGAGTGGTAAATTAAGTTGAAAAGCTGAAGTTTAAAACGGAGCTGCAGACAAATTTCGACATAAATGAACTTTCCAGTAAATCGAGTTTGACATAACGAGATTCAATTGTATATAACATTTTGTGCATTTTTATATTTTATATTTGTTTTAATTTTGCCCAATCAAACAAAATGGAATAGGGGGAAATTGGTTAAAAAAGCAACATTACTAAACGATGTACACACTGTTTCAGACATTTTTCTTATAGATTGTTTAATATTCTTGAAATTATACATAAAGTATCGTCCACGTTTGTACATCTTCGAGTGAGTTTGAGCTTTACTCATATCTTTTATCGCCACATTATATAGATGATGAAAGATTGATTTTAGGGTTCACTACACGTTTTCCTACAAATCTACGTTTTTCAAGTAAAAAATCTTAATCTGTTCTATGAAACACACGGTGTATATACACACATTAGCCTTAGTATGCCTATATATCTTTCTATTTCTTAGTAATTTGTGACATAAAAACAAAAAACAAAAATAAATTTCAGAACCACTGTTACGAACAAAAGAGTGGCTGATGAAATGATTGGTGGTTAACGCCGGGTCAGCATTTTATTTGCAGCCATATCATGTCGAGAATATGTTACATTTCAATGAAATGATAATGATATCCGCTTTGTAATAGACCCATTCATTGAAACAACGATCCACAAGTAGTCATGACTCGCCACTCGGACACATTGTCCAGATTCTGTGCCAACAAGGCATTGCTTTTACTTCTTAATGATGCATGATTAGTGGAGAAGCAACATATACCAATTGTATGGCCTTTGATTTGGGGCGTTCCCGTGATCTCCCGCACTCACTCGAGCATGCTAACCATTACAACAATGATGTCGTTTTACGATAAAGACAATTTGTGCCAGCCCTTAATGATAAGAACGTCATATAAATTTAAAACCATTTAAATCAAAATGTAACACAATGAATTTGACAGGAAAACGTTCATCACTTCGAAAGTTTTACGGTCGCCACCATGACTTGGTTGACCGTTATGGAATAAATGTGTTACATATGACCACGGATATGTTCCAATTGTCGTAAACACTTTCCGGTCTTTTCCTCATTCATGATCTATCACCAGATGTGTAACTAGATTAGCACGACGGTGTCAGTAGAGGAGCATGAACTACTTACTCCTCCGGAGCACCTTCGTCCACCTCCCGGTTTCTAGGTGGGTTCATGTTACTCGATCTTTAGTTTTATGTGTATGTTTTGTAGATCGTTGTTTGTCCTTTTGTACTTGTTAGTCTTCGGTTTACGGATTCTGATTACCCCTTTGGTATCTTCAAACTCTTCTTGATTAGATTAGAATAGTAAAGTTATGGAACCATCCTGAAATTAATGTAAACTTTGTTGTAGCATAGATGACAATTTTTCCTTTGATGATTTTATGAATTATTCAGCTTAAAATGTGTTGGTAGAAAACCATAGTCTACTATCTGGAATTGATATTGTACCAACTCATCTGACCACCCATTAAAACTTTGTTGAATCCAAATGCAAATGGGCATGTAGATTTGAATGTTGTACCATTGCTAAAATATAAATCAATTCATTTCTGTTACAAAGCATATATACTTTGTTAATACTTTATTAATAAATTATGATGTTACACTCAACTAACAGTACAACACATAAATTAAGATATTATAATTGACTTAACTTACAGTAAAACACTTAAGACATTAATAAATTAAGACATTATAATTAACTTAGCTTACAGAAAAACACTTAAGATATTAATAAATTAAGACATTATAATTAACTTAACAGTAAAACACTTAAGACATTAATAAATTAAGACATTATAATTAACTTACAGTAAAAAACTTAAGACATTAATAAATTAAGACATTATAATTAACTTAACTTACAGCAAAAAAACTTAAGTCATTAATAAATTAAGACATTATAATTAACTTAACTTACAGTAAAACACTTAAGACATTAAAAATAATTTACAGTACAACACCAATTTAAATTAAAACATGGCAACGTACAAGTTATAACCTATACAACATTTTTGGACAGGTTATATCTATTACAAATAATAACATGTACACAACATATATATCGTATACACCAACCGAGTGCACCCTTAAAAATACCATGTTGAGTGCATTGATAGACATTTAAATGTTGACAAGTTGGTCATGTGGAAAGCATTAGGTAAATTGTCCATCTATATTATTTCTGATAATTGTTAGTTTTTGCTTTTCTATATTATATAAAATATTTGATTTTAGTGAACAAAAAGTCTAGATTATTATGAAAATTTCTTCTCCAATTAATTATATTAGCATAATATCTCATTGATACATTTCCATTGAAATTCTTTAATGTTGTTTGACGCATGTGCCTGTTTTAATTTTGCTCAGACTTATTCCCAATGTATATCTTCTCCATTTTAACGCTCCCCATTTTATTTGACATATTGGTTTCATTTTCTGAAGAATTTTATGAATAAATTTCAAATCTGGTTGAAAGAGTAATATTATTGTTTCCTTTTTATCATATAAATAAAGGTCATTATTCAGTTTTAGAATGTGTCCCTTATTTGAATTAGGATCGACTGCTATTTCACCTTGTAAAATTTGTACAAATTCTTTTGGAACTGCTTTTTTAATTCTAGCATATTCTGAAATACAGTTTCTTTTATCATTCAAAGAGTTGTAGATTTCAATTGCAACGCTTGAAATCATTCTCGTTTATGGTCCAAAAAAACCCGCTTTTCATTGAATTTGAAATGTGAATAACTTCTTTTCTCAATAAAATATTGCTTACACCAACCTTGTACCAAACATTTCTTAATTCACTTACATTTTGTTAAATATACATTGAAAATGTCTCTCAGTGGGACGAAAATGTTGTCATTCAACAAAGTGTTTAATTCTTTATCACTTTGTTTTATGTACTTGGTGTTGTTTTACAACCAGTTTAGACGTTTAAATAATTTTTAAATTTACTGTGATTATTCGATTTGTATGATTAATTCTTCATTTGAAAAACAATTCTAGACTATAATTTCAAAGAAAATAAATGAAAACTTAAAATAATGATAAAATACGATCACAGACAAAGAGAATATGGTTACACGTTATTGGATATATATTTGTTTTTTAAGTAATGGCGTCGGAATTTTTTCCTCATGGAAGTCCTTTGTTTAAAAGCAACTTCCTGTTAATGCTACAATTTAGAAAAATAATTTAACGAAGCCATTCTTCTATGGCCTGTCTCAAAGCCGTTTCTTTGTCGCTTGTTTTGAGGTAAACGCGTATGATTTCCTCTTGGAAAACTACAGACGGTAAGAAATAGGACACCTGAAATTGAATAAAAATATATTTAAATTTTGAAGGATAAGTCTACATGATAAATTTCTCTGGCATGATGCATTGTTTTTAATATATAAATTTAATTAATACCATTAAGATCGTCCTGAATATAGCTGAAACATTGCTCGCTGGACGTAAAATACCAATCAATCAATCAATCAATCAATCAATCAATACCATTAAGATAAATATATCTGCTGTTGGACTATTAGTACCAGATGACATGTTTCGCATAGTGGTCAGTGTCGATCGGTGTGGTCCGTTTGTCGCAGTCATCAGCCGGTCATTTTCTCATTCACGATTTATAACTGGTATGTAACATTAGTAACACGACAGGTACCACAAGTGGAGCAGAAATTGCTCAATCTTCCGGAACACCTGAGTTTCACCTTTACCGGGTGGTTTTCGGAAGGGTTTGTAATGCTTAATCGTAAGTTTTCTGTGTAGTATTTTGTAATTCATTTGTCTTTTTGTCTTTTTTCTTTTTGGCATTGTATTGTCTGTCCATCATCGAATTACGACTTCTGATTACCCCTTTGGTATCTTAGAATTACGACTTCTGATTACCCCTTTGGTATCTTAGAATTACGACTTCTGATTACCCCTTTGGTATCTTAGAATTACGACTTCTGATTACCCCTTTGGTATCTTAGAATTACGACTTCTGATTACCACTTTGGTATCTTAGAATTACGACTTCTTATTACCCCTTTGATATCTTAGAATTACGACTTCTGATTACCCCTTTGGTATCTTCAAACTATTTTTATCAGATTCATATTATTGAAATTTACAATTAGTTCCTAAATAATGTAAGTATTATCGACTAGTGATTATCTTCCTCAAGCATAGGTAATTATGTTTTTCGTGCTCCAATATCTTTAGATTATTTGACTTTCCAATCTTATGACTTTGAAAGTACCTGATGAAGGTTATTCAAGAAACCTGTCATGCGCACTAAGGTGAGTATCTACATCTATATTAGTATCAATGGGTCGATACCTGT
>MJUT01013658.1:84720-117757 GCA_002080005.1 Gigantidas platifrons
TTTTAAAAATTAAATTATAAGGAATATTTGAAATTGTTGAACAGGTTATATCGTATAACCTGTTCAATAATTTCAAATATTCCTTAAATAAATTGTAAAAGTCTTTGGTTTTTAGAACATCATGTGAAGAATAATAGGAAATTGTTTACTGCCTTTTGCCGGAACAATGTGTACCTTCGCGGTTTATTAAGCGTAAACTGACCCAAGCCAGGTTATATTGTATAACCTGTTCAACAATTTCCAATATTCCTTAAATAAATGGTGTTTACCCCCAAATATGAACATGGATACATTTAACGCGTCCAAGTCACTTTATAAATCAGTCCTCTTACAACATATATTTAAAAATGTGATGCGTGCAAAGTAATTACAATTACTGTTGTATAATTTAATTTGATTTGAGTTCTTCAATCTGATTGGCTAATCTGACTTGAGAACATTTTTGTTATACTCGATAACCTGAGTTGGTATTGTGACGTCACCAACGTGTTCACTCCGCCAACGACATATTCAAATAATCACATGAAATAATAGTAATTAAAATCGCAGAATCATTAAATTTTGTTGTAAACATTAAATTATAAGGAATATTTAAAATTGTTGAACAGGTTATACTTGCATAACCTGGTTTGGGTCAGCTTACGCTTTTCATAAATCGCTTCGTGGTTTCTTAAGCGTAAACTGACCCAAACCAGGTTATCTCGTATAACCTGTTCAAAAATTTCAAATATTCCTTAAATGAACACGATATCAATTCGACAAGTGGATTGAAAGAATTCCTCTCATCTTGCATGTTGACAACTCATATATGAACTTTATGGATAATCATGCTCACCTCGAGTACGGTAGATCTAGGGTTCGAGCCCTGGTTTGGCCAATCTAAAGACTATAGAATTGATATTTTCTGATATTCTGCTAAGCAAACAACATTAAGGGGTAAGGGAAGTAATTGGTTGACTCGAAATCAAGATTATGTGTCCGAGTCGAGAGGCAGGTCTACCTGTAGCCGGTTGTTTTGGTGAGATAATAGTATCAAAATACAACTGTGCGTTGGTCTACTACAATTAAAATTATCTTGTTCTCACCATGGTATAGCTTAAAATTGCTGAGTTGGCGTTAAGCAACAATCACTCATTTAATCATATAAATAATAATTAGCGGTGCATATTTCTGGTTCGTGACTAGGCAACATGTAAACCATGTCACGCGTCACGTATAGGGATCAAGACGTCTGTACATGATATTCTGGCTTAATAATTGATCTCGTCATGAGAATAGTTAATAAATTACGCTACAACAACAACAAACATTAGGAGTGAGTCAGTGAATGTTGCTTAACGCCAAATAAGTTAATTCATGACCAGAACACGTTACTTTTTGGTGGTGATGATGATGATGATGATGATGATGTCCGCTTTGTACTAGACCAACACACTGAGTTGGATTTTTATATTGCTAGCTCACTGCAACAACAGACCACTCGGACACATTATTCTGATTCCAAGCCATCCATTCTTTGCTCTAACTCCTTATAATGCTACGTGCTTTGCAGAGAAGTAACAAATACTAATTTAATAGTCTTTGGTTTGACCCGACTGGGGCTCGAACCCACGATCTACCGCACTTGACGCGAGCACGTTAACCACATATTAATTATATTATGTGCTTTGGTTGCTAATTTCATATGAAATTTATGAGAAAAAAACACTTTATCATTTACATAACTAATAAATGAATAACCACTTTTCTTCAAATTGCGGAAAACTGAATTGCTTTCAATGTATATAGAAATCATGGAATTTATTTTCAGAAAAAAATGTCTATTAGTAAGAAAGTATATGGATGTACATATTTATTGCTGTTCTACATGTCACAGGCACAGTAGTTCCTCAACAATGAGAATAACCTATACTCTAAAATGAGTGTGAAACAGCCCCTAGAGTGATACTCTTTAATGTTCTACATGTCACAGTCACAGTAGTTCCTCAACAATGATAATAACTTATACTCTAAAATGAGTGTGAAACAGCCCCTAGCTTGTAGTTGAGTGATACTCTTTAATTCCGTAGATAAACGCTACCGTTGCTATGTATAAAATGTATTTCTAGAAACTATTGATGAATAGACTTTTGGTTCTGATATGCACACCCCTACCAATATAATATGGATGACCCAACTACCCACACCACTTTTTTGTTTTTCGCAGCCCCACCCTGAATGACACTCTGTTATTATACATGTTGTGTGTTTGTAAAGAGCATTCCACCCAAAGCTTACCTGTTTTTTGTGTCTTTTTCAACTTTGATTTTGATTACATCATTGGCGGCAACTAAGGCGTCATTTACCCTAAAAACAACATGCGTGCGTGTTATGTAAAGAAATAAGTCATGGAAGCCATAGTTTGTTAGATATTTTAACATGGTAACACTATATTTTCGTCAAAATTCAAATTTCACGGAAAATAATGTGACCTACATTAAAATGTCATTCAATCAATGTTTATTGCATCCTTGAATTGTGTTGATTTTAATAGGAATAATCTAAAATATTTGTTTTAAGCGAAATGCAGTAAGGAAGTCACATATTAGAATGAGCGTTTACTTCTACTTCTACCAAATACTGACCGCCTTCAACAAGTTGAAAATTATGTCAGAGGTTGCACTACTTCTCACGAATACTGACTAACCTCAACTGGTTGAAGATTATGTCAGAGGTTGCACTACTTCTCACGAATACTGACCGACCTCAACAGGTTGAAGATTATGTCAGAGGTTGCACTACTACCAAATACTAACCGACCTCAACAGGTTGAATATTATGTCAAAAGCTGCACTACTTCTACCAAATACTGACCACCTCCAACAAGTTGAAGATTACGTCAGAGGTTGTACTACTTCTAGCGAATACTGACCGACCTCAACAGGCTGAAGATTATGTCAGAAGTTGCACTACTAAATACTGACGATTACAACAAGTTGAAGATTATGTCAGATTATGTCAGAGGTTGCACTACTTCTAGCGAATACTGACGGACCTCAATAGGTTGCAGATTATGTCAGGCGTTGCACTACTTCTACCAAATACTGACCGATCTCAACTGGTTGAAGATTATGTCAGAGGTTGCACTACTACCAAATACTGACCGACGTCAACAGGTTGAAGATTATTTCAGAGGCTGCACTACTTCTACCAAATACTGACCACCTTCCAAAGTTGAAGATTATGTCAGAGGTTGTACTACTTCTAGCGAATACTGACCGACCTCAACAGGTTGAAGATTATGTCAGAAGTTGCACTACTATTAAATACTGGCGATTACAACAAGTTGAACATTATGTCAGAGGTTGCACTACTTCTAGCGAACACTGACCGACCTCAACAGGTTGAAGATTATGTAAGAGGTTGCACTACTTCTAGCGAATACTGACCGATCTCAACAGGTTGAACATTATATCAGAGGTTGCACTATTTCTAGCGAATTCTGACCGACCTCTACAGGTTGAAGATTATTTCAGAGGTTGCACACTACTTCTACGAAATACTGACGATTTGAACAAGTTGAAGATTATCTCATAGGTAGCACATGATAATTAAAAAAGACTTACACTTATTTACAGGTTTCATAACTAAGTATTTGATAGAGGAAATAGCAGTCTTGAATGTCTTAACGGATCCACACAAAACTATGAGCTGTAACAGCCGGTTGTAGTCAGATATCGTACGATGGAAAAACGATTCTTGTCTTTGTTGATTCTTACAAGGAGACATCATGACAGATGAGGAGAGCATGTTCCGTGCTTGATTGTTTCCACGATTACTTAATTCTGTCTGTTTTAGTTTTCTAATATTGCATCCTTTTTTGTTCTTTGTGGTACGTTCCACATATGACGTTCTTTTCCAGTATTTTAACCTTTCGTTGGTACAGTTGTTCGATGTTTCTCCTGATTTTGCTTCATATTATATTCATATAAGTTAAGGGTTATTGTTATGGTTATGGTGTTAAGTACCTCTTTCAACAATATTTCAGTTATATCGTGGCCGTCAGTTTTATTGGTGGAGGAAACAGGAGTAGCTGGAGAAAACCACCGACCTAGTGCAAGTCACTGACAAGGTTTATCATATAATGTTGCATCGAGTACACGGATTCGATCCCACAACTTTAATGGTGATAGGTATTGATTGCATAGGTAGTTGTAATTCCAAACACCATATGATCACGACCACGATGGCACCTCAATTAATATAATATTTATTATTTGATATACACAAATGTATCATTTAAATTGTAATTACAAGAAAAACTTGTTGCCAACTTTAACAAGATATCTTCCGTATTTCTTAATCCACTGTCATTAAGCAGATATACTAAGCTGCAAATCTGTGTATTCCGGTCTTTCATATTTTATAAGGTGTAATATCACTAATTAATATCTTTTACATTTTCTACTAAATTTGTGTTTTTTCCAGCCTACCTGGCCATTTTATCTTATATTTAACCTTTCTAAGACCATATATTTTCTGAAACGTATATGATTCCTCTACGTTCTGTCAAAATATCAGGGCATGTTTAAAATCTTGCAGTGAAATGCCAGACTACGGAAAACACCTACTCTAAAAATAGCTCGGTCATCCACTCCAGAAATTCAGAATAAAAGGGACTTATTTTGTGATCTGATTGGTGAATTAGTGGTATGACACCTATAGGAAAAGTTAATGGAAATGCCTAAATTTACATAATTATATACATACATGTAGTCAACAGCTTTCGACACTTTATGGAAATATGCACGCCTGAATAGATTATTTCTGGTGTGAAATAACTCGTATAAATCATGCACTGCCTGTAGTAAATAAAATAAAATGCCATAATTCGTTCTGTTCATTTGAGAGATTAGGATTCCCACGTGTCACCAGTGTGAGGCCTAAGACAGAATCATTAGGTAGTCAACTGGGTTTGTTTCATATTTGTATATTTGGAACAATCGAAGATAAAACGAAACGATATTCTGATGAATTGAAATAATGCTTCGTTAAAATTAAATAATATTTAGAAAACAAATAGTGTTCCATGTCATCAAACGGGCTCCGTATTAAATTATGATTTTACGGATATAATTCTTAAATTCATTTTTTACCTTGTCTCGAATACAAATGGATGAACGTTGTGTCCCTGCATCGTCAACTATCATCACCCGGCAATTCTGTATATACCGTAAATGATCAAAATCACTCTTCATGCCAAGTCCGTGACAATCTCTGGCAAAATAGTCCATCTTATCAACGTCGATCTCGCTTGTTTTGTTAGCAACAATCTAAAGGGGAACAAATATTATCGTCATCAATTACTATTAATATTTACTTTCGATGGAACGTATCAAGCTTAAACCAACTGTTATTTTGTATGTACACTGAGAGTTTCCTATATGGTGTTCTTGTTTTGGGCATACTGTTATTGTCTTAATACATACTATTGTTGTTTCTGTATGTACTGTTATTGTTTCTGTATGTACTGTTTTAATACATACTATTGTTGTTTCTGTGTGTCCTGTTGTTGTTTCTGTATGTACTGTTACTATTTTATTACATACTATTGTTGTTCATGTATGTCCTGTTGTTGTTTCTGTAGGTATGGTTTTTATTTATGTATATATGGTTTATTTTCTCTGTGCATATTGTAATTGTATTTCTACGTGTGTGATGAATTTGTCAGCGGCAGGCATCTGTATTTTTCCAAGTACTTCTGCTTCATCCATTATCAATGACAACGACGTAAGTACAATAATATTAATAGTAATGTATTAAACATTCATAGCTCAAACCCTACTCATTAATATACCGAGAGCTAGATAATACTGAAGTCCTACAATAAATTAAATACCTCATACATGTAAGCTGGCTTGTCCCCAACCTGAAATGAAATACTATACATGTAGATTAAAATATGTTAACTATTTTTTACTTTTTTTCATCTGGTTAACAAACTGGTCAATGTTTAATGATACTATTTTTAATCTGTAGTATAAGTATGTAGTTTATATTTATAGTATAGTTATATATCACTACGAAACTCTACTATGACTAAACAGGGACTCTTTTCTGTAGTGTAGTCGTGTCCGAATTTCTTCACATTTAGAAGGTTAATCGGTTAATCTCCAAAAATATGTCATAAATTACGCCCCCCCTAAATTAAAGAATATCTGACGAAGGAAAAATGCAGTCTCTGCTTTGGACATTGGCTTTATAAAACGCAAGAAATAAATTGTTGTCATGTGTTCAACTTATATCTGTTTCTTTTAATTTAAGCGGAAATTTCATCGAGTTTACAACAAAAAAAAACATAATATGATGGATGGGAAATATGATTTACCTAATTTTATATACTGCAATTTGCAAATCGTTTAATCTCCAGAAATATGTCATAAATCACCCCCTAAAGTAAAGAATATCTGACGACGAAACTCTATTATGACAATTGCCTTTAAAAAAAACACAAGAAATAAATTGTTGTTGTGTGTTGAACTCATATCTGTTTCTTTTAATTTAAACGGAGAATTCATCGAGTTTACAACAACAAAAAACATAATATGATGGATTGGAAATATTATTTGCCTATTTTATATACTGTAATTTGCAAAATTTACAGATGACACCAGAAACGAGTTACACATAAGTTACAAAGGACAATAATGCCAATACGTACAAAATATGTCCATTCTGTTTGAAAAAGAAGATTTGGAAGATACCAAAGGGGTAATCAGAATCCGTAAAATACAATGGACAAAAGAAAAAGGACAAAAGGACAAACAACGATATACTAAACACTTCTCATTAAACTACAGATCGAGCAAAAGGAACACCACTAACAAAAACGTTCCTGCTCCTCTAGTGGCGCCAGTCATGTTACTCTAGTTACAAGCGTGATGAAAAGTCATGAAGGATGAAGGAACCGGGGGTGCTTACAACAAGTAGACCATATCCGTGGTCATTTGTGACACAGATACTCAACAACGTTTAACCAAGTCATGGTGGTTACGGTAAAACTTTCGAAGTGATGACTTCAAATTAGCCAATAGGAATCCTTGGTTCAGTTGCTTCCTTGTTAGCAGCAACCCTCTGTCAAGGAAACCCTGATATGAACCACAAGCTCTGGAATATCGTATCAACTGAGAAATGTATATCCCATAACCAGGGGAGCTGCTGGAATGTTGCTATATATAAATTGAAATTTCACAATGGAATAATTGATATAATCTCTTTTGTCGTAATGTTTTTATCCGGCCCTCACTTTTAACTTCGAGTTGAAGGTCAAGGTTTGAAGCAGATCTAGGTGTATATGTGGTCTCATTTAGCTTTATTAACAATTCATTATGTTTTGGAATGTTCAACGTCTATACGGTATCTTCAAGCTCTTCTTTATATTTATGTTGTGAGATCGTATCCCGTTCATGGCGAGATGTACCCTATACAACATAATGTGATAAAGTTTGTCAGTGACGTGCGTCAGGTCGGTGGTGGGTTTCTCCGAGTACTCCGGTTTCCTACACCAAAACAAATGACCTCCACGATATAATTGAAAAATTGTTGAAAGTAGCATTAAAACACCATAAACCAAAACCAAACCCTTTGATATTTACCCTTCCAGTAATCAGGTCTTTTATGAAACGAATGATTTTCTTCAGCTCTTGGTCATTTGTTACATCGAATTCTTCTTTAAAGGCATCCTTAAGTATCTCATTGTCATCTATCATATGCTGAAACATGCGCTTTGATCCTTTTTCGTGCTTAAAAGAATATACGCAATGATACCTTGTAATACGTTAGATTTGTGATTAGAATATTGGAAATGTTAAATATTATTACATAACAAATAGTTCATAGCACCGGGGACATATGGTAGTGCATGAACCGGCCTGTCACCCTACAACCCAAAATTATGATATGGACCGAAGCGAAGTTGAGGTCCATATGATATTTTTGGAATGTCGACCAGTTCATAGATTACATGTTGGCCTTAGATGCCATGGCGCATTTGTTATATTATACACAACAGACTAAAATTCAATGGGATATAAAGAAGCCGAAACAAATTCGGAACGACATCCGAAAGCTTTCGAAGTTGTTAACAAAGTCAAATAGAATATATGCATACGCATGGTATAACATTAATTTAATTCTTTATTTATTTAATGATGATAACATACAGCCAAGGGCTACTATATATAAGTGTAGCTGACATACAAATAGCTCTCGTACAATGTCACATTCCGCAAGTTGATTTGTTTCATTATCTTTGGCAAATATGTTTAGCATATTTGTTTACATCTGTATAATATTTTTAAGTCTTTATATGTATGACTCAACGAACTTACATGACTAACATTTTACATTTGTTCTACTAGAGTTTTGATTATGCGACTCTTATTTTATCCCAACATTTTTTTCAAGTACAAGATTGTCAAAGCAAAGCCATTCTGTACTTGTAACTGACAAGAAATTAACATAAACACTGTGTCTTATATTTTATTATTTAATGATATGCCTTATATGCTAGAACCCCAACCCTTCACTCTGGTAACCTTGTTCTGACCAATCAATGTGATTAAATCAAGACATTATTTATTTTATTTGACTGACTTTAGTCACTGACCTTGTAATTATTTGATATGGAATACCCTGTAAGTGGGAACAATAACATGTCAGAACAATGAGATTTCGGAATAGCGAGGTGTACAACATGCACATGCTCTAGAGTTTTCTTCTAAGTGTGACTATCGTTTCTCTGCCATCTCTGATTTCACTAATGCCCTAATGATTTTGATTTGAGGCCAACCATTCTCGAACACCTGACTACGCTACAATATTTTTGTACAGTGAGTTTTGTCCCTTTATATGTTAACTTATTAACATGTTCTCTGTGATTGTCTTATCGTACTGCCGGTTATTGCAAAATAACAGCATATATGACATTTCAAACGCATTCAAACATTTTCAAAAATCTCCAAGGAAGGAAATTAGACTGGCAAATGTGAAATATCAGTTTTTTCCCACCAGAACTACTTTTAGACAACTATAAGTGTAGTGGTTACGTCCCTTGTTGTGTTACGGTGAATACACACATGATTGTAAACTGAAACAATTAATCAAATGAAAAAGTTTTAGTACTTTTATAAATTATTTTAATTGAATCATTTTATTTATACATTAAAATCAAACACTTGCTTATTCTAAATCGAATCATTTCACTGGCATAACACAACAGATTTAAATATAAACAAACAACGGAAATGTTAAAAGTGCATTGTAGATTGTTAGTTTCCTAATTCCTTTCACCACCCCTTTTCAATGAAAAATCGTCTGCGTTGAACAATCTTAAAATAAAAAAAAAAAACAAAACAAAATGTCTGATCATTTTGACGCTTATACGGCAGCTGTAGTCTCAAAATTTTTAGAAGAAAATGATTTTGAATTTGGAAAATGTGGAAATGCCAGAATTTAATATTCTAGATGTCCAAACAAATGTTCCAAATTCCAATGGCAATACAAATGAAAATGTATATCAAACTAAAGCCCAGTCGGGTAGATTTCAGAACGTTTCATTTGAGGACATTGATTCATTCGTTAGTTCGAATTCTGTTACACATGAAATACACACGACTCGGACAATAATAACACATCGTGCCTGGTTCAGATACATCGGACTGATATTAGTCGCAATTGCAATGAATTTTTCCACAACAACTTTACAAATCCGCCCATATTCAAATAAAATTCAGAAACTCGTCCTTCATTTAAATTTCCAATTTTTTTCATCGAAGCGACAGCACTTGACTTGTTTGAATGTGCGGCCATATTGATTACACACTATCATTGCTCGTAGATTTATACGCGTGGAATGAAATATACAAATTAAATAAAATAATATAAAAGAAATTTTTGAAGTCTATATAATAAACAGTATAACTAATCATAGATTTTGAATATCAAAATAAGACCACTCGTGACCGAATACGCATTAAGGATTAAACTCGTGGACGGAACAAGTTCCGCCCACTCGTTTAAATCCTTATGCGTACTTCGGTCTCTCGTGGTCTTATTTTGATATTCAAAATCTACGATTAGTTATACTATATATATGCTTACCTTCCAATTGATTGGTACTTTACCATCCTTCACAATCGACGGTTCTTTATAAAAAATCTCTTCAAATAAGTGTGAAAATGGTCCATGCCCTAAATTGTAGAGAACTTTGTGAATATGCTAGACAATAGTTGTTTTAATGTCATGTCAGAAGAGATTTAAGATACCAAAGGCGTAATGAGAATCCGTAAATGTAAACATGAAATATAGAAATGATCTTACATCAAAAACATGGGATATATTACCTATTTATTTTATATAGATTACGTCGTATATTAGGTAGTATGGGTTACCTATTTACTTTATAGGTTTCGTCCCAGATTACGTAGTATATTTCACAACACAACTTGTGTCTATATTTTATGAGAGGTAATGACAAGTACGTATCAGTGGTTCTCTGTCGTTTTTTAGATTAGCCAAGCGCGCATTTTGACATTCCTTGTCATCTCATTCGTTTTTTATCAAATTGCGATAATAATTGGTATCTATTAAAGAAGCAGTCAATGATTCACTTGCAGCACCATTTGTCTCTTTTCTGATTACTGTTTCTGATTAGTTTGGGCTATGGTTATTAACCAGAGAAAACCACCGCCTACAATACAACCTCGTGAATATGAATAATAGCTCACCCGCGCACAATACAACCTCATGAATATGTATAATAGCTCACCCGCGCACAATACAACCTCATGAATATGTATAATAGCTCACCCGCGCACAATGCAACCTCATAAATATGTATAATAGCTCATATTACTAGCAAGACAATACAAGTGACATTTTTATTATCAAGAAGAAACGTATTGTACACAATACAATTGAACAAATATTTTATTATAACATATATCATTCAAATGCACAATAATCAAACATTTATTAATTTGACTAAATAAATTTAATACGAAACACATAAAGTTTTATTAATCGACACGATTAAAAATAATATCTATATATTTATTTACTTATCTTTTTAAAAATGTATTTATTTATCTATTTTTATTATTATTATTATTATTATTATTATTATTATTGATATTATTATACCATACCTAGATCATGACATAACCCGGCTATCTCTATACACAGCAAGTCATTCTTTGTCATCACAGATTCTTTCAGCTTCTCTTCCAAATAAGGGTCCTTCATATCATTTTCCATTCGCTTTTGGAGATGATGTGCTAACTTCCCAGCTAAATGACATACCCTGTTAAAAAGACATTGTCTTTACGAAATCCTAAAATGTTATCACACATTCACTTTTGTACCCAAAGACATTTGAATTATTTTGACTTTTCTATCTTTTGATTATGATTGTACCTGATAAAGGTTATTCCAGAAACACATCATAAGCACTAGATTAGATATCTATGTTTCATTCACTGCTATTGATCATTTGAAACTGAACGAACGTCAACATATGTTCATTAAATGAGACTTTTTACAAGACAAATCGTATACACGGGTATGTGTATTTGATTTTCAAGCAAAACGAATCCTATGACACAAGGAAACAAACAGATTCGCGAAACACTTCCGGTTTTTGCTTAGATTAGTCAAAGTTATATGAAAGTTCGTGAAAGACAATTATCAGATAATATATAATTTTAGAAGCTTTCTTTAATTTCGCATTTCTATTTATAGATGAATATTTCCTCGCATGGATTCAGTGATCACTTCATTACATGTATATCAAAGCCAATGACAACGGGCTCACTTCCTGTTGTGATGATGATGATGATGATTGTTGGTGTTTAACGCCACTTTCAGGAATATTTCAGCTATATCATGGCGATCCTCACATAATTTCAGTGATCACTTCATTCTTCATTACATGTATATCGCAATTAAGGGCAAAGTCAATGACAACGTACTTACTTCCTGTTTTGATCCATCTCTGTACATGTTACACAAAAGGACAATTGAGTTCTATAAATCATGAAGCAACGCTAATGTTTCATGTTTTACAATTAAGGGTAGCAAGCACCTGTCTATTCTACCAGTTGATACTACTTATTAGATAATCTGTTATAAATACCCACAGTATGCACAGGGGATTATATCATTCAAATAATATAAGGGGCCATCGTGGTCGTATGATAATTGGATTTTCAATCAGTACCTATCACCACTAATGTTGTGAGTTCGAACCCGTTCATTGCGAGGTGTACTCGATAAAACATTATGTGATAAAGTTTGTCAGTGACTTGTGACAGGTCGGTGGTTTTCTCCAGGTACTCCGGTTTCCTCCACCAATACAACTGATCACCACGATATAACTGAAATATTGTTGAAAGTGGCGTTAAATATCATAACCCAACCTAAGCCAAACAATCATTGTAATAGTAAACCAAGAAAATACTAGTATAAAAATAAAACGAAGATATGAAATCTAGACGCGTTTTTGGAATACCCTTCATTATGTACTCTCATAATCAAAACATTGACTATATTTCGTTTACCGGAACCGCATTACTGTATGTATCTACTTCAGTTGTGGTTGACCTCCAAAAGTCAGAAACCGTATTGGTGGTTTAATGGTGCTCTCCTCGAGTGTGGTAGATCGTGGGTTCGAGCCCTTGTCGGGTCAAACCAAAGACTATAAAATTGGTATTTGTTGCTTTTCCGCTAAGCACGCAGCATTAGGAACAAAGAGCAAACCCTTGTTGGCTCGGAATCAGGATAATGTGTCCGAGTGGGGTGACATGTCTATCCGCGGACTATTGTTTCAGTGAGCTAGCACTATAAAAAAAATCTAACTAATCGTGTTGGTCTAGTACAATGTGGACCACATCATCATCTCATTGAAAATTAACTTGTTCTCGCCATGATATAGCTGAAAAGTTGCTGAGTTGGCGTTACACAAACTTTTCGTGTGCTTATATAAATTTGTTTCTTGATTCTCTTGCGAATAAGACATGGCTGATACGATGTTTTGGACGGAGATATAAATAAACTACATACTAATGAAAATTATCAAATTACTATAAAAATCTGCTTTCTTGGTTGGTCAAAGCCATACATCGTCCCTTTTCTTTTTTTTTATCAAACATTATGATTGCCGCGCAATCTTGCACGAGAGGTAGATAATTGGTGATCATAGCTGTCAAGTACCCAAATATAGATCAGGGAATGTTGATGACGTTCGCTTTAAACCGAATGTTTTGATTGGGCGGTGTATTTTTATGAATCAATCTCAACGCATTTAACATTAATGTTTGTACATATAAGGTGGTATATTATAGAGCTCAAGTCATTTAATAAAACAATTGTTAACTTTTGATATCGTTTGACACGATATTTATCAACCTAAGAAGTGATAATTACCTCTGCCGTGGGTTCGGAGATTATCATTTCTTGGGTTGATAGATCTTTATCATCGTGTCAACCTTATCATAAGTCATTAAGTTTATAATATCAGTCAGTGTAACGTCAAGTACAATACGACATGACCTGACCGGCATACATTCTCACTAGTAAAATACGACATCATGTGACCGGCATTACATTCTCACTAGGACAATACGACATGATGTGACCGGCATTACATTCTCATTAGTACAATACGACATGATGTGACCGCATACATTCTCACTAGTACAATACGACATGATGTGACCGGCATACATTCTCATTAGTACAATACGACATGATGTGACCGGCATACATTCTCACTAGTACAATACGACATGATGTGACCGGCATACATTCTCACTAGTAATATATCACCCGATCGGACTCGTTATATAAGTGATAATGTCTGCACCAACTTTCATATTTACAGTAACTGGATATATACAGGTAGCTTTGCTAAATTCATATTATGTGTTTATATTTTATTGTGTCAACACTCACCATTAACGTTGTTAGTTCAAATTCCATTCAGACGAGGTGTACTCGATACAACATTATGATATAAAGTTTGTCAGTGACTTGCGGTAGGTCGGTGGTTTTCACCGGGTACTCCGGTTTCCTCAACAAATAAAACTGACGACCACGATATAACTGAAACATTGTTAAAAGTGGCGTTACACACCATAAGCAAACCAAACCAAACAACAACTACATACGACAAGTGCCCATAATACAGCAGGTGAAGCAACAAGTTTTAAAACTTTTGTTTTGTTCGTACTTTAGCTCATTTGTTGTAGTTTAATTGTCTTTGTGCTGTTGCTCTGTATGTATTAGTATTGTGTCATACATCGAAAATCCCTTCTAGTTTGGATAATGTTAGAGTGCTTTTAAAGCACCAGCCAATTTCTATTCAGGAGGTGGGGATTCTCATTGAAAAAGAAAATTTGCTGTTATAGTATTTCCTTTTTCCATATCTGCCTTAGATCTTTTGTTTTAATTGCTTCTATTAATATAAGAGGCGAAACATAAATTTCTGTCAGAACAAGGCATGCCAGTCTCCCCATCCAATCCATCCCCTCCCATGATATATAATGGTTGGACAATTAATTTAATATTGAGAATTCGAAGATTCGAAGCTATCACTTGGTTCTATGCAATGTAACTATCCTCCATTTTCAGTATCAAGCACAATGCACTGCAACAAGCGATACTCGGATGTCATCTGTATGTGGGAATAGGACGTTTATAAAGATACAGAAAACATTCCGAAATGATATGTGTTCATAATGCATATCGTCCTAATTTTCCTTTATTGTATTACCGTTTATTACAATCCCATAAATCAGTCCTTCGTGCCTAATGTTTTTATCGGTTTATTTGTCCTTTTTCCGTGTCTTATACTCAGTGTTGCCTCTGTCTCTGAATTATCCATCCTTAATTTCCCGTTCAATTTTCTCTAACGTTTATTTGAACATAGTTATTACTTCATAGATATATATATTTACCCTATGCTGTGTTCAAATCTATTGTGTGATGCCCCTGGATACACATAGTAGCAACTTCCAAGTTGTTTGATGTTTCGGAGTCGTTGAAACTGTGATGTATCGATAATTTTCACACACAGTGGACTGATCTGGATGGTGCCATGTATAGGGTCATTGAATATCTACATTGTACAAAAATATCATATAACAATAAAAATATTTAAAAAAAAATACAACACTGCTGGAACTGTTCCAAAATCTAATCACAAATCGTAGAAACATAAGTAAAAAAATATATGAAGAATTAGACGGTATATGAAATCTAATTTGGAAGAAAAAGAAAAAAATACCACACATTGTCGAAACAGTTCAAAAATCGTGGAAACAGAGGCAAAATTGATACCTCTAATATATATACATGACCTTACTTTACTGGCTTGGTAAGGAACGTCTATGAACAAGTGGAGGGATTAAACTAGTTTTATGGACCCAAACCTCCCACTTCGAAAAATGTTGTCACGCAAGTGTTTTCCGCGTGTGAGTACAATGCTATCCCTAACAAGTGATAACATTAATATGTGTAGTCATTTCGATGAGTTATTTTCACACTAATACCTATGAGACAGCAAATTTCAAATTCAAAAAAGATTCAATACAATTGCGTGAAGTAAATAGAACAGAAAAAACGCAATTACACGCAAACCACTATAGTGGAAACTAAAGATTGAGCAACATGGACCCCATTTAAAAAGAGGCAGTGTTCCAGGAAGATGGGAAGTTCCTGTTCCTCTAGTGGCACCCATCGTGTAACGTATTCATGATATCGAGAACAATCAAATGACCTTAGTAAATGCTTTTATTTCTTCTTGACAAGAATGTTTGAAGATGTACTCTTTGACGTTTTAACCGTAAGCACATGTGGCATAAATTTACCTCCCTTTTTTATTTCAATAAAATTTCTTTACTACAAAATGTATTTCATCTTTTTTTCCTTATTTAAGTGTCCATATATAGAATCTTATTTTATTCTATTATATGCGTGTACTTTCTGTGTTCCGTGTTGTGATGTCCCCTACGGTTTCCGCATAAGAACGATGTTTGGTTCGCCTTTACCCCCTAGTTTGCTTAGGAGGGCTCATGTCTTATTTTATTTGTGCTTGTTTGTGCATAGTCGTGTCCAACACGTCTTCAATATATGAGTAAAATGGCGGTGTCTTATAAGAGGCAGGAACTGTCTACCCTTCACTTATATAATGGTGTCCAACACGTCTTGACTATATAAGTAACATGACGGGTGTCTTATAAGAGGCAGGAACTGTCTACTATTCACTTATATAGTAGTGTCCAACACGTCTTGACATATATACAGTCCGACAAAAGTTAAGCACCACCTGACTTGTTTCAATAATATCTTTTCTAATAATGAACTTATTTCAAATCGGTTTGCTGTTTTCGTTACCTGTACACACCTACTTACTTACCTGTGAAACAGGTTATTGATTGATTTTCATTTATGTGTATATGACAGGGTGTGTAAAGTGCCACGTGTACTTTTCAACATTTGTGTTTGCGAACGAAAGCTGATTTTTTGTTTGTAGAGATTTAAGTTTCATTTTCTATCGGTTTGGTATGGTGCGGCAAAAATTAACAATACCAGAAAGGTGGCAAGCAGTTGGCATGCATAACGGTGGTTTTAGCCATAGAAGGGTGGCAGACCACTTCAGGGTTAACCATTCCATCATTGTACGACTGATGCAGCGATTTCGTCAAACGGGGAATGTTACTAACCGTCCACGTGCAGGTAGACCTCGCAAAATGACGCCGAGAGAGGATCGGCTCATATCCAGACGGGCGCAGCAACGGCCGTTCAGTACACCTGGTGCACTTCGTGGTAATTTAGCGGTTGGAGGCCACATTAGCACACACACTGTAATCAGACGCCTCCACCATCAAGGAATGCCACGCGACGACCCATAAAACGTCCACAGTTGACATTACGTCATCGCCATGCTCGATTTGACTGGTCACATGATCATTTGGGGTGGACTATTCGCACATGGAGACGGGTCCACTGGTCAGATGAAAGTCGTTTTTTGTTACGCCCTACAGATGGTCGTGCAAGGGTTTGGCGCCAACGAAACACTTCATTTCAGGACAACCACATTTTGGGCACAACTGCTTTTGGGGGTGGGGTGTAACTGTCTGGGGTTGTTTTTTCCTTTGACTGTTACTTGGACTTCTACGTTCTTGATGGTAATCTGACAGGCCAAAAATACCATGACAATGTGCTCGCTCCACGCGTAGTCCCTCATTTCGACAATCATGCGTTGGCTGACAGACCAATGTTCATGGACGACAATGACAGGCCACATAGATCCTGAATTGTACAACATCTTTAACAGCAAGAGGCTGTTCAGACAATTCCATGTCCTGCGATGTCACCAGACATGAACCCTATAGAGCATGTATGGGACTTTATTGGCCGAAAAATTAACCGACGCAATCCAAAATGTCAAAATATTGACGAATTAAGAAATGCTATTTTACAGGAGTGGTAACAGTTCCCCCAAGAACGGCTTAGGCGTCTTGTGTGAAGCATGACGAGGCGTGTTGCAGAACTCCACAATAAACGTGGTGGGTATACCCGTTATTGATTTTTATGCCTTACACATACGCACAATAGATGCATTAAAAAGTTCTGAAAATCTGAAGACTCTGCATATTAATGCAATGTTAAAAACTTCCATCAAAGACAAACTGGTTTTACGTTTTACGTTTTGAATCCCATTTTTGCCACGTCATAGTCACGTCTTTCAGGAAGATAAATACTTCGTATATTTCTAATTTTGGAGCCCTTGGTGTATTCTTTTAAGAAGTGCAAGAAAAATGGTGATATCTATTTCATTGTTTTAACAGTATTGATGTAAAAAAAAAATATCGATAAAAATATAGGGTGGTGCTTAACTTTTGTCGGAGTGTATATTTTTTCTGGCTTGGTAAGGAACTTCTATGAAAAGGGGCGGGATTAAACTAGTTTTATGGACCCAGACCTCTCCACTTCGTGAAATGTTGTCATGCAAGTGTTTTCCGCGTGTGTGAACAATGCTATCCCTAACAAGTTATAACATTAATATGTGTTCTCAGTTCGACGAGTTATTTTCACACTAATACCTATGAGACAACAAATTTAAAATTCAAAAAGATTCAATACAATTGCGTGAAGTAAAAAGAACAGAAAAAACGCAATTACCCACAAAGCACTATAGAGAAAACTAAAGATTGAGCAACATAGGCCCCATTTAAAAAAGGCAGTGTTCCAAGAAGATGGGAAGTTCCTGTACCTCTAGTGGCAAATATCATGTAACCCATTCATGATATCGAGAACAATTAAATGTCCTTCGTTAATGCTGTTATTTCGTTTTGACAAGAATGTTTGAAGAAATACTATTCGACGTTTTAACCGTAGGCACCGAGGGCATCAATTTGCCTTCCTGTTTTATTTTCAAGAACATTTCTTCACTAATTCATCTCTGTTTCCGTATTTAAGTGTCCATATATACAATCTTTTTTTACTCTATTGTATGCATTTACTTTCTGTGTTCCGTGTTGTGATGTCTCCTACGGTTTCCACATAAAAACGATGTTCGGTTCGCCTTAACCCCCAGTTTATTTTTGGAGGGCCCATGTCTTATATTATTTGTGCTTGTTTGCGAATAGTCGTGTCCAAAGCGTTTCCAATATATGAGTAACATGGCGGTGTCTTTTAAGAGTCAGGAACTGTCTACTCTTCACTTATATAGTGGGGTCTAACACGTCTTCAATATAGAAGTAACATGGCGGTGTCTTATTAGAGGCAGGAACTGCTTACCCTTCGCGAGCACATGGGTTCACCGCCAGTTTTTTGTGAGTTCGTGTTGCTCATCTTTTTTAGTTGTGTTGTGTTTATATTTTGTTTGTCTTCGTCCTGTGTATTGTGTAACCAATGTTACCGGTGTCTATGGACTGTCCATTCTTGATTACCCCTTCGGTTTTTCTTAAGTTTATTTGTCCTGTGTATTGTGTACCCAAAGTTACCGGTGTCTCTGGACTGCTCATTCTTGATTACCCCTTCGATTTGTTTAACGTTTATTTGTCCTGTGTCTTGTGTACCAAATGTTACCGATGTCTCTGGACTGTCCATTCTTGATTACCCCTTCGGTTTCTCTAACGTTTATTTGTCCTGTGTCTTGTGTACCCAATGTTACCGGTGTCTCTGGACTGTCCATTCTTGATTACCCCTTCGGTTTCTCTAATGTTTGTTTTGGTCCTGTGTCTTGTGTACCCAATGTTACAGGTGTCTCTGGACTGTCCATTCTTGATTACCCCTTCGGTTTCTCTAACGTTTATTTTTGTTCTGTGTCTTGTGTTTCCAATGATGCCAGTGTCTCTGGACTGTCCATTCTTGATTTCCCCTTCGGTTTTCTCTGGACTGTACATTCTTGATTTACCTTCGGTTTCTCTAAAGTTTATTTATTATAACATCATCTTGCACTTTCTGATACTCCATTCTTAATTTGTTTTTGTTTGTAAAAGTTATTACCATAAGTGTCTAATGACAGAAGTTAAGTTCTTTAATCTCACTTTCAGGTATCTTGATGATGTTCTGTCAATTACTAATCCTATCGTTCCATTAATATACCCCTAAAAAACTTGAGATAAACTAAACAACAGAACAGCTTTTTCTGCCTCCGTGCTTGACATTTACCTCCAATTTGACACCAATGGCAAACTCTCTATCAGATTTTATGGCAAAGGAGTAATCAGAAGCTGTGTATCGAAGAAGGACAAGCGATGACAAACAGAAAAAAGAGAAACAATGATCTACAAAGAAAAGATTTAAGATACCAAGGAGGTAATCAAAGCAGTAAATCGAAGGACAGATAATACAATGGAAAAAAGAAAAGGTCAAAAGTATAAACAATGATCTGCAAGAAAAGATTTAAGATACCAAATGGGTAATCAGGAGCCGCAGATCGAAGGACAGAATAATACAATGAAAAAAGGAAAAGGACATAGGAACAAACAATGATCTAGAAAGCACTTCCTATATAGAAAACTAAATATTGAGCAACACGTACCCCCACTAAAACCGGTGGTGAACTCATGGGCTCTGTAATGGTAAGCAGTTCCTTCTCAACAAAAAGCCATTAGTCGACAACACTATCAAGCACAACGCCACGTATCACACCAACACCAAGTATCAAACCAATAAATGCCAGACATTACGACTACACTCGAATGAAATATACGTCCTATTTAAGGACAGGAATAACAATATGGCGAGCTAGACTGGTTAATAGAATCATAGTACTCTCATCATGATAATCTGATGCAACCAATGTCATATCTACACCACATATACAAACAAACAACGTCAAGAAAGTAAAATATATCTATGATATATCATTAACACCCAAAGAAATTAATTGCTATATCAAATGTTGTGCTTTGTCATTTTGTGATTGCTTGATTTTTACTCCATTAAAATAAAACAGAATAGGAGAAAGATTGATAAGAAACACCATCACTAAAAGACTTACTCACTGATTCAGACATTTATGATATGTTTAGGATTCATGTATTATACGGTAAGCACTAAGTGTCATCCACTAAAAATATACCCGGAATAGGAAGTTTGTATATTATAGGATTAAACGCATTTTTCCGGAGTTTATTGATGTATAACCTGGACAAATTCACTCACAAACAAATAAAAGTCCGAAGTGACTTGGTCCAGGTTATACATAAATAAACTGCGTTTAATCCTTATAATTCTATAACTCAGTTTTTTTTCATTAGCTTTGAAAATTTACCTTTGGAGAATCCCAGGACGCACACATACATTTCATCTATGTGTGTCGGCCATGAATATAGAGTGGAATCGACACAGCTAAAATGTAGTCCATCACTTTGGGGCTAATGAATAAATAAAAGCTTTTTTTGCATTGCATTTATTATTTATTTCATATCTAACAATAATTGTCGATTATTAACAATAAACATTGTTTCTTTTATCTTTTTATATTATCGGAATCGAAGTCGCCATCTTGTGTACCTTACGAAAAAGGTAGTCCGGTGGACATCGTCTCTCGAAAAATAGCATGAGAAAACCCCCGCCTCCATAAGCGCTTATACCCATTCAGAGTTAAGGATTTCTAATTATGTAAATCATATTATAATATTATGTAATCTAATGAGGCAAAATATTAGATCACGTCCACTTACCCTATAAACATACAAATTGGTTTTCTGAAAACGCTATTTTCTCTCGTGAAGATTATAAAATGTGCATGGGCTTTTCTATATAAAGATGTTTTCAGATAGTCAATCCAAATTACAACATATCATGCAATTTGTTATCTTGAATACGTATTCCCATTTATAACAAGGTTGATACACGATTAGTCTTTGTTCTCCGATTAGCACACATAATTAATGAGTAAGAACAAAGATTGGTTGGCTCGGAACCAGGATACTTTTTCCGCGGCGTGGAGAGTCGTGTCTACATGCGGACTATTTTTTTCTGTGAGCTAGAACGGTAAATATCCAATCAAGCGAGTTGTTGTAGTTCAAAGTAAATACAATTCTCAAAGACAAAGTTCTTCCTCCTTTGGGGATCAACTCAAAGCTATTATCTGGGACCATAACTTATTTATGTTCCTGGCTGTGCTTCAGCGAACAACAGAGTGTAAAATTTCAAACTCGATATTTAAGGGTAGGGGTAGTTGCCCTATAAAAATCAAAGATATCACCCGTGTCTTTAACGTGCCCAAGTGCCCGAGTGCGTTTCTGAACCCCATGTCTACATTAGGGTGTCGGAGGTCAAGTTCGATATTATGGGGCTCCATAAATGTATATTGTAAAATGTCCAACGGTAAATACTTTGCCCTTTAGGGGTGTAAATCAAAGCTATTGCACAGGACTTTAAAGGGTATAAAAGTTCGAGGATGTTACTTTTTGAAGATCATGATAAAATAGAAAAGAACTATTCATTTGAAATATCATTTAAGATCGTTATATCATATAACATTTAAAACTGCATCATAATCATCTTTATATGGATAATGTTAGAAATCGAGGCCTTTTGGTCGGAGCATTGAGAGAGAATTATAAATAATTGAACTCAAATATTTAGAAAGTGGCGGTATATTGAGTATGGTGGCGACAAGAAGAGTTTTAAGATACCAACGAGATAACATGAATTCAACAATCGAAGGACAGACAACACAGTACAGAACTAGAGGCTCAGTGTCGCTCACCTTTCATTCTGCTTAGAGGAAACTTAATACAGAACCTTCCATATGTGCTTCCCACAAAATGTCGATTCATTTGGCTAAGCTGTTTCAGAGGAGACGATTTTTAGAAATCGACCAATCAGAAATAAGAATTGCCTGTGGCGGCCATGTTTGTTGATGGATCAAGACGAAATGAGCAATCTCTATAGCGGACCTCCTATAAATGCTTACTGCCAAGTTTTGGTTCATTTGGCTTAGCGGTTTCAGAGGAGAAGATTTTTAGAAATCAACCAATCTGAAACAAGAATTGCCTGTGGTTGCCATGTTTCTAAACGGATCGGGAAGAAATGAGCATTTCTTATAGAAGACCTGCCATTGAGGTTTCCTACCAAGTTTTGGTTCATTTGGCAAAGCAGTTTCAGAGGAGAATATTTTTTTTAAATCGGCCAATCAGAAATAAGAATTGCCGGTGGCGGCCATGTTGTTAATGGATCGAGACGAAATGAGCAATCTTAATGGAGGGCCTTCTATGGATGCTTACTGCCAAGTTTCGGTTCATTTGGCTTAGCAGTTTCAGAGGAGAAGATTATTAGAAATCAACCAATCAGAAACAAGAATTGCCTGTGGCGGCCACGTTTCTGAGCGGATCGGGACGAAATGAGCAATCTTTATAGAAGACCTTCCATTCATGTTTCCTACCAAGTTTCGGTTCATTTGGCAAAGCAGTTTCAGAGGAGAAGATTGTTTTTAAATCGGCAAATCAGAAATAAGAATTGCTAGTGGCGGCCATGTTAGCTAATGGTTCGAGACAAAATGAGCAATCTTTAGAGAGGACCTTCCTAATATGCTCCCTACCAAGTTTCAGTTCATTTGGCTGAGGGGTTTCAGAGGAGAAGTTTAAAATGTGAAAAGTTAACGCACAACAGACGACGGACCCCAAGTGATGGCAAAAGCCCACATTGCATTTGGGAAGGTGAGCTAAAAAGGACAAAAAGGACAAGCAACAATCTACAAAGCATTACACATAAAACTAAAGACCGAGTAACACGAAATCCACCAAAAACCGGGTGTGAACTTTGGTGTTCCAGAAGGGTAAGCAGATCCAAGTCTATGATTCAAAATGACAGACAAGACGACAACAAGAGATCGAAATCTAGTTCCTTGGTAAGAACAGGGAGACACAATATGGCGCCATAGACTAGTTAATAGAATCTCAGAGTTATAAAGATAAAAATTAAATTCTAGATTTAATATCTAGTAGTCATTAACATATAGGTTTGGCTTGATTTGGCTTATGGTGTTTAACGCCACTTTCAACAATATTTCAGTTTTATCGTGGGGGGGTCAGTTCTATTGGTGGAGGAAACCAGAGTACCCGCAGAAAACCACCGACCTGTCGGAAGTCACTGACAAACTTTATCACATAATGTTGTATCGAGTATACCTCGCCATGAACGGGGTTCGAATTCACAACTTCATTGGTGATAAGCACTCATTGCACAGGTAGTTGTAAATCTAACTGCCATACGATCACGACGACCTCCATAAATATATCAGAAAGTTAACTACTATATCACATTTTTTTGCATTTTCATATTTTATGATTGTTTTAGTTTTTCTCAATCAAAAAATAAATGGAATAGGAGAAAAAATTATAAAATAAACATCATCACTAAAAGAAATACTCACTGTCTCAGACATTTATCATATGTTTAGGATTGATGTAATTATACGGTAAGCACTAAGTGTCATCCTCTACAAATATACCCGGAATAGGAAATTTGTATATTATGTATTATCTACGGTTTGAAAATTATAGCAACCTTTGATTGGTTAAAACCCCGGGTATAAAAAAACTCATATTCCCGGGTGTTGCTAGGCCATATTACCGGGTGTAATTAGCCATTTAACCAATCAAATGTTGTTATAATTTTCAAAACAAGGATAATATAACGCTAAAGCTTGCGACGTTGCGCTCCAAAAATAAAATTTAGTTAATTTTGGCTATATATTGAATATAAAACTGTAGGTAGTACCCTACACCGGGTAAAAAACACTTGAAACTTTCATATAGTATTCTTATTCTTTTCAAAAGCAAAGAAAACGTCACTTTTACGTGGACCGCCGGGGTCCAAAATGTCTTACTTTTGACTATAACTGGGGGTAAATTCGTTATCTACGTTCCTATCCGTAGATATGGAGATTGCAATACCCTTCAGTTGCTTGTACACCCTCCGGCTGTGCCTCATGATGTACTTGGCAACTTCAGTGTGTTAAAATCTCCATATCTAAGGATAGGAACGTGGATAACATATAATCTAATGAGACGAAATATTAGATGACGTCCACTTACCCTATAAACATACAAATTGGTTTTCTTAAAATGCTATTTTCTATAAAGTGCACATGGGCTTTTCTATGTAAAGATGTCATCAGATAATCAATCCAGAGTACAACATATCATACAATGTTTTGTATTCTTATTTAGATTGATACACGATTAGTCTTGTTCTCCAATTACCACGCATAATTAATGTGTAAGAACAAAGATTGGTTAGCTCGGAACCAGGATTATTTGTCCGCGCGAAAAGAGGCATGTCAACATGCGGACTATTGTTATTTTTGTGAGCTAGAACTGGAAAGGTCCAATTAAGTGATTTGTTGTAGTACAAAGTAAATACAATTCTCAAAGGCAACGCTCTTGCCTATTTGGGGATTAAATTAAGCTGTTTTCAGGGGTCATCACTCATTTAAATTCCTGGATGTGTTTCTGTACCTCAAACCAAACAACAAAGTGTAAACATTAAAGCTCGATCTTGAAGGTAGGGGATGGTGGCACCATAAATACCTCTTGTAAAATTCCCCATCGGTAACGTTCTTCCTCATTTGGGACATAAATCAAAAATATTTCCTGTGTCTTTAACTTGTCATTGGAAGTGTCTAAGGGCGTATTTGAACCCCATGCCTACATTAGGGTGTTGGAACAGCTCAACATGCACTACTAAAATTGTTATGTAAGAACAATAGAACTTTCCATTACATAAAACCAAGTAAAGTTACGATGTTCCTCATATTGCTTTTAATAATGTCCAATGATATAGAATTAAATCCAGGTCCTAGCAATGGCAGTACCAAATTTTTATGTAGTACTTGTGACAGATCTGTAACATGGGATCAAAAAGGAATAGTATCCGAAACTTGTGATCAATGGTTTCATATTAATTGCCAAAACATACACAGTCTATCATATGACAACCTTAATGAAAGCATGGTTAGTTGGCACTGTATCATATGTAACCACCCAAACAATAGCCAATCCCTTTTGACTTGCATGGTATTAGCACATCATATACTTTTGAAATTGATCCCAACTTCAACTATGACGAACATAGTATAATAAACATAACATCAACATCAAGTTCAGTAAAACCAGTCCTTGCGTCAACTCCCATTAATAAAATGAATGCGCATAGTAAATCAAATCTTCCACTCAGAGTTTTTAATATAAACTTCCAGTCCATCAAACGGAAGCAACATCTTGTTAATAACATCATAGAAAGTTCAAACCCAGCTATCGTAATAGACACTGAAACCTGGTTAAAGCCCAACATCCATAATAACGAAGTATTTCCTGAAAATTATAACATCTATCGTAAAGACCGAGTAGACCAAGAAGGAGGTGGTGTCCTCTTACCTATTAAGAAAGACTTTATTAGTGATGAAGTTAATGACATGCACGTTGACGAAAAAAAGTGGGTAGCAAAACACTATATGTATCATCCTTCTACAATGCAAAAACATTAAATGAAAAAAATCTTAGGTGGCTTGACCAGTCAGTAAGATAGGCATGCAAAGTTAATAATGCAGCAATACTCATAGGTGGTGATTTTAATCTCCCAGGATTAGACTGGGAAAATAAAATTTTAAAACTAAACACTAAACATCAAAAGAATCACTACAACCTTACTACACTTGAAGATACTCGCCTCTGCCAACTCATAGAAAAACTCACACGGAATGACAACATCCTTGACCTAATGATCACCAACTTTCCCAATCAAGTCCCACGCACAGACATTCTACCAGATATATCTGACTATGATATTGTCTTTCTTGAGTTCAACATTGCTTCTAAAAAACTAAAAAACTAAAGCAAAAACCTAGAAAAGTACTAATTTATAAAAATGCAAACTGGGACACAATTAAAAGTGAAATAACAACACTTTATGATCATATTGTCCAATCACAAACACATTTAAATGCAAACCAACTTTGGGAAATATTCAAAAACAAATTTAACCAGCTAATTAAAGAACATGTTCCACACAAAATTGCCAAAGTAAAGGATAGTCTACTATGGATAAATACTGAAACTAAAAACCTTATTAGAAAGAGAGATAGACTTTATAAGAAAAAAAAAAATGGAAATCTTGACACCAAGAAAAAATTCAAGAAAATAAAACGACACATCCAAAAATTATTAAGACAGAGATATTGGCAATATATCGAGGACATTGTCACACCAAAGGAAACTGAAAGAACATTTAACTCTATGAAAAAATTTTGGACCTTTTTCAAACATAAACAAACTGATCATCAAGGAATCTCATCATTAAAAAAGGTGGCAAATTAATCACTGACCCCATTCCCAAGGCAAATGTTATGAATGACCAGTTTAAATCTGTCTTTTCAATTATTGACAAAATAACCGAAAGTGAATTTGAATCTAAATGTAAATTGACTATAAAATCAAAGTATCAAACTATGCCTGATATCACCATCACCTGTGAAGGCATAGCTAAACTTCTTCTAAACTTGAATCCAAACAAAGCAGCTGGCCCAGATGAAATTAAACCTAGGGTATCTAAAGAACTTGCTACTGAAATAACTCCTATTATAACTATATTTTTTCAAACATCTCTTGAATCAGGTGTTGTCCCATCAGACTGGAAAACTGCCCATGTTGCTCCTGTTTGCAAGAAAGGCCCAAAGTATAACGCAGAAAATTATAGACCTATTTCCTTAGCTTGTATTTGTTGTAAACTGTTAAAACACATTGTAGTTAGTAACA
This sequence comes from Gigantidas platifrons, assembly GCA_002080005.1. Taxonomy (NCBI): domain Eukaryota; kingdom Metazoa; phylum Mollusca; class Bivalvia; order Mytilida; family Modiolidae; genus Gigantidas; species Gigantidas platifrons. The sequence continues at coordinate 112,038 of MJUT01013658.1, forward strand.
TCATGTCACATGCTGATAAATACAACATACTATACCCCTTCCAACATGGCTTTCGTAAATTTAGATCGTGTGAAGCTCACCTTTAGAGTTCATCGACAACGTGACTCGAAACTTGGATGATGGCAACCAAACTGATGTTCTAATTATGGACTTCTCCAAGGCATTCGATAAAGTCAGTCATAACCTCTTGATACCCAAGCTTAAACATTATGGCATAAGAGGAAAGGTAAACAGCTGGATAGAAAGTTTCCTGTCAGGTCGAACTCAGGCAGTCATTGTTCAAGGTGAACAATCTACATACCTCCCTGTCGATTCTGGGGTGCCCCAGGGCTCGGTCCTTGGACAAAGTCTTTTCATATACTACATAAAATGAAATTCCCACTGGACTAGACTCCACTATATGACTCTTTGTAAATGATACAATTGCATACCCGGTTATTAAATCAAACAGCGATGCCCTAACCCTGCAAAGAGATCTCGATAAACTAGCACAGTGGGAACAATTATGGAAGATGGCTTTCCATTCAGATAAATGTAACGTGCTTACCATCTCACGTAATAAAACACCTGTAAAATTCAAATACTGTATGAAAGTATTAATTTTCGCTGCATCCAATTTTCGCGGTTTCTCCCAACTGGTCAAATTCGCGGGTTCCTTTTTTCGCGTATTTCTTATAGCGCAAAAGCAAAAAAAGTACTTTTCGGTCAACCAGTTTATTAGCAGACGACGTTTTATACTGACAAGATAAAATTTACGTATTACGTATTACACTTGTCGTGTGAAATCTGCTCACTCCTTTTTATCTTAACAGTAAGTTAACTTATGTTCACTCATTATAAAATTAGTAGTAAAACTTTCAAATACTAGTATTGACAAGTAACAAAAGAAACTTTAATTAGGGGATTGGAAAAACATGTATCAAAGAATGTGTTGACAATTACTGACTATGATTACCCTAATTATCTATTTCACATTTACAGTATGATTTAATGCTTTGACGCACACTGTGATTGTAACATTTTATATCTATTATTGACATTCAGTGTACCTGTAATTATGGCAGTATTTTTTGTAATTTTGTAATTAAATTTTGTTCTTGAAAAGTACATTTGTGTATGTCGTAATTATAATAGGAGATCATCATCATAAAACAGTTTGATATGATCAGTTGGCCTGAAAGCTATAAATATAATTGAATTGCATGGTTACACGGGAGACAATCGGATATACAATGAAAACGAAATACCGGAAAATACTTCAACTTTACATAAAAATACAAATAATTAAATATATCGTATACGTTTTCTAGAAAATAAAACAATCACAAAACACACTTGATAGAAATACTCCACATTGATCATGTAAAGAATACTGAAAGTTAACATATTGGATTGAAGTTACTACTATAGACTGACATAAGTAATATTTTGTTACAATTTTTCGAGGGTACTATGTTTTGCTGGCTGACGTCCTCCTTGAAATAAGCGAAGATTAGTACACCGCGAAAATTGGTACTTTTACGGTATTGCCTTCACGATCATGTCTTGGAATCTGTTGATAAGATAAAATATCTGGGGGTAACAATCAGCGATGACCTCAAATGGGAACGCCACATCAACAACATCTGTGGTAAAGTCAATAGGACTCTTAGCTTCCTGCGTCGCAACCTGAACATCGGTTCCACCTCCGTTAAAGAACAGGCATACAAATCATTAGTCAGACCATCACTGGAGTATGCCTGTTCTGTATGGGATCCCCACCTTAAATCTGACATCAACAAAATAGAAATGGTTCAACGGAGGGTTGTGAGATATGTCACCATCAGACAAAGTAATACATCTAGTGTTGGTGACATGCTACAACATCTTGAATGGCGCAGCGTCGAAGATCGACGTAGAGATGCACGCCTTGTCATGATGTATAAAATCTCCTATGACAAGGCTGCAGTCAGTAAAAGTGATAGACTTTCACCACCCCTGAGACACTCCAGAAACATGCACTCTCGATCATATCAGGTCCCTTTATGTAGAACACAACAGAGAAAGGCTTTATTTTTCCATCGAACCACTATAGACTGGAACCGCCTACCTCAAACAGCAGTGCTGAGTGACTCATCTCATCTTTAAATTCACTCCCTGCTTTGTACACATTTTATTAACTTATTTCTTTTTCTTTTTTTCTTTTTTTTCTTCTTCCTTTTTCGCATCGCAATTCAATGACATAATCTTCAAACTGTTGAAGGTCATTATTCGGTAGAATAGAGTCAAGTTCGAAATTAAGGTGCTCCATAAATGTATCCTTTAAAATTTCCAACGGTAATGACTTGCCTTTTGGGGTTTTAATCAAAGCTATCGCTTATGTCTTTAAAGGGTATCAAAGTTCGAGGATGATACCTTTTGACGATCATGACACAATAGAAAAGAACTATTCATTTGAACTATCATCTAAAATCTTTATATCACATAACATTTAAAACTTTATTATAATCATCTTTATATGGATATATAACGCGCCTTTTGTGGCGGTATATTGAGTATGGTGGCGACAAGAAAAGTTTGAAGATACCACAGGGTTAATCAGAAGAAGGACAGACAAAAGAATAGTGATAAAAGGACAAACAAAGATCTACAAAATAGTAAACATAAAACCAAAAAGCGAATAACACGAACCTCACTTAAAACCGATGGTAAACCCAGGTGCTCCGGGAGGGTATGCAGTTCCATGTCTATGACTAAAAATTTCAGCCAAGGCGACAACAATCGATAGAAATTTAGTTCCTTGTTAAGGACAGGGAGAAAACATATGGCGTCATAGACCGGTTAATAGAATCCTGACTCTTTCCTCGTGATAACCACATACATATAATCAAAAATATGTATAAAAAAACCGCCAGGGAAGTAGAATCTATTAATGGTAGACCTTTATTCTATGCATACAAAGCTAAAAATTGAATTCTAGATTTGATATCTATTAGTCATAAGCATATTACAAAGATAATTACTATATCACATTTTGTGCATTTTTATGTTTTATAATTGCTTTAATTTTGCTCAATCAAACAAATGGAATGTGATACAAATTGATTAAAAATAAAACAGCATTATTAAAATATTTACTCACTGTCTCCGACATTCTTTATATGTTTAAGATTATTGTTATTATACTGAAAATATCGTCCTTGTTAGTATATCCTCAAGTAAGTTTGTATTTTACTCATATATGTTATCACCACATTGTATATAGGGTGAATATTGATTAAAGGGTTTACTACTACTTTGTCCCACAAATCTACAAACTGGGCTTTTTAAAAACCATAATCTGTTCTATGAAACACACAGTGTATATATACATTACTTTAATATATAACTTTATTCTGTCAAAAGCCACATAGGTGGTGTAATGGTTAACGTGCTCGCCTGCAGTGCGGTATATCATCGATTCGAGCCCTCGTCAAAGCAAAGACTATACAATTGGCATTTGGTGCTTTACCGCTAAGCGCAGCATTAAGGAGAAAGAACAAATACTGGTTGGCTCGCAATCAGGATAATGTGTCCGATTAGGGCGACATGTCTATCCCGCGGATTGTTGTTTCGATGAGCTAGCACTATAAAAATCCAACTAAGCAAGTTGGTCTAGTACAAAGCCGACCTCGTCATCATTCAATTGCAAATTAACTTGTTCTCACCATGACATAGCTGGCAAAATGCTGAGTTGGCGTTAAGCAACAATCACTCACTCACTTTACTGTCAAACATGTATATAAATGACACTTATGGGAATCTTAAAATGTGATTCTGAGCCAACCAGTCTTTGTTCTTACTGCTTAATGATGCATGCTTACATTTTACTCCATTGAATTTAATCTAATCATAGCATGTGATATTTGACTTATTAATTACTCTTTGAAAAGTAAATAGCAACCTTTAAATGGCCCCAACATAAGTGCCAAACACAACAATGTTGTTCAAAGATTGTTGGCGCCCAAAGAACATCCATCCTCGTGATAAAAATGTCTGCTCTAACCAAATAATATAATAAAATAATAGATAGACTGTCGAAATTTGAGATAAGAGTGGTAAATTAAGTTGAAAGGCACTAAGTTTAAAACGGGGCTTCAAACAAATTTCGAGTTTGACATAACGAGATTCAACTATATATCACATTTTGTGCCTTTTTATATTTCATGTTTGTTTTTTATTTTGCTCAACAAAAACAAAATGGAATAGGAAAAAGATTTATAAAAAAAAACATCACCACTAAAAGATTTACTCACTGTCTCAGACATTTTCGTTATGCATAAATTAAGAACAAAAGAAAACATCAATACTAAAATATTTACTCACTTTCTCAGACATTTTGGATATGCGTACTATTCTTGTAATTATTCTGAAAGTATCGTATCGTGCTCGTTTGTATACCCTCAAGTAAGTTTATATTGTATTCATATTATATATATATACATTATATATAGCGTGACAGGTTGAATACAGGGTTCACTACACGTTGTCCTAAAAATCTACAAACTGGTTTTTAAAAAACCATAATCTTTTCTATGAAGCACACAGTGTATATATACATTACTTTAATATATAACTTTATTCTGTCAAAAACCGCATAGGTGATTTAATGGTTAGCGTGCTCGCCTCGAGTGCGATAGATCGTGGTTTCGAGTCCTGGTCGGGTCAAACCAAAGACTATAAAATTGGTATTTGTTGCTTCTCCGCTAAGGAGCACGCAGCATTAAGAAGAAAGAGCAAAGACTGGTTGGATCGGAATCAGGAATATGTGTCCTAGTGGGCCGACATATCTATCCAGTACCGTTGTTTCAGTGAGCTAGCACCACAAAAATCCAACTAAGCCTGTTGGTCTAACAGCAGACATGATCATCATTCCATTGAAAATTAACTTGTTCTCGCCATGACATAGGTGAAAAAAATTGCTGAGTTGGCGCTAAGCAACAATCACTCACTCACTTTACTGTCAAACATGTATATAAAGAGCACTTATGGGAATCTTAAAATGTGATTCTGAGCCAACCAGTCTTTGTTCTTACTCCTTGATAAGAGTGGTAGATTAAGATGTAATGCTGAAGTTTGAAACGGGGCTTCAGACAAATTTCGGTATAAACGAACTTTCCAGTAAATCGAATTTGACATAACGATATTCAACTGTATATCACATTTTGTGCATTTTTATATTTTATGTTTGTTTTAATTGTACTCAATCAAACAAAATGGAATAACAAGCATAAAGGAAATAACAACCATTTCCACATAATGCAATCGCAAATCCTTTTTTTTTTGCGATAAAATGAAGAACAGAAAACAGCAGATTGTCGCCACAGTTCAAACGTCCAATCGATAAATCGTAGAAACAGACACAAAATCGATTCTCTTAACACAAAAAATGAGAAATGACCAGGTGAGACTTTCTAGTTGATCTTTGGTAAGTTAAAGATAAACGCATATTGGCATAATAACACTAACGCGTCATCATCCTCATTACTGACCTTGGAAATGCATTTAGACATGTATCTTCAAAATACTTTACAGTTTAATCTAATAATAATTGCTTTTGATGCCATTTGACATAAAATAAAGTTTATCTTACGTGTACTCCTAATAAAAACGTAGATATCAAAGTTAGAGCACTAGACGTGTACTCCTAATAAAAACGTAGATATCAAAGTTAGAGCACTAGACGTGTACTCCTAATAAAA
>MJUT01013667.1:0-14798 GCA_002080005.1 Gigantidas platifrons
GTAATATAAAGTATTCCACTGTAAAAATATTGACTAGGTGCTGTTGTTTTTTATTTACATTTTGCAATCATGTAAGTTAAATTGTTGCCTTTCCTTTATCAAATGCAATTCGAACACACCCTTTACAACTGTTATAATACACTTAACCTGTACTGGCCAGAAGTCATTGTATTTAATCTAACATATATCAGGTATGTTTATCTATCGTTATTTATAAGTCGTTGTTGACATTTTGTCTTGAATGGACTTTTTAAAAAGTGTATGATAGCAAACGCCAGTTTAAGTAACATTTTACTTAAATCACGATTTTCTCAAAAAGTTCCTTTCATCTAGTTAAAGCTCATTCTCTGATCAAGTCTGTGTTTGTCACAAGTACCTAAGGTATATAAGGTATATATACGATTGATAGCATAACCTGACGTCCTTGCTATTCAAGTTCCATACAAACAACAACAAAAAACGAGTTTATTTTAATGGTCTCTAATTCATGGTTTATAACATTTTATAAAGAACTACAAACACGAATGACTTTATAAAGTAGTGCAACCGTGATAAATTATTTTGAATTGAAATCACCCGACATTAAATTGCTCTAACTGTCACGTTTTCATTTTAAGTTGGCCTACATTTTTGGCAGTAAGTTTATTCTCTTAATTGAAATTTAGAAATCTACATTGTCGATTTTTCTAGTTTTGTTATATTTCTACTATATATATATATCGTTTTATTTATCTTATTCGTACAATACAATACAATAAGTTTTATTTAAAGTCGGAAAGAATCAAACAATTAGTTTGTATTTTCAAATTGTCTTTAGCCCAAACATCAAAAGGATTATTTACCGGCATGGTTATGATAGGCTTACAAAAAGCATTTGACACAGTGGACCATCGAATATTATGCCACAAATTAAGATCTATGGGAGTACAAGAAGTCAAATGATTTGAATCGTATTTAACTGGAAGAAAACAACTTGTAAATGTAAATGGGACAGAATCTGAACTCCTTAATATTACTTGTGGAGTTCCTCAGGAAGCATTTTAGGTCCTTTGCTTTTCCTGTATTATGTTAACGACCTGTCTATCAGTATTCAATCAGACTGCAAACTCTTGCTTTATGCCGACGACAGCACTATAATATTTTCTCATAAAGACCCCGATGTTATTTCCCACAAATTAGGAAAGGAACTAGAATCTTGTAGCAGCTGGCTCGTTGACAATATGTTTTCTTTACACTTAGGCAAAACAGAATGTATTATTTTTGGACCGAAACGTAAATTGAAGAAAGTAGAACATTTTCAAATCCAGTGTAACAATCATATCATTCAATCGCAACCGAAACTTAAATATTTAGGCATAGACATAGACCAAAATTTATCAGGAGAAATTACAGTTAACTCAATAATAAAAAAGGTAAATTCTAGACTTAAATTTATGTACCGTAAAGCGAGGTGCTGGTCAACTGAAACTCTTACAACGGCTCTAATCGAATGTCACTTTGACTATTCATGTTCCTCGTGGTATGCTGGTGTTTCACAGACCTTAAAAAAACAAACTTCAGATTGCCCAGAACAAAACCGTAAGATTTATAAAAGAATTAGGTCCAAGATCTAGTGTTCACCAACCAGAACTATCAAGTGTTGGATTTCTAAATATTGAGAATAGGGTAAAGCAATTAAGATTAGGACATGCACATACAATCTATAACAACAAATGTCCAACGTATTTAAAAGATAATTTTATAAAAGTTAGTGAAAATCATGAAAATAACACTAGATCAAGCCAATTCAACTTCGTTGTTCCAAAAATCAAAGGTGTGGACTCTTCAACTTTTTTCTTCAATGCTATTAAAGATTGGAACTCGCTTCCAAATAACATAAAATCAATAAAAGACCACAACGCTTTCAAAACAGAAATAACACAACATCTTAAAAATTAATTACAGCCATATCTTTTAAAATATTATCAACTAAAATTGTGCCATGCGACCTCTTAACTCATTTGTTTTTTATTAAACAAGTGATATACACCAAAGGACCCCATTGGAAATAAGCGGAAACGCTTTAATAGGTTATCCTTGGAAGGATATATTTGTATATTTTTAAACTACACTAGATTTAGTTGGTATCTGTCCTAAATTAATTTTACCTTTACCTTTACCCTCCACTGATAACGTTCCGATAATCTCCACTCATCATCCATGGGTCAATATAATCGAATTCATAGGTTTCAGAGATCTCTGGTTACTGATCAGGTATGCAGAAGTTGCTATAACAGCATAATATTACTCAAATCCTACAATAGCTTGGTAGATTGCAAACAAAAAATATAATAGAAAACAACGTTTTTTGTTTATTACACAAATAAAGTATCAAGTCCATGCAACTCCCGTTTTCCAAACGCATTGGGACCAATCAGATTCGAGATGAAATATTCAGGAGTACGACAAAATTGTTAACATATATCGGGCATAGGAGCGTGATCAGCTATCGACGATGAACATTTTTGGATGTGTCAACATTCTACACCACACGTTACATAGGATATATATTTGAGCAGGGAGAACACTGGGTTGTTCAAAAGACAGATATGTATGTCAAAAGTACGCCCCTGGTGATATATTGTAAGCCTCCACTGTTATAGTCTGGACATTTCCGAGTTTAATTATGTTGACCGTTATGGAATATCTGTGTCACAAATGACCACGCATATGTTCCAGTTGTCGCAAACACTTCCTGGTCCTTTCCGCGTTCATGATTTATCACGGGTTTGTAACTAGATTTAGGCGATGGTCGTCACTAGTGGAGCAGGAACTACTTATCCTTCCGGAGCACCTGAGTTCACACCAGATTTTCAGTGGGGTTCGTGTTATTCAATCTTTAGTTTTGTATGTATGTTTTGTTGATTGTTGTTTGTCCCTTTGTACTTTTTCTTTTGACCATTATGTTGTCTGTTCTTCTTCGATATACGGATTATGATTGTTCCTTTGGTATCTTCAAACTCTTCTTGCTTTGGTATTTGTAAAACTTTTCAAAATTTCCTCTACATTTCGTATTAAAAGAGTTATGCCAAACGTAACTTTAACTAAATATAATAGCACTGATCAGAGGGTAAAGTAATGTTGACATAAGGACCACTGAGTATTTACAACAATAAACTTCACATCACGTCCGTTGTTTGGCTCAGTGTGATGTCTTAAGCCTAAAGAGTTGTTTTCATATTTAGTTACATACCGAATCATCTCACTAAGAGGGAAGGTTTGTCCTTATAAAACTGATTTAACCCTGCCTCTTTTTATTGAAGTGCATGTGCCAAGCCATTAAAAATAGAGTTAATGTATTTGTGTTAGTGGTATCGATGTTGTATCTTTCTAAGTATTTTTTGTTATTAGTTTTTATACTAATTCAGAGAAATATGCAGTTCAAGTTAAAACGAAACCAGTCTTGGCAAATTTGTCCAAAACACCAAACATATACAAATGACAGATTCATCACATCATACGAAAGTAAAATTCTCCAGACAAAGGAGGGGACGAACTAATGCATTTAATAAGAGAAGAATAAACATAAAAAAACGAAATATAATACACAGTCATACAAATTCCAAAACTAAACAGAAAAATCGTAGAAACAGAGGTAAAATCGATAAAAAAAACTTCACTTTTAATCTCTGGCTTGATACAGGCACCTCAGTAGAAAATGGCGGGGTTAAACTAGTTTGATGGTCCCAAAACTCCACTCTACCTATTCATTATTTATTCAATGTGAACGTGGATAGTTGTGAATAAATTGATATGACTTCATTCAACAACGATTGTCAGAACAATTCTAAAATACCACACTGTCAGAACAATTCTAAAATACCACACTGTCAGAACAATTATAAGATACCAAACTGTCAGAACAATCCTAAAATACCACACTGTCAGAACAATTCTAAAATACCACACTGTCAGAACAATTCTAAAATACCACACAGTCAGAACAATTCTAAAATATCACACAGTCAGAACAATTCTAACATACCACACTGTCAGAACAATTATAAAATACAACACTGTCAGAACAATTCTAAAATACCACACTGTCAGAACAATTCTAAGATACCACACTGTCAGAACAATTCTAAAATACGACACTATCAGAACAATTCTAAAATACCACACTGTCGAACAATTCTAAAATACCCAACTGTCAGAACAATCTTAAAATACCACACTGTCGTAACAATTCTAAAATACAACACTATCAGAACAATTCTAACATACCACACTGTCAGAACAATTATAAAATACCACACTATCAGAACAATTCTAAAATACCACACTGTCAGAACAATTCTAAAATACCACACTGTCAGAACAATTCTAAAATACCACACTGTCGGAACAATTCTAAAATACGACACTGTTAGAACAGTTCTAAAATACAACACTATCAGAACAATTCTAAAATACCACACTGTCAGAACAATTCTAAAATACCACACTCTCAGAACAATTCTGAAATACAACACTGTCAGAACAATTCTAAAATACCACACTGTCAGTACAATTCTAAAATACCACACTGTCAGAACAATTCTAAAATACCACACAGTCAGAGTCAGAACAATTCTAAAATACCACAATGTCAGAGTCAGAACAATTCTAAAATACCACACTGTCAGAACAATTCTAAAATACAACAATGTCAGAACAATTCTTAAATACCACACTGTCAGAACAATTCTAAAATACCACACTGTCAGAACAATTCTAAAATACCACACAGTCAGAACAATTATAAAATACCACACAGTCAGAACAATTCTAAAATATCACACAGTCAGAACAATTCTAAAATACCATACTGTCAGAACAATTCTAAAATACCACACTGTCAGAACAATTCTAAAATACCACACTGTCAGAACAATTCTAAAATACCACACTGTCAGAACAATTCTAAAATCAATTATCAAAATAGTAGAAAGAGGCAATATCGATAACGTTAAAACGCAAATACACGATCGCATTTCTCTTGCGATACCCATCAAATACACAACTAATCAAGGGTAGACAAGCCAAAGGTGATATTGATGTTTTCCTCTTTGATAAATCGAACAGTGCAACATAAATACACCATTCTACGGAACGATGATATAAATTGAAAGAGTCATATTACCCAGGATATTTAATGTTATTTAAAAGATCAACAATTATGTCAAGTAAAGGATTTTAAAAATACGATGGAGTTGAAATTCATAAATGAACAGGACGAGGCGAGCGATTTCCAGAAAGAGGAGATAACTCATCAGGTAATTATTGATAAACTTTATATAAAAACTTTAAGATAACAAAGGGGCTACAGAAAGCCGTAAATCGAACGACAGCGAGCATAAACACAACATGGTCTGAAATAAACGCTACACATAACACAAGTATGATCAACACCAACTTCTATTAAATCCAGTTTGAACTTTGGTTCCCCGAAAGGTACTCAGTTCCTGTTCCACTAGTTGCATTCGTCGTGTTACTCATATTAAAACATCGGTGATTAATCATGAACGAGGAAAGAACGACGGGAATTGTCAACGATAAAGAAAACATATGATTTTATCTAACAAACAGAAAGTGTGTAACGGCTTACCAAGACATGATATAACGATGGCTCTCAAAGAGTGAACAGTAGCATTCCTTAAACAAGAGATATAACGTGTTGCTCATAGTCAATACCAGTAAAATTCTTGTGTAGCATCACGGCTTGTTTGAATACTTGTTTTTAAAACTGGGAGTAAACAAAACTATTGAATAGTGCTCCAGCAGAGTTTTGGTTCATAGTAGTTTTTTCATTTATTTTGCCATTAAACAAGTTCAATAATAGCACAATTCAGTAAAAAAATTACTTCAATTATGATTCATTATAATTATCAAAGGGTCACTGGATTTGCTAAAGTGAGTTTGCTTGATGAAGCTTTTGTTGTCCTTCAATATTTAAAAGAGAGACTCAGTGGGCTAAGCATGTGTCACTCACCTTTCATTCTGGGTTGAGGAACCTTTATACATAACCTTCCATGTGTGCTTCCCACACAATTTCAATTAATGGCAGCCATGTTTGTAAACGGATCGAGACGAAATGAGCAATCTTTATAGAGGATATGCCATAGATTCTTCCTAACTAGTTTGGCTCAGCGGTTTCAGAGGAGAAGAATTTTGAGAAATTCACCATCCAGAAAGAAGAATTACCTATGGCGGTACTGTTTGTTAACTGAACGGACCGAAATGAACACTTCCAATAGAGAACCTTCCATAGATGCGCCATACCAAGTTTCGTTTCTTTTGGCAAAGCAGTTTCTGAGATGGAAATTAAAATGTGAAAAGTTAACAGACGACGGACGCAAAAAGCTCACCAAGGGGCCAGGGAAATGTGTCAGATTGTACAGGATGTCGGAACACTCAGGTTTGATTTTAGTTAACAGAAATACTTTGGAACCATAGATGTTTGTCTGATGTCACAGGTGTCGGATTGCACAAGTTCACAGAGATCACACACTTCTAATAATGGATTGTACAGTTTTCGGTTTTCTCATGATGCAATATTTTTTGATAGAATTCAAATTGTTTGTTTTATGTACACAATTGTAAACATAAATTGCACAATATGATGTCTATGATGTAGACTATGGAATCCCAACATATATAGCGTTATATGATTTGGAAAGGTACAAATTGTACCTCTGAACTTAACAACAATGTAAGAAGAGTATGGCGATACTAATTATGGCGTACATTTGGCAACCTTATCACTTCTGATACAATTTGGAGAAATCAATATGCTACATATGGATATGTAAACAGAGAGGGTTTCTAACGTTGATCGTGCAATCTTTGAATATTAAACAAAGCAAGAACTATTCTGTGCAAGGTGACTTTGGCAATTCTGAACAAACCGTTTTATATTTCTTTCTTTTAATGTTATTCAAAGTATCCCCATGTAAAATATTTTATGAAGTGATTTTGTTTGTTTTTTGTTTCTTTTTAACATTTTGCATAGTACATATATTGTCTAGCGTCGAATGGACAATCCAGAGACAGTCAATAATGGACACAATACACGGAACGAAGATAAACAAAACAAACGCTCAGCAAAACTAGTGAATATTGCGCCAGCAGTGTTTTGGTTCATAGTAGTTTTGTTTTTCATTTGTATTGCCATTAAATAAGTTCAATAATAGCACAATTCAGTAAAAAATTTACTTAAATGAAAGTTCATTATAATATTTAAACATCATTGAAAGACAATTACAACAATGTCTAAATAAGATAGAAAAATGGGGAATGGAGAATGGATTTAAATTCTCCCTCTAGCACAAAAACTTTGGACGCAATCCAGACCTGGAGTTAAAATTATATAATTCTCCTATAAAAATTTCCCAAAACTAAATTTTTAAGTCTTCTTTTTAATAGTAAATTTCCTTTTTTCACCTCATATTAAAATGCTTAAAAATAGATGCTCTAAAGCACTTAATATTTTAAAATTTGTGTCCTGTACCGACAGACAATTTATATGATTTATTTACAAATGTCGCAGGCGACACAATTTAATTTTTTTTTAAAAGAAAATGATTTATATACAAACAGATAGTTTGATAACATACGTTCGCAATAAATGGTTTTATATTTTTCATATTTCTTTTAGTTGTATATATTACACGTTTGTTTTTATAGAGAGGTACATTTTATTTCTAAGGGTCATGTAGGCGTCTTATGTTAATATACAATTTGTTCACGCCACGATATAGCTGAAATACTTCTAATATTAGCGAAAAACACCAATCAATCAATCAATCAATCAATTTGCAAATTCCAGAAAAAAAAACTTTCCTATCGAAGGTGATTTTGGCGAATGGCAATTCAGTACAAACCGTTTTATATTTCTTTCTTTTAATGCTATGCAAAGTATTCTCATGTAAAAACATTTTGACGAGCTTTTGTTGTTGTAGTATTTTTTATTTACAATTTCTATTCATCTAAGAGAACATTGAAAACGATATCATGAACCTTAACCTCTACTGGGCGGAATATTAATTCATTGTATTCAATCTAACACATATCAAGAATGTTTAGATGTTGTACATCGTTATTGATAAGTCGCTGTTGTCATTTGTCTTATATTGACTTTTAATGTTTAGCAAAGTCAGACAAAATCTTAAATATCATACATTAGTAGAAGCAAAATGTCATTATGTTATTAATGATGTTGATAGTACATAGGTAAACCATTTGATTTAAATAACATAGGTATATTGCGTTTAAAAATTTACAAGTGGATGATTACAGGTAATGTTTTTTTCTTTCTTTAAGACAAGTTTAAATATACCAAGAATCTATAATCAAGGAAGGACAGAAAATGCAATGGTCAAAGGATAAAGGACAAAGGGACGGACAATAATCTACAAAACACTACACAGAAAACTAACGATTGAGCACCACGAACACCATTAAACCCCGGCGGTGAACTCTGATCCTGAAAATTGTCATTGTACATCAGCAAAGTCTCGATTTTAAAAACAAAATATGATAATATCATTAGTGTCAACGCTAAAGATGTTCATAGTAGATAGGTAAATAATTTGATTTAAATAACATTGAAATTGTGTTTGTGAAATTCTACAGGTGGGTGAGTACAGGTAATGATTTTACATTCTTTAAGGAAAGTTTTAATAATACCAAAGGGACAACCACATCTCGTAAATCAAAGAGCAGACACTACAATGGTCAAAAAGGACAACATGCCAAACAATGATCTACAAAACACGACACAGAAAACTAAGGATTTAGTACCACTAACACCATTAAAAATTCTGAACCTGAAAAGTGTCAATGTACATGAGATCACCTGTTTTAAATGCGAGAGGATTCAACATTGTTTTTTTCATATATATATATATTACTTCTATTTTTTGTAATATTCTGCAAGATGAGAGTATTATATTCATAACTTGATTTAATTCAGAAAACATATAATAATATAATGACCAACTTAATTATTTTATATAAAATTAAGTATTAAATCAGTTTCAATGCTGCATGCATACTTTTCTCAATATAAAAACGTGACAATATTCGAGAATTTACCCGATCTGATTATTCAAAGCATAATAATGCATACCAAGGGGACACCATATGTGTAAAAACAAAACATAATAATTGAATCATATCATAAAAACAATGCCTACCTGAAAAGCTGTATCTTCTCTAGTATGTGTTCGTCAGAAGTACCTAAGGTATATATAACGATTGATAATATAACCGGACTTCCTTGTTACTTCATATCCAAGTTGCATACAACAACAAAAAACAAATTTATTTAAATGTACAATAATTCATGGTCTATAGAATTTTATACAGAACTACATACACGGATGTATTAATAAAGCAATGTAACCGTGACAAATTATTTTGAATTGAAATCACCCAACATTAAATTGCTCTAACCGTCACGTTTTCATATTAAGTTGGCCTACATTTTTGTCAGTGAGTTTATTCTCTTAATTTGATTATGCACATCTACACTGTGGATATTTGTAATGTTGATAACATTTCTAATATATTATATGCTATTCGGCTGTAGAAACAATGAAATAGAACACTACTAAACTATTGTTTAACAATAATATAGGATTTATTGATAGTTTCTACATGCCAGTGGAAGGTTCGGTGGCATGTGCTCAGGGCATACATTGGCTTTAATCCGGCCCTTGTTTCGTACAATACGATTTTTAAGCATGAAGATTCGTCATTCATATTGGGTAACCTACTGCATCATTTTACTAAGACGGAAGGTCTGTGCCAATAACACTGATTTAGCCCCGCCTCTTTTTACTGAAGTGCGCGTAACAAGCCATGACAGTTAGTGTTAGTGTATTTGTATTAAGGGTATCGATTTTGTTTTTTTCAGATTTTCTTATTGGGTTTTTGAAATGTTCCAGCAGTGTGGTATTTTTTGTTGTTAATTTTAATACACATTCAGAGATGGACCCAGTTCAAGTTTAAAAGAAACCAGTTTTGCCAAACTTGTCCTTAATGCCATTCAGTAGAGCTATTTAATTGTTGCTTCTATAATGATCATTACATGTGACAAACCGATATATAATACAACTGGTTTTCATTGTACGAAAAGTGATTTTTATTTTGGAAAATGTTAAAAGTTATATTTTTGATTTCATTGAATCTTTGTAATCTGAAAATTGAATAAATATTTCATCTATTGTGTAATACCTATATAAACATTCATAAAAGAAGTTATTACTTCGCTTCAGTTAGTCTGGGTATCATTGTACTTCATTGTATTATAACACATTATTTTGTTTTTACAATCTAATGGTGAACTATGGACCGTGAGACTGATACATATGTGAAGCATTGCATACTCGTCAACAGGTAAAATATAAAGCAGAAAACATCATGAAGTTGTTATTAGTCACACCATGTATGACTCTTGATCTTAATTTAACAAAGTAACCAATAGAATATGGGACAAAGTCCCAACTATGGTAGAAATAGCAATTTTTTCTATATTCTAATGACTAAATTTTCATGCACCGGAAATGACATACCGAAAGTCAATACATGGTTAAATCTGTGCAGAAAATCGGTTGCGGACGTTTCGTAACCTGGTCGTTTCGTACCTAGATCGGGACTTAAAAAAAAAGGAAGCCCCTATTTGCCCCCTCTTTTAAGAAAATCTGGATCCACCCTCGGTCTACTCTGAAAAAATATTATAGGTCCATATTTCCGAGTTAATATTGTTTAAAAAAAATATTGGACTTCGTCCCAAGTTAGGTAACACCTATTATCATATTATCATCACAGGACTTTTAACCCACAAAAACATATCTAAAAAAAAGACAGATTCATCATATCACACGAACGTAGAGTTCTCCAGATATAGGAGAGGACGAGCTAACGCATTTAACAATAGAAGAAAAATAAAAAACGAAATATAACACAGTCGGAAAAATTACAAAATTCAATAAAAATCTTAGAAACAGAGATATAATCGATATTATTACCGAATAGTATATAAAATACCTGTATATTTGGTATTTAACATTTTTAACTATTTTTCATAAAGCTCATTCCTGTGATCTATTGCCCGGGGCGTTCTATTACCTCCTGAACTTTCACCTATATATGAATATTCATTTTACGATACCGGGATTTTTCGTGTCTCATTCCGTTTTGTGACTATGCAAACGCACAGGTGATCAAGACTTCATTGACAGACGACAACAAACATGGCGAGGTTTGTGGAGCCAGAAGACGATGACATAGAGGCTCTTCTTGAAAATAGGGACGCTAAAAATACCAAAAAGCCATAAAAAACAGCCCTCAACATTCTTACAGCATATTGTGCATGGAAGGAATTTTTGTTTTCCGACATAGAACAGCTGCCTGGTGAAGATTTATGCTCCCTTTCGAAGCTTCACATGTCGGGGAAGACATGTCTTATAAATATAGCAAATTACTGGATAGATATTAGGTAATAAAATCAGTTATTTCATGTGTAGCCAGGCTATAGATCAGAAGTATGTTTCCCTTGGTTCTGATATCAGCTAAATGTTCTATTTCCCTCAGCTGTTGGCTTCGGGAAATAGAACATTGAGCTGATCTCAGAACCTCGGGAAAAATATTCTGATCTATTGCCTGGCTACAAATGCATTAACTGTATAAAATTATTTCACCGTTCATTTTATGGCTTGTTGCATGCACCTCAATAGAAAATGGCGGGGCTAAGCTAATTTGATGGACCTAATCCTCCGCCCTAGCCAATATCGCAGAGTCCTAATACTTATTTTAGCAATTCACCTTTTTCATTATCAAAAAGGGAGATAATAATTTTGTTTTGTTTTTCGCGTCACACAAGATGCAACTGAAAGTCACAATGTGTGCGTTCACAATTGTACCAGTGGTGAAAATGTTGATCTTACCATTGGTTATCAACGGTACTATTGTCAGCCAAAGGTTTCATTGGTAGCCTTTGATCTGTGTACGGCTTTGTGTTTGCCAATGGCTAGATATTCACCGCTGGTAACATTGGTGACCATATGTACCTTTGGTGACCATCTGTACCTATTTGATTCCATATATTTAATTATATAAAGCCAAAAAAGGAGGTTTTTATTTAAAAAAATATAAGTTTCTCTTTATTAATTAATTACTGGCAATATTAAATTATGTCAAGACTTTTATATACTTTTTACGTTAGGAACCTAGAGTAAATCATCATTGGTAATTAATTAAATGTAATAACACATATTTATAATTTATTAAAGACAAAGACCAAAAAAATCAAGCTTGCCCCCTTTTCCCATTAAAGTCACAACTCACGGAGCTTATTTTAACCAAGATCACAACTGTAATACCACGATCAGTTTACCTGTACATGTATATTCCAGGCATTACAGGTGGACACCATCTGTGTGGGAACGGAAGTGTATAGTAAATAAACAACTTCGATATTTGTGATGGTACATGGCGACGATCCATCGCTTGCAGGACTGTAAGAATATTACATCAGGTGAAATTTTGTAATGGTTTTAGTTTATGCAAAGCAATCAAAGTTTTAATTTGCTTTACAAAGTTCCATGTGTATATTCGATGCATGAATCACTGCAATAATGCTGCAAATGCAAGATAAATGTAAAAAAATATACCACCGATCAGTAGAAGTGTGAATGCCTGTCTTGTTTGACAGCTGTTTACAAAATATTCGAAAATGTTATGATAGTGAAATATACGTTTTTCAAAAGCCTTTCATATATTCTTTTGACATGCAAAGACAGATCTTTGTAAGTTGTATCAATGCCGAGAAAGTCTGGGTCAAAGATAGTGATGCAAGAATTGCAGTGTATAGGTGCTTGTTGGCAATCAGATATGTAGTGGATAGTCGCTTGTAAACGCAGTGTATAGTCGCTTGATTTTCTCTTTCAATAAAACTTCAGAGTTAAGTGTATCTGCAGCGTGCAAATGTTTAGGAATCAGTACTTTGAAGATCGAGAGTATAAAATCATTATCTTTGAGGAAAAAACTGGTATTTGTCAAGAAAAAATATGCCGTTACTTAGGCAATATCCAAAAAACATGTTCTAGTGTGTAATTCATAGTTTATTATATTTTGAGTAATAAATTAAACAGTGATGATAGGTTTGTAATAACTATTACCTACCCTGGTGTCTACAAAATAATACGTTTCATTCCCCTTTACATACTCGTCCCTTCTTTGCTTGTTTTGCATCATACTTTTTATTAACTTATAAGCGGCCCGGATGGCTCATTGAATTAGGTCGTTGGATCTAACATACAAGCCTATTACCAATACGACGTGGGTTCGCGCTTGGCTTTGTAAATTACAAAAAAGGTGCACTCGACTCGCAAGTGATAAAGTTTACCGGTTGCTTGTCCAGGGTCGGTGGTTCTCTTCGGCTTCCCCCACCACTACAAGTGGTCGCCATGATATAGCTGAAATATTGTTGAAAATGCGTTAAACACAAAAATTTAAATTAACACTCATTCTATTAACTTATTACTGTCAATGCAGTCAGTTTAAGGGTATAATTGTTAAGTTACAATATATGCTAGAGATTACATGAAAATGCATTTCTCATTGCAGATAGTTTCATGACGATAAGTTTTATTGACGGATTAGAAGGAGGAAGCTGTAAGCAAGTGACACACATTGGCTATATTCCAATCAACACCTCGAAGCTAATAGAGTAGTGGTCACAGCGACGACCATTCAGCAACCATGACTACCTTTAACACTCTTACCCGTGTAACACATTGTTAAGTTACAATATATACAATCATCAAAATCAATGGTTTTAATTTTCTGTGTGTTATGCCCAAATTTGTATTGTCACTTTCGATTCTTTCACAAAATTGTGAAAACGTTAAATCCTCCGAAGGATTCATATGTTTGGTCATCCAAATCCATTTTCCTGTTCACCGTTCAAAAACGTTTTTTCAACTGGCGCGGCTCGTGCAGATTATGAAGATTTCCCTGCAACTAGAAGGTCGTTTCCGCGGGAGATCTGATTGATGTCACTAACTTTGATTGATATCGCAAGATACAAATTTCTTATTGAATAAAGTTGCTCGTGCACCATCAGATATTTTGATAGGCCAGACTCGTTCTGCGACCTCGTCACATGGCCTACCACAATATCTGATGATACACTCGCCTTTTTATTCAATATATGTAGCATAGCTAACTTTTACGTTTAAATATTTGGCAAGCAACTATACACAACATTCGCAAGCAATTACGTCCTATGCGAACAAGCAACTATACACTTATCATAAAGACACCAACTATAATTAAAGACATCGTTTGTGCATTTGTCAAGCATATATTGACTTAATACTTTTACATGGTACAACAGTGGTATTTGTGTATATAATAGTCGCATTGTCTAGTTAAACTTTACTTTATGGACTATAATAATGCATGTTTAAAATCATCTTTTGACATTAAAATGCGACAGCTTTAGTGGTCTGCAGCTGAATCTTTTACACACGTTTAAAGTAACATCTCAGATATTGTTGAAATTATTATAGAGAAACTAAGAATACAAATATAGCGCTATATACGTCAATAATCTTTCCAAATAAAAATAAAATTGAAAAAACTTATATATATAATATTACATATTTCAAACGTTACATGTCCAGCAAGCAATGGATCGTCGCTATACACCATCACAAATACCGAAGTTGTTTATTTCCTATACACTTCCGTTCCCACAATGTGACCAT
>MJUT01013667.1:15931-33281 GCA_002080005.1 Gigantidas platifrons
CCCTTTCAGTAAGCAGATAAAGTCCCGCTTAAGCCGGATTTTCAAGTATATATATATATATATAGCCTTCCGAAGACAACATCCGTGTCCTTTCCATTTCCATCTTTTTTGTTGCGAAGCCAACATCAGCATTCAATTCCCGGAATTCCCCCATCCATTTACGGACACCTACTGGAGTATTATACAGGTTTTTTTTCATTATTTGTGTCCAAGTTTGTTTGCCGATCGCACTACTTCGATACTTTTATTCTTAGGTGAAGCATACTTTAAAAGCATGTATTGTTGACATAAATACGTCAGCAGTGAGTCAAGGTTATCAGGTGAAAACCTCTTCGGGATTTTCTAGACTTTTCATTAGATATAACGTTAAACATTAGAACACGTGTTGTCTAAAGTACTGGTTCCCAATCCTGAACAAAACTACGATGGTCGAAAACTAACGACACTGACAAACCAGTTGAATTGTAACCCCCAGCAGCGTAGGATATAAATAGACTGTGCTAAAATTTATTCTAAAATTAAAAACTGAAAAAACACATTTAGGAACAGGACAAAAGTAGAAAGGTACAATTTGTGTACACTTGCTTAAATATCAACACGCATTTTTTGTTGTTCAAATGTCAATTTTCAGACGCAATGCGAAAATCAAAGTCTCTTACATAGTAAACAGAATATCAATTTCTAGATATTGAAATAACCATCCGCAAAATCCGCGTTGCAACAAAGAAATACTGATAGATGAGCAAACGTGCAAATAAGAACCCGATTTTAAGGGGGATTTATAATATATGAATGTTGCATGCATGCTCTTTCTGAACCTTTAAACGTTAATGGAAGCGAGAGGCTGCCGCCGTAAAATCTGATTCAATCCACCATTTCTTTAGAAATGCCTGTACCAAGTCAGGACCTTTGCGGTTTTCCAGTTTCCCGGTTTTTGACTGATCTTGTCTGTTTATTGATTTATGAGTTTTGAATGTCCCTTTGGAAGATTGCTATGTGTTCGGTAATTTTGTTATTACCCTTATTTAAGTTACTCGTCCTCTTACAATTGACTCTATATATGGACTATATTTTTGTCCGGGAAGAAGGTTGCGACACATGTTGTCTAAAGCAGTGTATTCCGGTTTATATTCCTCATGCATGAACGCTAGCATTAAACGATAGCTTACTATGTTCGATCGTTTAAAAATACAAAAGGACAAGCAATGATCTACAACATATACACACAAAACCAATATCGGGTAACACCAACCGCACTTAAAACATGCGATGAACTCATGTGCTCCGGAAGAGTTTCAGTTCCTGTATATATCTAAATCCTGGTAATGAAGTTCAATTCAAGTAAATGTATATTTAGGAATATTGTTTGATCAGAATGACAAGGTATTGCTTGGATTCGTTTGGAATGTCGCTATTTCTTTTCGATAGGAATTTAATGTGAAATGATTATTGGTCTGTTTTACAAACTAGAGAAAATGGGCACACATGATAATAAATAAGGGTAATAATAAAATTACCGAACACAGAGCAATCTTTCAAAGGGAAAGTCAAAACTCATAAATCAATTAACAGACAAAATCAGTCAACAACCGGGAAACTGGGAAACCGCAATAATATACTGGATAAGAAATGCAAACGAAAAACCTGTGTCATCTCTAACATCATCATTCTTACACAGGCTTCATGTTTTCTTTTTTTTATCCTACGAAAGTCCCAAGTCAACAGTGCAAGGAATGATTGATATAGTATGTGTTCGTTTCAAACAGCCATTAACCCTATTCATTTTATAGTTTCGTTGGATTCATAAGAATGTTATACGTTGTGTATAACTAACTAGTTCATTAACAGTCAAATAAAATATGCATTAATATATATCTAATGATGCATAATGTTTATTTTGATCACATATACAATATAAACTTATGCTTACCTTTCCCTTTGAAAAAGTCAAAGATCAATATTATGTGTTTTTGGTAAGCAGCCAATAACCCTATTATTTTTATTTTGCTATTAATTTCTTCAGATTGCTATCAGTAGTGTATAACTAAATATGTCATTAACAACCTGGTAACAAAAAGTGAATAGTTTCATATAGAAAATGCCATCTCTCATCGGCCATTCATTCGGTTGTGTGATCTCAGATGATGCTCGTGACCTCATTGCCCACAAGATAACCTGGTGACTTCAGTTGAATAGTTTCATACAGAAAGTACCATGTATCACCGGTGATACATTCGACTTTGTGATCTCAGCTGATGCTGGTGACCTAATTCTCACACTAAGAGAACCTGGTGACCTCGCGTCACTATTTTCTAATATAAATTATCATGTATCACCGGTGATGCATTCGGGTGTGTGATCTCAGATGACGTCTAGTGAACAGAGAGGATCATTGTGACCTCATTATGACTTCACGTGATCCTGGTGACCTCATTCTCACACCATGAGAGCCTGGTGACCTCAGGTGGCTAGTTTCATGTAGAAGATACCATGTATCATAGACAATGCATTCGGTTGTGTGATCTCAGATCACGTCTATTGACCTAAGAGGACCATTACGACCTCAGTATGACTTCACGTGATTCTGGTGACCTCATTCCCGTACCAGGAGAATCAGGTGACCTCAGGTGACCAGTTTCTTGGGACGGTTTTTCTAACCTGGGTTTCTGTTAGCCTAAAACACTCGTTGTTGAAATAGGATGGGATGGTACCAAACAAATGGAGATGTATAATATGTATTATAGAGTGTCAGCTGCTCTAGGTCTACATCATATAGTCTTAATTGGCAGATGCTCATATAATGGGAATATGTCATTAAATCAACTCGAAATAATGTCTGAAATATAATTTTACTAGTTTCTATTTGATGTCTTTGAATTTCCAATCATGTAAATGTCATCCACATTTGATTTACATACCCCATGTTCAACAAGGCTTTCAAATAAGGCTTTAAATTTTCCTAATATGTCCAATAATATACCAGCTTCTTCTGCATATGGTGTTTACATCTCGCACTTGATTCGTTATGCAAGAGCTAGTAGCAATTATTCTGATTTCTTGAAACGTCAGCTTTGTCTGAAAAACAGGCTACTGGACCAGGGCTATAAACAGATTCGCCTTATTCGATCTCTTAAAAAGTTTATTTTCCTATATCAAGATATTGTCGAAATATATTCTGTCTCTGCAGATACAATGGTAAAAGATACATTGTCATATAGTGAAAATGTATAAAGATAAGGACTACGTGGTTTACAATGTCAAACAATATTTTTTATTGTGAAAGTGTGACGTAAAATTGTTTTTGACATCTACTGTCTTAATTAAAATACTTCAAAGGACGCATAGTTATCAATGGTGATGGTTCACGAGATATATTATATACCCTCCTAACTGAATTTAGTACTGTTTGACTACTATTTTACATATTTAGTTCCAGTATTGTTATAAATGTTGCAATAGTGACAACCGGAACCTCTGAAGCGTAATTGAAGAGAGAGGTTTGGCGCCGTAAAATCTGTTTCAATCCACCATTTCTTTAGAAAGGCCTGTAGCAAGTGAGGGCCATTGCGGTTTTCCAGTTGTTGATTGATTTTGTTTGTTTATTGATTGATGAGTTTTGACTTTACCTTTGGAAGATTGCTCGGTGTTCGGTAATTTTGTTATTACCCTTATTAAAAGACGTAAGTTTTGAAGTCAGGTATAAAATATTACTTTTTCATCAGACAAATTAATATCTTGCATATATGTTCTATTGTGATTTCTAGTGGAATATCATCAATAGACACACGCATACATGCCTGTGCACTCACCACAGTGGGGTTCGTGTTGTTCGATCTTTAGTTTTATGTGTCTGTTATGTAGATCTTTGTTTGTCGTTTTATCCGTTTTAGTATGGTCTTTGCGTTGTCTGTCATTCAATTTACGGATTCTGATTTCACCTTTGGTAACTTAAAACTCTTCGTACAGATTCATGGGTACTTTGAGTACACTATTCACATTAATCAATCACCGTTTCTTTTCCACTTGTACGCATTGAATTACTAGGAACAACATCAGTATTTACATCAACTTCTACAATAAACTTCAGGGAATGTCGAAGGGACAATAATAAATTTACAATTCAGAGGAACTGATAACAAGATGATGAAAAACAAAACAAAAGCAAAGCATGATATGCTTGGACAATGCTATGCAAACACAATTAACGTGAATAAGACATAAGCACGCATACAAACTGGAGGTAAAATAAATATCACACCTACAATGATCATAGCGCATCAATGGAAGAATGATTAGCGTACTCGACTCGTGCTCGGTAGATCGTGGATTCGAGCCCCGATCGTGTCAAATCAAAGACTGCAATTGGCATGTGTTGCGTCTCTGCTATTCACGCATCGCTAAGGAGAAAGAGAGCACAGGCTGGTTGGCTCGGAATCAGGATAGTGTGTTCTAATGGGGCGACATGTCTATCCACCGACTGTTGCTTCAGTGAGCTAGTACTATAAAATACAACTAAGCCTATTGGTATTGTACAAAGTAGATCTCTTATAGAAAGTACCATGCATCACCGGTGAAACATTCGATTGTGTGATCTCAGGTGATGATGGTGACCTCATTATCACACCAGGAGAACCTCGTGACCTCACGTGACTAGTTTCTTATAGAAAGTACCATGTATCACCAGTGAAACATTCTGATGTGTGATCTCAGGTGATCCTGGTTACCTCATTAGCACACCAGAAGAACCTGGTGACCTCATGTGACTAGTTTCCTACAGAAAGTGGCATGTATCACCGGTGATACATTCGGTTGTGTGATCTCAGATCACTTCTAACGACCTGAGAGGATCATTGTGACTTCATTATGACATCACGTTATCCTGGTGACCTCATTCTCGCACAAGGAGAACATATGACATCAGATGGGATCTTCGTATAGAAAGAACCATGTATCACCTCTGATACATCCATGTGATATATTATGTTTTGTTATCCCAGGTGATCCTGGTGACCTCATTTTTAACACAGGAGAACCTGATGACCTCAGTGACTATTTTCGTATATAAAGTACCATGTATCACCGGTGATACATTCGGTAGTGTGATCCCAGCTGATCATGGTGGCCTCATTCTCACACGAGGAGAAACTGGTGACCTAACATAACTAGTTTCTTATAGAAAGTACCATGTATCACTGGTGATACGTTCGGTTGTGTGATCCATGTGACCTCACTATAAACACAGGAGAACCTGGTGACCTCAGGGGACTAGTTTCTTATAGAAAGCACCATGTATCATCGGTGATGCATTCGGTAGTGTGATCTCAGATGACATCTAGTGAACTGAGAGGATCATTGTGACCTCATTGTGATTGCACATGATCCTGGTGATCTCATTCTCACACCAGAAGAACCATGTGACCTCATGTGACAATTTTCCTGTAGAAAGTACCATGTATCACCGGTGATATATTCGGTTGTGTAATATCAGAAGACGCCCAGTGACCTGAAATGGTCATTGTGACATAATTATGACTTCAGGTTATCCTGGTGAAAACATTATCTCACTAGGAAACCCTGGTAACAAAAAGTGAATAGTTTCATATAGAAAGTGCAATGTCTCATCGGCCATTCATTCGATTGTGTGATCTCAGATGATGCTCGTGACCTCATTGCCCACAAGATAACCTGGTGACTTCAGTTGAATAGTTTGATACAGAAAGTACCATGTATCACCGGTGATACATTCGACTTTGTGACTTCACGTGATCCCAGTGACCTCATTCTCACACTAAGAGAACCTGGTGACCTCACGTCACTATTTTCTTATATAAATTATCATGTATCACCGGTGATGCATTCGGGTGTGTGATCTCAGATGACGTTTAGTGAACAGAGAGGATCATTGTGACCTCATTATGACTTCACGTGATCCTGGTGACCTCATTCTCACACCATGAGAGCCTGGTGATCTCAGGTGGCTAGTTTCATATAGAAGATACCATGTATCATAGACAATGCATTCGGTTGTGTGATCTCAGATGACGTCTAGTGACCTAAGAGGACCATTACGACCTCAGTATGACTTCTCGTGATTCTGGTGACCTCATTCCGTACCAGGAGAATCAGGTGACCTCAGGTGACCAGTTTCTTGGGACGTTTTTCTAACCTGGGTTTCTGTAAGCCTAAAACACTCGTTGTTGAAATAGGATGGGATGGTACCAAACAAATGGAGATGTATAATATGTATTATAGAGTGTCAGCTGCTCTAGGTCTACATCATATAGTCTTAATTGGCAGATGCTCATGTAATGGGAATATGTCATTAAATCAACTCGAAATAATGTCTGAAATATACTTTACTAGTTTCTATTTGATGTCTTTGAATTTCCAATCATGTAAATGTCATCCACATTTGATTTACATACCCCATGTTCAACAAGCCTTTCAAATAAGGCTTTAAATTTTCCTAATATGTCCAGCAATATACCAGCTTCTCCTGCATATGGTGTTTACATCTCGCACTTGATTCGTTATGCAAGAGCCAGTAGCAATTATTCTGATTTCTTGAAGCGTCAGCTTTGTCTGAAAAACAGGCTACTGGACCAGGGCTATAAACAGATTCGCCTTATTCGATCTCTTAAAAAGTTTATATTCCGATATCAAGATCTTGTCGAAATATATTCTGTCTCTGCAGATACAATGATAAAAGATACATTCTCATATAGTGAACATGTATAAAGATAAGGATTACGTGGTTTACAATGTCAAACAATATTTGTTTTTGTAAAAGTGTGACGTAAAACTGTTTTTGACATCTACTGTCTTAATTAAAATACTTCAAAGGACGCATAGTTATCAATGGTGATGGTTCACGAGATATATTATATACCTTCCTAACTGAATTTAGTACTGTTTGACTACTATTTTACATATTTAGTTCCAGTATTGTTATAAATGTTGCAATAGTGACAACCGGAACCTCTGAACCGTAATGGAAGAGAGAGGTTTGGCGCCGTAAAATATGTTTCAATCCACCATTTCTTTAGAAAAGCCTGTAGCAAGTGAGGACCATTGCGGTTTTCCAGTTGTTGATTGATTTTGTTTGTTTATTGATTGATGAGTTTTGACTTTACCTTTGGAAGATTGCTCGGTGTTCGGAAATATTGTTATTACCCTTATTAAAAGACGTAAGTTTTGAAGTCAGGTATATAATATTACTTTCTCATCAGACACATTCATATCTTGCATATATGTTCTATTGTGATTTCTAGTGGAATATCATCAATAGACACACGCATACATGCCTGTACACTCACCACAGTGGGGTTCGTGTTGTTCGATCTTTAGTTTTATGTGTCTGTTATGTAGATCTTTGTTTGTCATTTTATCCGTTTTAGTATGGTCTTTGCGTTGTCTGTCATCCAATTTACGGATTCTGATTTCCCCTTTGGTATCATAAAACTCTTCTTATAGACTCATGGGTACTTTGAGTACGTTATTCACATTAATAAATCACCGTTTCATTTCCTCTTGTACGCATTGAATTCCTAGGAACAGCATTGGTATTTACTTCAACTTCTACAATAAAGGTCAGGGAACATCGAAGGGACAATAATAAATGGACAATCCAGAGGAAATAACAACAAGATGATGATAAGCAAAACAAAAGCAAAACATGATATGCTTGGACAATGCTGTGCGCAAGCGAACACAATTAACGTGAATAAGACATGAGCACGCCTACAAACTTTAGGAAGCAAATTAGCACACCTACAATGATCATAGCGCATCAATGGTGTAATGATTAGCGTACTCGACTCGTGCTCGGTAGATCGTGTCAAATCAAAGACTATGCAATTGGTATGTGTTGCGTCTCCGTTAATCGAGCATCGTTAAGGAGAAAGAGAGCACAGGCTTGATGACCCGGATTCAGACTACTCTGTTCTAATGGGGCATCCGTAAGAACAATTTTTAATTTCTACCAAAATGATCCGTAAAATACTACGGTTAACCCACCTAATCGTGGAGATTTATTCCATTTCATGTTTCCTATAGCCTCAGAACATTCGGTATCAGTTACCTGCCCATCACAATCTATTTTTTCTTTGTCGTTTCAAATTTGATCGAATTTTGTATCAAAAATATATTTTTTTGATGAAATTTCATCTGTTATTTTCGACGTATAAAGTTGTTCATAATAGTCCTTAATTGTGCTAAGTACTCCCCCTTGTTCTTTAATAACGTTATTGTTTTCATCTAATAATTTATTTGTAGATTTTTTAACCTGTCTTTGCTTTTCTAACCCCAAAAAGTATGAATTATTTCTTTCACACAAGTCTACCCATTTTTTTGTCGACCTAATTTCAGCTCCTTTTGCCTTTTGGTTATACATTTGTTCTAGTTCTTTCTCAATATCATTCATTCGTTTATCCAAACTTTCGTCTGTGATATTTAACGAGTCCCGATGTGATGATAAATCTCGTAGTTCTTTTTCTAAAGATCGTTAAATTCTCGTTTAAATTTTGATTTACTTTTACAATATATAATAGTTGCTTCTCTAATTTCTATTTTTAGAACGTCCCATAAAAGCCGACAATCTACTTTATAGTTTACCTTATCATAAATGTATTTATAAATCAGATTATTGATCAAGAGTTGGTACTGTACTTCCTGTAGTATTGAATTATTGATTTTCCAACAACACCTACACTTTTCTGAAACCCCTGGTATACATTTGATATATACACTTTGGTGATCAGTAGATTGCATGGTCACAGGTTTAATTTTACATGTTTCTACAAGAGAACAAACATCAATCTCACCTGTCCATGGGTAGCAAGTAAAATATAGAAATACGTCCACTCAAACATCTGTTCTATTCATTGTTAATGATATTAATATTGGAGTATTATCAAATATATCGCGTTAGTATAGTGTTTAGGAAAATATCTGTTCATAATATACCAAAGCTACAATGAAATGAAACACAGGTACATAGATAATATACAAGACAAGCCAATGCAATCGCAGACAGGTAAAAGTAATGACCTTTAGGAAAACTAAAAAAACACTACACGTTCTAAACAGTTCCAAATTATAATCGGAAAAAGCATAGACAGAGGCAAAGTCGATCTCCCTAATGAAAAATCCCCAAAAAATACTACACTATCGATGTACTTCCACAATCCATTCGGCAAATTCGTAGACAGACGAAATCGCCTAATTTATGAACGAATAACACACTACCGGTGAATGTCCACAATCTAATCAGACAAATCGTAAACAGAGGGAAAATCGATAGCACTAATGAAAAACCAAAACATACTACACATTCTGAACAGCTCCAAAATCCATTCACAAAAATCGAAGACAAAGGAAAAATCGATGCTCCTTTTATACATATACATGATCGTTCACATCTCTGGCTTGACACATACACCTTAGCAGCGGGAAAAGCAATATTATTGTGGTTGTTTATATTGTGGCAGTATTCAGTTCTTTAGAAATTATACTGATATCAGAAGTTTCATACAAACATAATATTTCCCTTCACTGCTAAAACAGTCACACATTAATTTGTATTTTTGTATTTTCAGGTATGTTTTGAGATGAAGAAGGAGCGCGTGATTATCTGATGTGTATGTGTATGTATATGTGATGTATGCATGTTATTTGTTGTTCATTCGCACATTATGGATATGTTCAGAAAACTCCCAGCAAAAATATCCAATTTGAAAGATTTTGAAATTCCAGACAAAACATATCCAGAAACAGTCAATGAACAAATCAAATATCACACGCAATAGGCTAACATAAAACAACCAACCGAACAGAATCAAAACATAGAAAACAAACAAAGGCTATATATAGTAGAACACCTGTAGAGTAATAAGCAACAAAACAAATTGAAAGTAGAACGATTCACCCCACCAGGTAGTTACATGGGTGGATATTTTAGTCAGGTACAAAGTATACCCGACTATGATAAAATACGTGTTTGACTAAGTAGAATACCATTATACAATAGGGAGTCGTCTGGACCTGACAGACTGGACGTAGGGTGGGTATTTAGCTCAGACGTTACACAATTTAATAACATAGGAATTTCATAACATAGGACACACATATTCTTGGAATCGTCAAATGAGTAGCATGCTGGAGTGGATAAATTAGACGCACGTGATATATAATGGTCGACAAAATGGCTTTAAAGCTGCAATGCATCCATTGACTGGAAATGCCACCATTGTACCACACCCTGTTTATGCATTGACTAAGAATATGCATATATCTGTATCATTTGACCGTTTGTATAATATAGGACAGCAACATGGTTATATCGTTGTCATTGCATTTATTCCCCAATACCCAAACAATGACGAACTTTGGCCAGTACATTTAGATCGGAAGAACACGGAACTTTTGTTCAGTTATGCTGCTATAAGAGATTATCTGATTAAATAAGGGGATTTCGATGAGCATACAAACCTATCACACAAGGATAAAGTACCAACATGGAATGATTATTGCTAGTGGGTTATAGACATCATTTTGTCAACAGATTCCAAATATATATGGTTCATAGTAAAAGCGTCTAACGAACTACATAATGATTCTGATTCGTTTTTGGCATTGATAATAGGCGACGTCAAACAACAGGAACGCTGGAAGGTACCAACATTGCGTGGAGGACATTCATATTTCCGATCATTCCTTCTAAGCTGCGAAGCTTTAAATGGTGACAAAATAGTATACAGAAAAAAAAGTTGAAGAATTGAACTTGCAATCGGGAGTTGACGCACATTGTAGCTTATCTCCGGATGGAAAATGGATATTAACAGACAATTAACATGGCGCAACAAAAATATAATTTTGCAACAGTTAGATAGCGACAATAAGTTTGTTCTAGCTGAATACAGACCTCTTAAGGATGAAAATATATATATATACACGGTGTGATCTGCATTCTCGGTGGTCGTTTGATGGAAAGTGTATTCTATTTGATTCCACAAGTGACTGCTTTAGAGGTGTTTATTCTAGATATATTTTAAAACAAATCCCAACATAATATATTGGTAAACCAGTGGTTTTTAATACTAGCATAAACACTTATAATAATACTGAAAATGAAAAGATACCAAACTATTTCAATATTGATATTGGTGCTCGCAATGGGGACACAGTTGATTGGTACTTGAAAACTTAGCCTAAAAGTGTTCCGTCCACTATATGGGCTTTCAAGGTTAACCCCTACAATTATGAGCTGATTGACAAATATTGGACAAATCATAGATATCTTGATATCCGGGTTATCAAGAAAGCTGCTTGGATTCACAATAATGGAGTATAATGCACGTTAGATAATCGCTCTGGTGTTTCAGCAGGGGACAGTCAGTTCAAGCTCAATCAAGCTTATCATAAGAATACAACAAAAGTGAAAGTAGGATATGTAGATGTTTCTTTCTGGTTAAAGAACAAAGCAGCTGCAACTGATGACATTATAGTAAAAATGGATATGGAAGGGTCAAAATGTGATATTCGAGATAAAATGTGTGTCCATGTAACTATTAATAGAGTAAAAATAATAATAATTGAGTGGCACGATCGATTTATGCCAGGAAAAAAACATTAAATAAAAATACAAAAAAAAAATTAATAAATTAAGCATCCGACTAACTGAGATGTATCGATAAATTGTCATCATTATTTATCTATTTTTGTTTTTGATTCAATAGTATTCTAAATGAAGGATGTATGAGTGAGTTACTCTAGTTACCCCACATATCTTTCCGAAAAGATTTAGTACCGTGAATTTAATTTTCATAGGGGACATATGTTTTCACAGAATGCTTGTTGAGTTTTGTACGTACATAGAATGTTTGTATAATTTGTGCACGTATACAGATAGTGTGTTATATTTGTGGACATGCCAAAGTGTTTGTTGAATTTGTTTACATACGCAGAATTGTTGTTGAATTTGTGTACATAAACAGTGTTTGTTGAATTTGTGTACGCACACGGAGTTTTGTAGAATTTGAGTGCTTACAACGAGTGTTTGTTGAATGTTGTGTACGTACACTCAATGTTTGTTGAAATTGTGTACATGCGAGCAGTGTGTGTTGAATGTGTGTACATACACAGAGTGTTTGTTGAATTTATGGACGCACACAGTGTTTGTTGAATTTGTGTAAGTTCACATAATGTTTGCTAAATTTGCTTAGGTCAAGGAATAGTATGTTAGTAAGTAAATGACGTTTTGTATGTCTCAGACTAATTATTTCATGTACAAATTAGATATCTACGTTTTTAATACTATCGGTCTCCTTTGCATAATATCTAGTCTTAGGAATAATGGAATCATTAAGGACATAATTAATGCGTCATAATGTACTATCTGATATTAAACAGGATGACACACTGCCTGTCTATGTAGGAGCACATGCTCTGTTAGACTGTTTACAGTTTGCTGCGTTTTATGAAATATACTTTTATTTGAGAGTATTTTCGGATTTGATAATTATGCTGTGAAGCTTAATATGCACATAACACAAATATGCGATGATACTTGGTGTGTCTTGTTATATTATAAATATTAATATTATTTATGTATAAAGCCCATGATTAAATGGGCTTTGTACATAAAGTGGGTACAATATTTATTATTTTCAATATTATTTTACATTCTAAATATTCCTATTAAACTATTTTCAAAATGGTTCCGCTTATTTTATAAGTTCTGAACTGTATAATGTATGACAACTGTTATTCAGCTGTTGTCACTTGAAATCACTGCATAATGTACGACGATTGTTATTCAGTCCTTGTCACATAGAGTAAATGTATAGAAACAGAAATCCAACGAGATTACATTGTATTATTGCGCCATCTGTATTCATGTGTATAGGCCTTAATTTTAAAATATTGCATTATTTAAGACTACAACTTTCAAGCATAACGGGAATAAACAGGATAGCCAAATCCACAAAAGGTTACCTATGATCGAAGAAGGTTACCCATGACCGAACAATATTATCTATGACCGAACAATGTTACATATGACCGAACAAGGTTACATAATACCGATCAAGGCTACACATGACTGCACAACGTTACATTTGAGCGAGCAAGGTTACCTATGACCGAACAAGGTTATATATGAGAGCACAAGACTATATATGACCGAACAAGGTTATATATGACCGAGCAAAGCTGCATATGACCGAAACAAGTTACATATGACCGGACAAGGTTAAGTATGACGGCACAATGTTGCCTATGACCACACAAAGCTACCTATGACAGAACAAGGCTACATATAATCCAACAAGTTTACCTAATACCACACAAGGTTACCTGTGACAGAACAATGCTACCTATTCCTGAGTGAGGAGAACCTCTTTATTAATAATAATTGCATTATTTAGGAACCATAAATGTCAATGAAAATATATCTAATAAACAACTGAATTCAGGGCGGATGTTACACTTGGGTTCTAATAGTCCTCCAAAGAGAGGTATCGATCCAGCAATAGTGAAAAAGGTAGTTATATAATTTCGTGTGCATGACGTGTATCAGGAGCTGTTGATCTTGCATGGAAGAGCAACCGTTCATATCCCGTTTTGTCGTCCAGTTATCCATTTAATACGTTCCGAATTGCCTGTGAACTCTAATTTGGGGATTATTACACCTGGCTTTCGAATTTGAATTTGAATTTTGGTGCTTAATGCCACTTTCAGCAATATTTCAGCTATATCATGGCGACCAGTTTTAGTGGTGCGAGAAGTCGGAGTACCCGGAGAGAACCACCGACTATGGGCAAGCAACTGGTAAACTTTATCACTTGCGGCTGCGAGTCGAGTGCACCTTATTTTGTAATTTACAAAGCCAAACTGGGCGCGAACCCAAGCCGTATTGGTAATATGTTTGTATGATTTGTTAGGCAATCAAACTACCTAATTCATTGAACCACCCGTACCCTCCCCTGGCTTTATGAAAAACCCAGTTATCTTAGTTATCTAAGCTCAAGATTATCGTCTACCCTGTGTGCTTAGACACAACATAAAAATGCAAATACATTTTTGTATTAGTAATAAGACAAATAAGAGACAAATACTGAAACCATCTATACATAATAAGATAGCATAACATATTGTATGTCTTGTTTATTTACGACATCATGTCATACGGGCTCATGAGTCAGGTTGAAGTTTTCATTTCGGATGTTCGACTACATGAATCGGTGGATCACTCAGTACATATCCCACATTATAAAAAGTGATGGCCATCAATTTCACAATATCAACAAACTGAGAGATTACCATTCATTTCAACTGTATGTCTATGCCTAGATGTACTCTCGTTATATCTGTTTGTTTTGTGCGCCTCGTTTATCATATAGGCTGGTACGGAAAGATGCTTAAAAACACAGAAACAAAATATAGTGTACATCAAGGAAAACCAATGTAAGTTGGACTTCAAATATTGAACAACGGTATGGTAAATATGCGGATCAATACATCAATTGCAGAGAGCGCCTTATTCATAGCTCTGTGTAGGTTAGGTCAAAGTAAGCTCACAGATGATATATGCTTAAGAGCCAATGATCATTACATTTAGCGATTTGCATGCCATCATGGAACTGCTCACGAAAAACGAAAATAATCCCGATTATTATATAGATATGTGTATATTATGGAGATTTATCCGTGAAATAAATAAATTCCGATATTTCACATGTGAAATATCCGTTTTTTTCCCCGCCAGAACTACTTTTAGACACCTATCAGTACAATGGTTACGTCCCTTGTTGAGCTACGGTGAATACACACGATTGTAAACTGAAACAATTAAACAGATGAAAATAAAGTTATAGTACTTTTATAAATTATTTTGATTGAATCATTTTATTTATACATTAAAATCAAACACTTGCTTATTTTAAATCGAATCATTTCACTAGCATAACACAACAGATTTAAAAATAAACAAACAACGGCAATGTTAAAGGTGCATTGTAGATTGTCAATTTCCTTTCACCGCCCCATTTCAATGAAGACTCGTCTGCTTTGAACATTCTTAAATAAAAACAATATCTGATTATTTTGACGCATATACGGCAGCTGTAGTCTCCCAATTTTTAGAAGAAAATAACTTTGACTTGGAAAATGTGGAAATTCCAGAATTTAATATTCTAGATGTCCAAACAAATGTTCCAAATTCCAATGGCAATACAAATGAAAATGCATATAAAACTAATGCCCAGCCGGGTAGATTTCAGAACGTTTCATTTGAGGACATTCCTTAGTTAGAATTATGTTACACATGAAATACACACGACTCGGACAATAATAACACATCATGCCTAGTTCCACAGATAAATCGGACTGACATGAGTCACAATTGCAATGAATGTTTTCACAACATCTTTACAAATCCGCCCATATTCAAATACAATTCAGAAACTTATCCTTCATTTAAATCATCAATTGTTTTCATCGAAGCAATACTTGACTTATTTGAATGTGCGGCCATATTGATTACATACTATCATTGCTCGTAGATTCATACGTGTGGAATGAAATAAACAAATAAAATAAAATAATATAAAAGACATTTTGGAAGTCTATATAGTAAACAATATAACTAATCGTAGATTTTGAATATCAAAATAAGACCACTCGTGACCGAATACGCATTAAGCATTAAATTCGTGGACGTAACAAGTTCCGCTCACTCGTTTAATCCTTGTGCGTACTTCGGTCGTTCGTGGTCTTATTTTGATATTCACAATCTACGATTAGTTTTACTATATTTATGTAATGTTCGTTCCGCTTTACTTAATATATTATTTTATTTCTTTTCACCATATGACACACACATAGAACGTGAGACTACACAAGAAATGATTTCCCATTGTAAACCAGATTTAACGATTCTATATGCAGCTCCAATTTATGCCTGAACAATTTTCTAAACCCAAACGACATTCGTAAAGACCTTCAAACTGACGATGGGGGTAGAATTTTTATATATGTAGGCTTGCTCTTGAATCTAATGCTATTGAATCGATATATGTTGAGATAACCTCCAATAATAATAAGAAGTTTCTCGTTATTTGTATTTATCGACCACCTAACTCCTGAGCGAGCTCATGAAGTCACATCGAATCATTTCTTGATAATTGTGCAAATACTAATGAAGATCTCATTTGTTTAGGTGACATAAACCTGGACCTTCTAAACTGCTCAGACAAATATCAATTCTTTCTAGCAACCCTAAAATATGAACTTCATAATGTAATACATGAACCCACCAGAATTACACCAACATCTTCAACACTACTGGACACATTGTTTGTTAGTAATATTAACATAGTTAGAAACAGTGCAGTAATGCCTGACTTCTGCAGTGACCATTGTTATTCAATATTGGAAATAAATTTAAATCATTGCGTGAACATTCAAGCACAAACATAATCCTTGGTTGTAATAATGCTGACTATCAATCCATTAAAATCCACATAGACTTAATTAAATGGCATGAGAGACTTGACAACTTAAACGACACAAATGTTATCAACAACTTTATTAATGATGAAATTTCATTTTGTATAAACAGCTTGATACCACAAAAAAATATCAGAGTCCGACCTCAAGATAAACCAAGGATGAACAGCAATGTAAGACGAAGAATGAGGCAGCGCAGCAAAGCTCACAAAAAGGCCAAACATAATAATACCCCAGACTATTGGTAAACGTATAGAGATATGAAAAATGACGTTATTTCCCTTCTCCGTGAAGCTAAAAATGAATATGTATCTAAACTTCCAAATACATTGGTTGATAAGACAATTCCTTCTGGTAAATGGTGGAGAGTTGCTAAATCAATTTGTCAAATCAAAAATAGAATTACTACATCTAGCCCAATTAATGCAAATAATAATATTATGACTCATCATTTTGACAAATCAAATGCCCTTAATGAATACTTCACTTCAATTTCTACCCTTCACAATGAGCCTGGGCTCCCTGATCTCCCCCAACTGTCACATTGTGAACTATCTGACATAGTTATAACAGAACAAGATGCACTAGATCAATTTCAAATCTTAAAAATAAATAAGCCACCAGGTCCTGACAAATTAGCACCAAATGTATTAAAGCTATTTTCCCGTTACTGTAATTCCTATTTCAATCATATTTAGTAAACAATACAGCTTGGAGAGGTCCCCAGTGACTGGAAGAGTGCGAATGTTACAGCCATCAACAAGGGAAAGGGTTTATAGTTGCGACCCATTAAATTATCGACCGATCTCTGTAACCAACTGCTTTGGAAAAATTCTTGAAAAAA
>MJUT01013667.1:44687-58725 GCA_002080005.1 Gigantidas platifrons
AGCAGTGGGTGGCATTGGATATCTAAATATCACCATCTATATACCTGGTATTCTGGAGACCCATAAACCCACACAGAGCAGTGGGTGGCATTGGATATCTAAATATCACCATCTATATACCTGGTATTCTGGAGACCCATAAACCCACACAGAGCAGTGGGTGGCATTGGATATCTAAATATCACCATCTATATACCTGGTATTCTGGAGACCCATAAACCCACACAGAGCAGTGGGTGGCATTGGATATCTAAATATCACCATCTATATACCTGGTATTCCGGAGACCCATAAACCCACACAGAGCAGTGGGTGGCATTGGATATCTAAATATCACCATCTATATACCTGGTATTCTGGAGACCCATAAACCCACACAGAGCAGTGGGTGGCATTGGATATCTAAATATCACCATCAATATACCTGGTATTCTGGAGACCCATAAACCCACACAGAGCAATGGGTGGCATTGGATATCTAAATAATATAACCTGTCGCATTATCAAACAATCACAAAAGAGTATACTCTCTTCTTTCAACTATATGATATAATATGTGCTTAAAGTTGGCCAGTTTTCTTGAAAAATAGTTCTTGTGTATGCTTACTGCGTGTGTCCATCAGTAGGTTCATGGATTTACAATAAGATATATTGTGATGTTATAACTCCATTCCACATCTCTGAAAGGGCCACTATCATTACAGAGATACAATTCAGTTTTGTTCGATCACATTTTACTTTGGTAGCGAACGTATACAGAACTATATAGTTATTCGAAGCTTTATTTTCAAGTTCATATTACCTTCATAATTTACATTTACCATTTTGTTTTGTACGGACAAGATGCTACTGCTGATGTCAATGAGATTTTCATTAATGTCTTTATACATTTGTATTCTAAATTTGTTTTTTTCTTAATGTCCATTGACCTTACGATATTGGGTACACTTGCACGATTTGACCTTAGGATTGTCGAGTTGATCTTAATAACAGGATGACTAAGAAGCTCCCAGTCTCGTGCCTGTTGACATCAATAATAAACCTGTGAATGTCTGTATGTCTGAACACAGGAATGCATGCTTACACCCACCATTAAATTGGAAATCAGTCATGTCCAGTCATCATCAGTTTTACTTTATGTAGTGTCTGCCCCTCCTCCGTTCATTTCCATAATTTAGTCAATGTTATGCGTGCGTTGGTGACACACTGCCCTGTCCAGTAATGTGTTGCTAAGTGTGGATCATCCGACATGTATAGATAATTTGGTCCTCGCAATCTATGTATCGGAGACTGTTTTTCCCTAACCATGTCTTTACCACCACTCACCAGACAACTTTATGACGTAAGCCCTTGTCCCCCTCTTTTCTGTTCCGTTTTCGTCGACGAAACTAACTGCTGATGGTGACCACAGTTTCATCCCTATGTGTATGTCTGCATTTTAGTTTCTTGCACCATTGGCATTGATGATATGACATACAAGTACTACCTACATCAATGAGAACAATGAGGGCATATCCACATACCATAATTACAATATATGTAATACACACCATCTTTATCATAGTGCACCATACTTTTCTTCTCTATTTGCACATTAAATTGCACATCTAAATCTTGGTCACGTATCCGTTCGGATGTTGTGTTGCATCATGATTGCACTGTTGGATTAGGCAGTCATTGCATCCCTCAAATCTTGATATTCACACAAGTATACTATGAAACCCCTCCTTGGTGCATGATGACCTTTACGTGCTGTAGATATTTTCTAATCCACTGGATGGTAGTGGTATCGGTAGGAATGACTAGGGTTTATAATGCTGATACCAGATTACTTGGAGGAATGTGAGTATATATTCCACTCAGAGTGCCCTGCAGTAACAATTTCTGATTCATCATTTTTTTCAGCATACTGCATCTCTAGCTTTGAAGATATGTGTAAAAATACCGATGTTCGTTTTCCATGATGCCATTCAAATGAGTTATCTGTGAAAATTGATTTTCTCGAATGTTAAGTAATCGTCACTTCCAGATTGTTCAGTGTTATTTATAGCTCTGCTTTTGGTCCTTTGTTAATACTGTTTGTATATGTGATTAAGATAAGATATGCTTTACAAAATATAACGATACTCAAAGTGGCGGGGTTAAACTAGTTTTATTTTCCCTAATCCGCAATCTTACATTCAGATAATTGTAACATTTTACGTTCCTGATCACTGTTATGTTAATATCAACAACAATTCTGGTAAATAGTTGATTTCTGGTCGTCGATACCACTCCGTCAGAGCAGTTTCAAAGTTCAATCCGAAAAGAAAGACAAAATCGATATTCCAATTATATATATATTATCAGAGTGAATGAATATGTTAAGCAATATCACCTTAATTAGACATTATGTTTTATATTAGAAATTATAATAATTACCTGTTATTTAGTATTAAAATGTCGTAACGTCATGCATGATATATAGACGCTCACTTATTTTGTCAAGGAGATTAATGCAATTACTAGAGTCACGCTGTGGTAATTTTTGCTGTAGGTGGTCATGCATAAAAATCAAACCCCAAAGGAGTATAGTCACAATCAGATATTGCCATGTATGCAGAAAGTAATAGAATCTTAGTTTTAAAATATTTCAAAATATAATGGGTTTTTCAAACTTGTTTTAAAGACTTTCTTAAGGATAAAGATTAGGGTTATGATGCTTAGCGCCGTTTCCAACAATATTTCAGTTATATCGTGGTGGTCAGTTTTATTGGTGGCGGAAATCGATCTACCCGACGAAAATCGCTGACCGGTCGCAAATCACTGACAAACTCTTCAAATACAGTACTGTTATTCCTATTCTTATGAAATTCTCCCAACAAGTACACACTAGTTTGAAAACATACAAATAAATGACGAAATATAGGCACTTTTCAAATTCCAACCGCTAAGTAAATAGTAGTGTAGTTGTTTAAGGATCCGCCATCTTGAAAACGTGAAATCCTACATGTCATATGTACAATAATACACAAAAAATAATTAAAATGCCTACCTTGAAAACTTATTTTAGCTAAATTCTATCTAAATTGAAGCGTACACGAAGCCAAATAACGTCTGATCTTTACATTTTAAACAGGAAGTCCTCATATGAAGTCACATAAAAATGACGTTGTTTATGTTCCAAAGTCGTCCAACAATATTTCCCGGAATTTTAATATTTGTGATTTTTAGACCAAGGGATATGCAAGAATACCTTTTTATGTTCAGTATTGCATTTGAACGGATAGTTAACTCGATTAGCGACCATCAAATCTCCAATGTATGCCTTGAAATTTTCAAATACAATAAAGCTATCTCCTAAGTAGGCCGTCAGCGTCAAATTCATAGTCGGAAATATCTGGGTCAGCCATATTTTTTACAAACAAGTGCATTCGGCGTAGGAATATAGCATTCCTTCAGGTCTGCCAGATGCAGATTTGACGGCTCTTGGCAGCCAATGAAAATACACGTTACATTATAATTGCATTAGAATATTATATCAAGTATGTTTCTTACGATCACGACCACGAAGGCCCCTCAGACACGCCAAGACCAGCTACTGGTGAATGATACCACCGAATACCAATTGTTAACAGCTAGAAGTATCGACCAGGATATATTAGTAAAAACTTTGATATCCAATCAAAATACGAGATATATTGTTTCCAATCAGCTTCGACATTGTAATGCATTTTACACTAAAAATCGGTGCAGTTACGGTCTATATCAAAATACTGCTTTCTTCCGTCCTATGTAGAGCCAAGGGCGACACTTGGTGATATAGATCCTGGATCGTATAAGCTTACAATACACAAAAACGCAAACGAACGAAAAACACAAACGAAACAAACGAAAAACGAACGAACGCTTCACACGAACGATACGAAAAACACACGAACACGAACACCCGATACACGAACGAATGAACCAAATGAAGCGAGCAAACTATACGGAAAAAGCAAATTGATGTGATTAACTAATCTTAATTGTATACGCAATTTATATATATATATATAAATGATAAATTAGTCGGTAAAGTAATAGGATAATACAATTGATATTAACTAGTTTATATTATCAATGTGTTTACTAATTATATTTAAAATTAAATTTTAAATCTCATATATTTGACTTCCAATTATGACTTTATATTTATATAATTATACATAATTTATATTTATATAATTATTCGGATTCTGTACTGACAACCAGCCATAGGTGTATTAGTTATGTTCCAGGGCCCGTATGCATAAAACATCTTAACTTAAGTATTACTTAAACTAAGATTTCACTAGGGAATCCCTTAGTTAAATGATAATCTTAAGTAGTATGCACATAACTACTTAAGTGTTTACTTAACTAAGGAAACCTTAAGTGGAAATTATCGGAACTCTTCTCCAATTACCGTTTAATATTATATTTATTCATCCTTGGTCATTTCGCTTTAATTTTTCAATATATATATGATGCACGCTTTTATTACTTTGTGCGGTTAAGCATTCACGGTCGGGTCTGTTTGAATATTACTATTCGTGACTGTTGAAAATAAACAATGTCTAAAAGGAAGCCACATTGGACAGATAGAGAACAAGTTGTTTTGTTAGAGGAGTGCGAGAAAAGAAAGGCTATTTTAAAAGCAAAGTTTTCCTCATCGATAACTTCTGCGGAAAAAAATAAGGCATGGCAGGGAATTGCAAATATAATTAATGCCGGGAATTCAGTAAAAAAAAAATACGTCAAAGAAATACAGAAAAAATGGGACAATATATGTGCTAGTGCAAAAATTGAGGTTTCATTACATCTAAATCTTATAAATAATTCCAAATCATCATATATTTCTAATGGATTAGTTATATCTCTAAAGATAAGTTCCCTTCTCACAGCCCTCCTAACTTCTAGCAGTCGATACCGGTTAACGTGAAACATTGTACGTGACAATTTTAATTTTGAAATGAGTTTATATGGGCAGATCTGTACAAAGAATCAATGAAAATGTTGCATAGCATGCATTTCACGCTTGTCATAAGATATTATACCTGTATGTACAGGTACGTGCACATTTTTAATTTGAAAAACAAGACTTGTGGTTCCAACAACGAATATTGGTATTTTTGACGCAATAAATCAAGTAAACTGCCTCGGAAAAGTTACGTATACTTTCTGTTGGAATATGAATTAATTAATAATTAAAGCCAATAAAAATATTTCGGACAATAAACCCATCGGTTATTCATTTAAATATGAATATCCACGATATTGACAATTTTTCGTGGTTAATTTGTTCGAAGTCGCTGCATTTTTCATACTTAATATACCTCAATAGGTACCTTAGATTTAAGTGAAAACTTAAGTGTATTCTTATTT
Organism: Gigantidas platifrons; assembly: GCA_002080005.1. Taxonomy (NCBI): domain Eukaryota; kingdom Metazoa; phylum Mollusca; class Bivalvia; order Mytilida; family Modiolidae; genus Gigantidas; species Gigantidas platifrons. The sequence goes on from MJUT01013667.1 coordinate 50,073, forward strand.
TAAGGAGCTTTATGCATACCACTTCAGTGGAATGGGCGGAGCTATTTAAAACTAAGATTTTGCAAAGGAAATTCTTAGTTTAAGTAGTATTATGCATACCACTTAAGTAAAAGGGGCGGAGTTACCTTAACTTAACTGTTTCTAAGGGAAATCTTAACTTAAGTAGCTTTATGCATACGGGCCCGGGTCAAGCTGTCCGAGAGGTGTGTGGCTTCAAAATGTGATATAATTGTTAATTAGAATTAAGAGTTTACATTTCACCCCTGAAGTGCATATATTTTCCAGGTGAAACTGCCAGAGGTGTTTACATAGATGTAGATGTTACACATGTAGATGATTTCCTGTTTATTTGTCCGTAGAGTCAATTCTAGAAAAAATGCATTTATTAAATATGTTTTGACTTTAAAACAATTAATAAAATTGTACAGTCTGGTAAAATCGCACAACCTCTAACTTTGCGCATATGCACGTTTGAATGCTTCCAATGGGTATATATTTTAATTGTGTTTATGAATTTTTTTTTAATGCACAATTTATTTACTTTTTTAACTCGAGAAAAATTGGAATGCGTACATAAACTTCCTTTTTCACAAAATGTATCGTACGTTCGTTCGCTTCGTGTGTCGTTCGCTCGTATTTCGTTTCCGGTGTTCGTCTAATTAAACTGACGAACAAAACGAACGATACACGAAACAAACGAACCAATTGCATGAACGAAACGCAAACGTACGGACAAAAAAAACGAACGAATGATACACACAAACGAAATGAACGAAAAACGCAAACGATACGAAATAGCTGTTAACTTAAACGATCCAGGATCAGTAAGTAGTATATCGGCACGGTTCAAGTCGTATTTCATGTAGTGCTGCCATGCTTTCTCTATTCATAGTTGTCGTTCCCGGTATGCTACAACATCTCTGTCAACGCCCAGTTTACAAGTTTTTTTGTAAAATATAGAAAACAGTAATAACATGTACTTAAAATTGTTTTAATTATTGTAAATACCAATAAAGATGAAAATAAAACGCAAATCAATTCTCTCTTTAAAATTATTTGTGATCGTTTTTAATTTTTAACTCCGCAAAATAGTTCTCCAAGAAGTGGGGGAAATAATTTTTAAGAGAGAATTGATTTGAAATGAGTGATTTGTTTTCATCTTTATTGATATTTACAATAATTAAAACTATTTTGAGTACATTTTTTACTGCTTTCTAAATTTTACAAAAATCTTGTAACCTGAACGTTGACAGAGATGTTGGAACGTGGCGGTAACGACAACTATGGATAGAGAATGGCTGCCAGGTAGTGCTACCAGAAGTGATGTCAATGTGACCTGACAGGAAGTGACGTCAGTAACGTGATATTCGATATCCTTAACACCCAGATACATGATCTCACCTGGCTTATTGTGGTAAAATCATACAAATAGACACATTCGATAGTCTTAACACACAAATGCATGGCCGCTTCTGGCTTAGTACTGGTAAAATCATACAAATAGACACATTCGATATCCTTTACAAACAGATATATGATAACTCCTGGATTAGTACTGGTAAAATCATACTAACAGATATATTCGATATCCTTAGCTCACAGATACATCACCGCTCCTGTCTTAGTATGGGTAGTATCATACAAATAGACACATTCGATATACTTAACACACAGATACATGACCGCTCCTTGCTTAGTACTGGTAAAATCATACAAATAGACACATTCCATATCCTCAACACACAGATACATGACAGGTCCGGACTTAGTATTGGTAAAATCATACAAATAGGCACATTCAATATCCTTAACTCCCAGAAACATGACCGCTCCTGACTTAGTAATGGTAAAATAATACTAATAGGCACATTCGATATACATAGCACATAGATACATGACCGCTCATAGCTTAGTAGTGGTAAAATCATTCAATTAGACACATTCGATATCCTTAACACACAAATACATGACCACTCCTAGCTTAGTACTGATAAAATCATACAAATATGCACATCCGATATCCTTAGCACAGAGATACATGATCGGTCCTGACTTAATACTGCTAAAATCATACAAATAGACACATTCGATATCCTTAACAAACAGATACATGACTTATCCTGGCTTAGTACTGGTAAAATCAAACAAATATGCACATCCGATATACTTAACACACATATACATGACAGGTCCTGACTTAGTACTCGTAAAGCCATACACATAGGCATGTTCGATATCTTTAACACACCTATTGATGACAGGTCCAGCTTAGTAGTGGTAAAATCATACATAGAGAAACATGCGATATCTTTAGCACATTTATATATGACCGCTCCTGGCTTAGTACTGGTAAAATCATACAAATATACATATTCGATATACTTAACACACAGATACATGACCGCTCCTGGCTCAGTAGTGGCAATATCATACAACTAGACACATTCGATATCCTTAACGTACAGATACATGACCGCTCCAGCTTAGTAGTGGTAAAATCACACAAATAGACACATTCGATATCCTTAACACACTGGTACATGGCAGTTCATGACATAGTACTGGTAAAATCGTACAAATAGACGCATTCTATATCCTTAACAAACAGATACATGACCTCGCCTGGCTTTGCACTGGTAAAATCATACAAATAGGCACATTGGATATCCTTAACACACATATACATGAGAGCTCCTGACTTAATACTGGTAAAACCATGCAAATAGACATATTCGATATCATTAACACACAGATATATGATAACTCCTGGCTTAGTGCAGGTAAAAGCATAAAAATAGACGCTTCTATATCCTTAACACACAGATACATGACCGCTCATTGCTTAGTACTGGTAAAATCATAGAAATAAACACGATGGATATCCTTAACACAGAGATACATGAAAGATCCTGACTTAGTACTGGTAAAATCATACAAATAGACATATTCGATATCCTTGACACACATATACATGACGGCTCCTGGCTTAGTCCTGGTATAATTATACAACCAGACACATTCAATATCCTTAACACACAGATACATGACCACTTATTGCTTATTACTGGTAAAATCATACAAATAGACATATTCAATATCCTCAACACACAGATACATGACAGGTCCTGAGTTAGTAATGGTAAAATGATACTAATAGGTGCATTCGCTACTGGCTTAGTACTGATACAATCATACAAATAGGCACATCCGATATCCTTAACACAGAGATGCATGACCTGTCCTTACTTAGTACTGGTAAAATCATACAAATAAACACATTCGATATCCTTAACAAACAGATACATGACCTTTCCTGGCTTAGTACAGGTAAAATCTAACAAATAGGCACATCCGTTATGCTTAACACACAGATACGTGATCAGTCCTGACTTAGTACTGGTAAAAGCATGCAAATACACACATTCGGTATCCTTTGCAAAGAGATACATAATCGGTCCTGACTTGGTACAGGTAAAACCATACACATACACATGTTCGATATCTTTAACACACATATAGATGACAGGTCATGGCTTAGTAGTGGTAAAATCATACATAGAGACACATTCGATATCCTTAACACAGAGATACATGACAGATCCTGACTTAGTACTGGTAATATCATACAAATAGACACATTCAATATCCTTATCACACAGATACATTACCGTTCATGGCGTAGTACTGATAACATCATACAAATAGGCACATCCGATATTATTAACACAGAGATACATGACCAGTCCTGACTTAGTACTGGTAAAATCATGCAAATAGCCACATTCGATATCCTTAGCAAACAGATACATGACCTATCCTGGCTTAGTACTGGTAAAATCAAACAAATCGTCACATCCGATATCGTTAACACAGTGATAAATGACCGGTCCTGATTTAGTACTGGTAATATCATACAAATAGACACATTCGATATCATTAACACAGAGATACATGACAGGTCCTGACTTAGTACTGGTAAAGCCATACACATGTTCGATATCTTTAACACACCTATTGATGACAGGTCCGGCTTAGTAGTGGTAAAATCATACATTTAGACACATTCGATATCCTTAGCACATTTATACATGACCGCTCCTGGCTTAGTACTGGTAAAATCATACAAATAGACATATTCGATATACTTAACACACAGATACATGACCGCTCCTGGCTCAGTAGTGGTAATATCATACAACTAGACACATTCGAAATCATTAACGCACAGATACATGACCGCTCCAGCTTAGTGTTGGTAAAATCACACAAATAGACATATTCGATATCCTTAACACACTGGTACATGGCATTTTCTGACTTAGTACTGGTAAAATCATACAAATAGACGAATTATATATCCTTTACAAACAGATACATGACCTCTCCTGGCTTTGCACTGGTAAAATCTTACAAATAGGCACATCGGATATCCTTAACACACAGATACATGAGCGCTCCTGACTTACTACTGGTAAAACCATGCAAATAGACATATTCGATATCCTTAACACACAGATATATGACCACTCCTGGCTTAGTGCTGGTAAAAGCATACAAATAGACGCATTATATATCCTTAACACACAGATACATGACCGCTCATTGCTTAGTACTGGTATAATTATACAACTAGACACATTCAATATCCTTAAAACACAGATACATGACCACTTCTTGCTTATTACTGGTAAAATCATACAAATAGACATATTCGATATACTTAACATACAGATATATGACCACTCCTGGCTTAGTGCTGGTAAAAGCATACAAATAGACGCATTCTATATCCTTAACACACAGATACATGACCGCTCATTGCTTAGTACAGGTAAAATCATACAAATAGGCACATACGATATCATTAACACAGAGATACATGACCAGTCCTGACTTATTACTGGTAAAATCATGCAAATAGCCACATTCGATATCCTTAGCAAACAGATACATGACCTATCCTGGCTTAGTAGTGGTAAAATCATACAAATAGACACATTTGATATCCATAACGCACAGATACATGACCGTTCCTGACTTAGTACCGGTAATATCATACAAATAGACACATTTGATAGCCATAACGCACAGATACATGACCGGTCCTGACTTAGTACTGGTAATATCATACAAATAGACACATTCAATGTCCTTAGCACACATATACATTACCGTTCCTGGCTTAGTATTGATAACATCATACAAATAGGCACATTCGATATCATTAACACAAAGATACATGACAAGTCCTGACTTAGTACTGGTAAAATCATGCAAATAGCCACATTCAATGTCCTTAGAACACATATACATTACCGTTCCTGGCTTAGTATTGATAACATCATACAAATAGGCACATTCGATATCATTAACACAAAGATACATGACAAGTCCTGACTTAGTACTGGTAAAATCATGCAAATAGCCACATTTGATATCCTTAGCAAACAGATACATGACCGGTCCTGACTTAGTACTGGTAATATCATACAAATAGACACATTCAATGTCCTTAGCACACATATACATTACCGTTCCTGGCTTAATATTGATAACAGCATACAAATAGGCACATTCGATATCATTAACACAGAGATACATGACAAGTCCTGACTTAGTACTGGTAAAATCATGCAAATAGCCACATTCGATATCCTTAGCAAACAGATACATGACCTATCCTGGCTTAGTACTGGTAAAATCAAACAAATCGTCACATCTAATATACTTAACACACAGATACATGACAGGTCCTGACTTAGTACTGGTAAAGCCATACACATGTTCGATATCTTTAACACACCTATTGATGACAGGTCCGGCTTAGTAGTGGTAAAATCATACATAGAGACACATTCGATATCCTTAGCACATTTATACATGACCGCTCCTGGCTTAGTACTGGTAAAATCATACAAATAGACATATTCGATATACTTAACACACATATACATGACCGCTCCTGGCTCAGTAGTGGTAATATCATACAAATAGACACATTCGATATCCTTAACACACTGGTACATGGCAGTTCCTGACTTAGTACTGGTAAAATCATACAAATAGGCCCATCGGATATCCTTAACACACAGATACATGAGCGCTCCTTACTTACCACTGGTAAAACCATGCAAATAGAAATATTCGATATCCTTAACAAACAGATATATGACCACTCCTTGCTTAGTGCTGGTGAAATCATACAAATAGACGCATTCTATATCCTTAACGCATAGATACATGACCGCTCATTGCTTAATACTGGTAAAATCATATAAATAAACACGTTGGATATCCTTAACTCTCATGTCCATGACCGCTACTGGCTTAGTACTGATAAAATCATACAAATAGGCACATCCGATATCCTTAACACAGAGATACATGACCAGTCCTGACTTAGTACTGGTAAAATCATGCAAATAAACACTTTCGATATCCTTAACAAACAGACACATGACCTTTCCTGGCTTAGTACTGGTAAAATATAACAAATAGGCACATCCGTTATGCTTAACACACAGATGCATGACCATTCCTGACTTAGTACTGGTAAAAGCATGTAAATAGACACATTCTATATCCTTTACAAACAGATACATAATCGGTCCTGACTTGGTACTGGTAAAACCATACACATACACATGTTCGATATCTTTAGCACACATATAGATGACAGGTCCTGACTTAGTACCGGTAATATCATACAAATAGACACATTTGATATCCATAACTCACAGATACATGACCTGTCCTGACTTAGTACTGGTAATATCATACAAATAGACACATTCAATATCCTTTACACACAGATACATTAGCGTTCCTGGCTTAGTACTCATAAAATTATACAAATAGGCACATCCGATATCTTTAACACAGAGATACATGACCGTTCCTGACTTAGTACTAGTGAAATCATATAAATAGACATATTCGATATCCATAACACACTAATACATGACCGATCCTAGCTTAGTAGTGGTGATATCATACAAATAGACACATTCGATATCCTTCACGCACAGATACATGACCGTTCCTAACTTAGTACCGGTAATATCACACAAATAGACACATTTGATATCCATAACACAGAGATACATGACCGGTCCTGACTTAGTACTGGTGAAATCATACAAATAGACATATTCGATATCCTTAGCACACTTAATACATGACCGATCCTGGCTTAGTAGTGGTAATATCATACAAATAGACATATTCGATATCCTTAACAAACTAATACATGACCGATCCTGGCTTAGTAGTGGTAATATCATACAAATATACACATTTGATATCCATAACGTACAGATACATGACCGGTCCTGACTTAGTACTGGAAATACCATACAAATAGACACATTTGATATCCATAGCGCACAGATACATGACCGTTCCTGACTTAGTACAGGTAATATCATACAAATATACACATTTGATATCCATAACGCACAGATACATGACCGGTCCTGACTTAGTACTGGCAATACCATACACATAGACACATTCAATGTCCTTAGCACACATATACATTACCGTTCCTGGGTTAGTACTGATAAAATCATACAAATAGGCACATCCGATATTCTTAACACAGAGATACATGACAGATCCTGACTTAGTACTGGTAAAATCATACAAATAGACATATTCGATATCCTTGACACACATATACATGACGGATCTTGGCTTATGTCTGGTATAATTATACAACTAGACACATTCAATAACCTTAAACAACAGATACATGGCCACTTCTTGCTTATTACTGGTAAAATCATACAAATAGACATATTCAATATCCTCAACACACAGATACATGACAGGTCCTGACTTAGTAATGGTAAAATCATACTAATAGGTGCATTCGATATCCTTAACGCACAGATACATGTCCGCTCCTAGCTTAGTAGTGGTAAATTTACACAAATAGACACATTAGATATCCTTAACACACAGATACATGACCGCTCATAGCTTAGTACTGATCAAATCATACAAATAGGTACATCCGATATCCTAAACACAGAGATACATTGCAGGTCCTGACAGAGTACAGGTAAAATCATTCATATAGACACATTCGATATCCTGGACGCACAGATACATGACGCTCCTGGCTTAGTACTCGTAAAATTATACAAATAGACACATTCAATATCCTTAACTCTCATGTCCATGACCGCTACTGGCTTAGTACTGATAAAATCATACAAATAGGCACATCCGATATCCTTAACAGAGAGATACATGACCGGTCTTGACTTAGTACAGTTAAAATCATACAAATAAACATATTCGATATACTTGACAAACACATACATGACGGCTCCTGGTTTAGTACTGGTATAATTATACAAATAAACTCATTCGATATACCTAACACAAATATCAATGACCTCTCCTGGCTTAGTATTGGTAAAATCATACACATGGGCACGTTCGATATCTTTATCACATATACATCACCGCTACTGGCTTAATATTGGTGAAATTATACAAATAGACACATTCGATATCCTTCACACGCAGATACATGACCGCTCCTGACTTGGTACTGGTAAAATCATACAAATAGGCACATCCGATATTCTTAACACACAAATACATGACCACTCATAGCTTAGTACGGATAAAATCATACAAA
>MJUT01013667.1:58861-69469 GCA_002080005.1 Gigantidas platifrons
CATAACAGGTCCTGACTTACTACTGGTAAACTCATACAAATAGACATATTTGATATCCTTGACACACATATACATGACTGCTCCTGACTTAGTACTGGTAAAATCATACAAATAGGCATATCCGATAACCTTAACACAGAGATACATGACCGGTCCTGACTTAGTACTGGTAATATCATACAAATAGACATATTCGATATCATTGACACACACATACATGACGGCTCCTGGTTTAGTACTGGTATAATTATACAAATAAACTCATTCGATATACCTAACACAAATATCAATGACCTCTCCTGGCTTAGTATTGGTAAAATCATACACATGGGCACGTTCGATATCTTTATCACATATACATCACCGCTACTGGCTTAATATTGGTGAAATTATACAAATAGACACATTCGATATCCTTCACACGCAGATACATGACCGCTCCTGACTTGGTACTGGTAAAATCATACAAATAGGCACATCCGATATTCTTAACACACAAATACATGACCACTCATAGCTTAGTACGGATAAAATCATACAAATAGGCACATCCGATATCCTTAACAGAGAGATACATGACCGGTCCTGACTTAGTACAGTTAAAATCATACAAATAGACATATTCGATATTCTTGACACACACATACATGACGGCTCCTGGCTTAGTACTGGCACATTTATACAAATACACACAATCGGTATCCTTAACACAAATATCAATGACCACTCCTGGCTTAGTATTGGTAAAATCACACACATGGGCACGTTCGATATCTTTAACATATATCCATGACCGCTACTGGCTTAGTAGTGGTAAAATTATACAAATATACACATTCGATATCCTTCACACGCAGATACATGACTGCTCCTGACTTAGTACTGGTAAAATCATACAAATAGGCACGTTTGATATCTTTAACACACAGATACATGACCGCTCCTGGCTTAGAAGTGATAAAATCACACAGACACATTCGATATCCTTAACACACAGATACATCACAGATCCTGACTTAGTACTGGTAAAATCATACAAATAGACATATTTTATATCCTTGACACACAGATACATGACGTCTCCTGGCTTAGTACTGGTATAATTATACAACTAGACACATTCAATATCCTTAACACTCAGAAACATGAACGCTCCTGACTTAGTAATGGTAAAATCAAACTAATAGGCACATTCGATATCCATAACACATAGATATATGACCATTCCTGGCTTAGTAGTGGTAAAATCATACAATTAGACAAATTGGATATCCTTAGCACACAAATACATCACCACTCCTAGCTAAGTACTGAAAAAATCATACAAATAGGCATATCCGATATCCTTAACACAGAGATAAATGACCGGTCCTGACTTAGTACTGGCAAAAACCATGCAAATAGACACATTCGATATCCTTTACAAACAGATACATGATCGGTCCTGACTTGGTACTGGTAAAATCATACACATTGGCACGTTCGATATCATTAGCACACATATAGATGACAGCTCCCGGCTTAATAGCGATACAATCATACAAAGAGACACATTCGATATCCTTAGCACACATATACATGACCGCTCCTGGCTTAGCACTGCTAAAATCATACAAATAGACATATTCGATATCCTTAGCGCACAGATTCATGTCCGTTCCTAGCTTAGTAGTGGTAAAATCACACAAATAGACACATTCAATATCACTAGCACACTGGTACATGACAGGTCCTGACTTAGTACTAGCAAAATCATACAAATACACACATTCGAAATCCTTAACACATAGATACATGACCGCTCCTGGCTTAGTACGGGTAGTATCATACAATTAGACAAATTCGATATCCTTAGCACACAGATATATGACAGCTCCTTGCTTAGTACTGGTTATATTCATACAAATAGACACATTCGATATTTTTAACACACATATACATGACCACTCCTGGCTTAGTAATGGTAAAATTATACAAATAGACACATTCGATATCCTTCACACACAGATACATGTGCGCTCCTGGCTTAGTACTGCTAAAATCATACACATAGGCACGTTCGATATCTTTAACACACAGATACGTGACCGCTTCTGGCTTAGTAGTGGCAACATCACACAAATAGACACATTCGATATCCTTAACGCACTGGTACATGACAGGTCCTGACTTACTACTGGTAAAATCATACAAATAGACAAATTCGGTATCCGTAACAAATATATATATGAGCACTCCTAACTTAGTACTTGTAAAATCATACAAATAGACACATTCGATATCCTTAACACATAGATACATGACAGATCCTGACTTAGTACTGGTAAAATCATACAAATAGACATATTCGATAGCCTTGACACACACATACATAACGTCTCCTGGCTTTGTACTGGTGTAAGCTTAGCATACAACTAGACACATTCAATATCCTCAACACACAGATATATGACAGGTTCGGACTTAGTATTGGTAAAATCATACAAATAGACACATTCAATATCCTTAACACCCAGAAACATGACCGCTCCTGACTTAGTAATGGGAAAAACATACTAATAGGCACATTCGATATCCATAGCACATAGATGCATGACCGTTTCTGTCTTTGTAGTGGTAAAAACATACAATTAGACACATGCGATATCCTTAACACACAAATACACGACCACTTCTAGAATAGTACTGATAAAATCCTACAAATGGGCACATCCGATATCCTTAACGGACAGATACATGTCCGCTCCTAGCTTATTAGTTGCAATCATACACATAAGCACGTTCGATATCTTTAACACATATACATAACCACTCCTGGCTTAATAGTGGTAAAATTATACAAATAGACACATTCGATATCCTTCACACACAGATACATGTCCGCTCCTGGCTTAGTACTGGTAAAATCATACATATAGGCACGTTCGATATCTTTAACACACAGATACATGACCGCTCCTGGTTTAGTAGTGGTAAAATCACACAAATAGACACATTCGATATCCTTAACACGCTGGTATATGACAGGTCCTGAGTTACTACTGGTAAAATCATACAAATAGACACATTCGGTTTCCGTAACAAACAGATATATGAGCACTCATAACTTAGTACTTGTAAAATCATACAAATAGATACATTCGATATCCTTAACACATAGATACATGACAGATCCTGATTTAGTACTGGTAAAATCATACAAATAGACAGATTCGATAGCCTTGACACACACATACATAACGTCTCCTGGCTTTGTACTGGTATAAGTATACAACTAGACACATTCAATATCCTCTAAGCGCAGATTCATGTACACTCCTTGCTTATTACTGGTAAAAGCATGCAAATAGACACATTCAATATCCTTAACACCCACAAACATGACCGCTCCTGATTTAGTAATGATAAAATCATACTAATAGGCACATTCGATATCCATAACACAGTGGTACATGACAGGTCCTGACTTAGTTCTGGTATAAATCATACAAATAGACACATTCGACATCCTTAACCCATAGATACATGACTGCTCCTGGCTTAGTAATGGTAGTATCATACAATTAGTACTTGTAAAATCATACACATAGGCACGTTCGATATCTTTAACACACAGATACATGAAAGCTCCTGGCTTAGTACTGGTAAAATCACACAAATATACACATTCTATATCCTTAAAACACTGGTACATGACAGGTCCTGACTTACTACTGATAAAATCATACAAATAGACACATTCCTTATCCGTAACAAACAGATATATGAGCGCTCCTAACTTAGTACTTGTAAAATCATACAAATAGACACATTAGATATCCTTAACTCATAGATACATGACAGATCCTGGCTTAGTACTGGTAAAATGATACAAATAGACATATTCGATATCCTTGACACAGACATACATGACGACTCCTGGCTTTGTACTGGTATAATTATACAACTAAACACATGCAAATAGACATATTCAATAACCTGAACGCACAGATACATGTCCGCTCCTAGCTTAGTAGTGCTAAAATCACACAAATAGACACATTCGATATCCTTAGCACACTGGTACATGAAGGGTCCTGATTTAGTACTAGGAAAATCATACAAATAGACACTTTCGATTTACCTAACGCACATATACATGAGCGCTCCTGACATAGTACTGATAAAATCATACAAATAGACACATTCGATATCCTTAACAGATAGATACATGACCGCTCCTGGCTTATTACGGGTAGTATCATACAATTAGACAAATTCGATATCCTTAACACACATATACATGACCACTCCTGGCTTAGTATTGGTAAAATCATACACACAGACACGTTCGATATCTTTAACACATATACATGACCGCTCCTGGCTTAGTAGTGGTAAAATTATACAAATAGACACATTCGATATCCTTCACACACAGATACATGACCGCTCCTGACTTAGTACTGGAAAAATCATACAAATAGACACATTCGATATCCTTCACACTGAGATACATGACCGGTCCTGATATAGTACTGGTAAAATCATACAAATAGACACATTGGATATCCTTAACGCAAGAATACATGTCCGCTCCTAACATAGTGGTGGTAACATCACACAAATAGACGCATTCGATATCCTTAGCACACTGGTACATGAAAGGTCCTGATTTAGTACTAGGAAAATCATACAAATAGACATATTCGATATACTTAACACACAGATACATGAGCGCTCCTGACATAGTACTCGTAAAATCATACAAATAGGCACATTCGATATCCTTAACAGATAGATACATGACCGCTCCTGGCTTAGTACGGGTAGTATCATACAATTAGACAAATTCTATATCCTTAACACACAGATACATGACCACTCCTGGCTTCGTATTGGTAAAATTATACAAATAGACACATTCGATATCCTTCACACACAGATACATGTCCGCTCCTGGCTTAGTACTGGTAAAATCATACATATAGGCACGTTCGATATCCTTAACACACTGGTACATGACAGGTCCTGAGTTACTACTGGTAAAATCATACAAATAGACACATTCGGTTTCCGTAACAAACAGATATATGAGCACTCCTAACTTAGTACTTGTAAAATCATACAAATAGATACATTCGATATCCTTAACACATAGATACATGACAGATCCTGACTTAGTACTGGTAAAATCATACAAATAGACATATTCGATAGCCTTGACACACACATACATAATGTCTCCTGGCTTTGTACTGGTATAAGTATACAACTAGACACATTCAATATCCTCTAAGCGCAGATTCATGAACACTCCTTGCTTATTACTGGTAAAATCATACAAATAGACACATTCGGTTTCCGTAACAAACAGATATATGAGCACTCCTAACTTAGTACTTGTAAAATCATACTAATAGGCACATTCGATATCCATAACACATAGATACATGACCGCTCTGGCTTAGTAGTGGTAAAATCATGCAAATAGACACATGCGATATCCTTAACACACAAATACATGACCACTCCTAGCATAGTACTGATAAAATCATACAAATAGGCACATCCAATATCCTTAAAGCACAGATACATGTCCGCTCCTAGCCTATTAGTTGCAAAATCACACAAATAGACACATTCGATAGTCTTAACACAGTGGTACATGACAGATCATGACTTAGTACTAGCAAAATCATACAAATAGACACATTCGATATACTTAACACAAAGATACATGAGCGCTCCTGACTTAGTTCTGGTATAAATCATACAAATAGACACATTCGACATCCTTAACCCATAGATACATGACCGCTCCTGGCTTAGTAATGGTAGTATCATACAATTAGACAAATTCGATATCCTTAGCACACAAACAGATGACAGCTCCTTGCTTTGTACTGGTTATAATCATACAAATAGACACATTCGATATCTTTAACACACATATACATGACCACTAATGGCTTAGTATTGGTAAAATCATACACACAGGCACGTTCGATATCTTTAACACATATACATGACCGCTCCTGGCTTAGTAGTTGTAAAATTATACAAATAGACACATTCAATATCCTTCACACACAGATACATGACCGCTCCTGACTTAGTACTGGCTAAATCAAACAAATAGGCACATCCGATATTCTTAACACAGAGATACATGACCGGTCCTGATATAGTACTTGTAAAATCATACAAATAGACACACTGAATATCCTTAGCGCAAGGATACATGTCCGCTCCTAGCTTAGTAGTGGTAAAATCACACAAATAGACACATTCGATATCCTTAACAGATAGATGCATGCCCGCTCCTGGCTTATTACGGGTAGTATAATACAATTAGACAAATTCGATATCCTTAACACACAGATACATGACCACTCCTGGCTTAGTATTGGCAAATCATACATATAGGCACGTTCGACATCTTTAACACACAGATACATGACCGCTCCTGGCTTAGTACTGGTAAAATCATACACATATGCACGTTCTATATCTTTAACACACAGATACATACAGTAAATCATACACATAGGCACGTTCTATATCTTTAACACACAGATACATGACCGCTCCTGGCTTAGTACTGGTAAAATCATACAAATAGACACATTCGATATCCTTAAAACACCCTTACATGACAGGTCCTGACTTACTACTGGTAAATCATACAAATAGACACATTCCGTATCCGTAACAAACAGATATATGAGCGCTCCTAACTTAGTACTTGTAAAATGATACAAATAGACATATTCGATATCCTTGACACACACATACATGACGTCTCCTGGCTTTGTACTGATATAATTATACAACTAAACACATGCAATATCCTCTAAACACAGATTCATGACCACTCCTTGCTTATTACTGGTAAAAACATGCAAATAGACATATTCAATATCCTCAACACACATATACATGACAGGTTCGGACTTAGTATTGGTAAAATCATACAAATAGGCACTTTCAATATCCTTAGCACCCAGAAACATGACCGCTCCTGACTTAGTAATGGTAAAATCATACTAATAGGCACATTCGATATCCATAACACATAGATGCATGACCGCTCCTGGCTTAGTAGAGGTAAAATCATACAATTAGACACATTCGGAATCCTTAACACATAGATACATGGCCGCTCCTGGCTTAGTACTTGTAGTATCATACAATTAGACAAATTCGATTTCCTGAGCACACATATACATGACCGCTCCTTGCTTAGTACTGGCAAAATCATACAAATAGGCACATCCGATATTCTTAACACAGAGATACATGACCGGTCCTGACATAGTACTTGTAAAATCATACAAATAGACACATTAGATATCCTTAACACATAGATACATTACAGATCCTGACTTAGTACTGGTAAAATGATACAAATACACATATTCTATATCCTTGACACACACATACATAACGTCTCCTGGCTTTGTACTGGTATAAGTATACAACTAGACACATTCAATATCCTCTAAGCGCAGATTCATGACCACTCCTTGCTTATTACTGGTCAAAGCATGCAAATAGGCACATCCAATATCCTTAACGCACAGATACATGTCCGGTCCTAGCTTATTAGTTGCAAAATCACACAAATAGACACATTCGATATTCTTAACACAGTGGTATATGACAGGTCCTGACTTAGTACTAGCAAAATCATACAAATAGACACATTCGATATACTTAACCCATAGATACATGAGCGCTCCTGTCTGAGTACGGGTAGTATCATACAATTAGACAAATTCGATATCCTTAACACACAGATACATGACCACACCTGGCTTTGTATTGGCAAAATCATACACATAGGCACGTTCGACATCTTTAACACACAGATACATGACCGCTCCTGGCTTAGTACTGGTAAAATCATACACATTGGCCCGTTCGATATCTTTAACACACATATATATGACAAGTCCAGGATTAATAGTGGTAAAATTATACAAAGAGACACATTTGATATCCTTAGCACACATATACATGTCCGCTCCTGGCTTAGTACGGGTAAAATCAAACAAATAGACGTATCCGATATCCTTAACACACAGATACATGACCGGTCCTGACATAGTACTGGTAAAATCATACAAATAGACACATTTGATATCCTTAACGCAAGGATACATGTCCGCTCCTTGCTTAGTACTGGTACAATCATACACATAGGCACGTTCAATATCTTTAACACACAGATACATGACAGGTCCTGACTTACTACTGGTAAAATCATACAAATAGACACATTCGATATCCTTAACACATAGATACATGACAGATCCTGACTTAGTACTGGTAAAATGATACAAATAGACATATTCGATATCCTTGACACACACATACATGACATCTCCTGGCTTTCTACTGGTATAATTATACAACTAAACACATGCAATATCCTCTAAACACAGATTCATGACCACTCCTTGCTTATTACTGTTAAAAGCATGTAAATAGAGATATTCAATATCCTCAACAACCAGAAACATGACCGCTAATAGACACATTCGATATCCATAACACATAGATGCATGACCGCTCCAGGCTTAGTAGTGGTAAAATCATACAATTAGACACATTCGAAATCCTTAAAACACAAATGCATGACTACTCCTTGCTTTATACTGATACAATCATACAAATAGGCACATCCGATAACCTTAACGCACAGATACATGTCCGCTCCTAGCTTAGTAGTGGTAAAATCACACAAATAGACACATTCGATATCCTTAACACATATATACATGATCGCTCCTGGCTTAGTACTTGTAGTATCATACAATTAGACAAATTCGATTTCCTTAGCACACAGATACATGACAGCTCCTGGCTTAGTATTGGCAAAATCATACACACAGGCACGTTCGATATCTTTAACACATATGCATGACCGCTCCTGGCTTAGTAGTGGTAAAATTATACAAATAGACACATTCGATATCCTTCATACACAGATACATGACGTCTCCTGGCTTTGTACTGGTATAATTATAAAACTAAACACATGCAATATCCTCTAAACACAGATTCATGACCACCCCTTGCCTATTACTGGTAAAAGCATGCAAATAGACATAGTCAATATCCTCAACACGCAGAAACATCACCGCTCCTGACTTAGTAATGGTAAAATCATACTAATAGGCACATTCGATATCCATAACACATAGATGCATGACCGCTCCAGGCTTAGTAGTGGTAAAATCATACAATTAGACACATTTGAAATCCTTAACACACAAATGCATGACCACTCCTTGCTTAGTACTGATACAATCATACAAATAGGCACTTTCAATATCCTTAGCACCCAGAAACATGACCGCTACTGACTTAGTAATGGTAAAATCATACTAATAGGCACATTCGATATCCATAACACATAGATGCATGACCGCTCCTGGCTTAGTAGAGGTAAAATCATACAATTAGACACATTCGGAATCCTTAACACATAGATACATGGCCGCTCCTGGCTTAGTACTTGTAGTATCATACAATTAGACAAATTCGATTTCCTGAGCACACATATACATGACAGCTCCTTGCTTAGTACTGGCAAAATCATACAAATAGGCACATCCGATATTCTTAACACAGAGATACATGACCGGTCCTGACATAGTACTTGTAAAATCATACAAATAGACACATTAGATATCCTTAACACATAGATACATTACAGATCCTGACTTAGTACTGGTAAAATGATACAAATACACATATTCTATATCCTTGACACACACATACATAACGTCTCCTGGCTTTGTACTGGTATAAGTATACAACTAGACACATTCAATATCCTCTAAGCGCAGATTCATGACCACTCCTTGCTTATTACTGGTCAAAGCATGCAAATAGGCACATCCAATATCCTTAACGCACAGATACATGTCCGGTCCTAGCTTATTAGTTGCAAAATCACACAAATAGACACATTCGATATTCTTAACACAGTGGTATATGACAGGTCCTGACTTAGTACTAGCAAAATCATACAAATAGACACATTCGATATACTTAACCCATAGATACATGAGCGCTCCTGTCTGAGTACGGGTAGTATCATACAATTAGACAAATTCGATATCCTTAACACACAGATACATGACCACACCTGGCTTTGTATTGGCAAAATCATACACATAGGCACGTTCGACATCTTTAACACACAGATACATGACCGCTCCTGGCTTAGTACTGGTAAAATCATACACATTGGCCCGTTCGATATCTTTAACACACATATATATGACAAGTCCAGGATTAATAGTGGTAAAATTATACAAAGAGACACATTTGATATCCTTAGCACACATATACATGTCCGCTCCTGGCTTAGTACGGGTAAAATCAAACAAATAGACGTATCCGATATCCTTAACACACAGATACATGACCGGTCCTGACATAGTACTGGTAAAATCATACAAATAGACACATTTGATATCCTTAACGCAAGGATACATGTCCGCTCCTTGCTTAGTACTGGTACAATCATACACATAGGCACGTTCAATATCTTTAACACACAGATACATGACAGGTCCTGACTTACTACTGGTAAAATCATACAAATAGACA
>MJUT01013667.1:70138-148647 GCA_002080005.1 Gigantidas platifrons
AACTAAACACATGCAATATCCTCTAAACACAGATTCATGACCACCCCTTGCCTATTACTGGTAAAAGCATGCAAATAGACATAGTCAATATCCTCAACACGCAGAAACATGACCGCTCCTGACTTAGTAATGGTAAAATCATACTAATAGGCACATTCGATATCCATAACACATAGATGCATGACCGCTCCAGGCTTAGTAGTGGTAAAATCATACAATTAGACACATTCGAAATCCTTAACACACAAATGCATGACCACTCCTGGCTTAGTACTGATACAATCATACAAATAGGCACATCCGATATTCTTAACACAGAGATACATGACCGGTCCTGACAGAGTACTGGTAAAATCATACAAATAGACACATTGGATATCCTTAACGCGAGGATACATGTCCACTCCTTGCTTAGTACTGATACAATCATACACATAGGCAGGTTCGATATCTTTAACGCACAGATACATGACCGCCCGTGGCTTACTACTGGTAAAATCATACTAATAGGCACATTCAATATCCATAACACATAGATACATGACCGGTCCTGGCTTTAGTACTGGTAACATCATACAAATATACACATTCGATATCCTTAACGCATAGATACATGACAAATAGACACATTACATTTCCATTACACTCATATACATGACGCTACCGGATTAGTACTGATAAAATCATACAAATAGGCAAATCCGATATACTTAACGGACATATATATGACAGGTCCTGACTTAGTACTGGCAAAACCCATGAAAATAGACACATTCGATATCCTTAACAAACAGATACATGATCAGTCCTGACCTGGTACTGGTAAAATCATACACATTGGCACGTTCGATATCTTTAACACACACATATATGACAGGTCCCGGCTTAATAGTGGTAAAATCATACAAAGAGACACATTCGATATCCTTAGCACACATATACATGACCGCTCATGGCTTAGTACTGATAAATCAAACAAATAGACATATTCGATATCCTTAACACACATATACATGACCGTTCCTGTCTTAGTAGTGGTAATATCATACAAATAGGCACATTCGATATCCTTAACGCACAGATACATTTCCGCTCTTAGCTTAGTACGGGTAGTATCATACAAATAGACACCTTCAATATCCTTTACACAGTTGTACATGACAGGTCCTGACTTAGTACTAGCAAAATCATACACATAGACACATTCGATATCCTTAACACACAGATACATGAACGCTCCTGACTTAGGACTGGTAAAATCATACAAATAGACACATTCGATATCCTTTACACATAGATACATGACCGCTCCTAGCTTAGTACGGGTAGTATCATACAATTAGACACATCCGATATCCTTAACACAGAGATACATGACCGGTCCTGACTTAGTACTGGTAAAATCATACAAACAGACACATTCGATATCCTTAACGCATAGATGCATGACCGCTCCTTGCTTAGTACTGGTAAAATCATACAACTAGACACATTCAATATCCTCTAAACAAAGATTCATGGCCAGTTCTTGCTTATTATTGGTAAAATCATGCAAATAGACACATTCAATATCCATAACACCCAAAAACATTACCGCTCCTAGCTTAGTACTTATAAAATAATACAAATAGGCACATCCGATATCGTTAACGCACAGATACATGTCCGCTCCTAGCTTAGTAGTGGTAAAATCACACAAATAGACACATTCAATATCCTTAGCACACTGGTACATGACATGTCCTGAATTAGTACTAGCAAAATCATACAAATAGACACATTCGATATACTTAACACATAGGTACATGAGCGCTCCTGACTTAGCACCGGTACAATCATACAAATAGACACATTCGATATCCTTAACAAACAGATACATGACCTCTCCTGGCTTAGTACTGGTAAAATCATACAAATAGGCACATCCGATATACTTATCAGACAGATACATGACAGGTCCTGACTTAGTACTGGGAAAAACCATGCAAATAGACGCACGTTCGATATCTTTAGCACACATATAGATGACAGGTCACAGCTTAATAGTGGAAAAATCATACAAAGAGACATATTCGATATCCTTAGCACACATATACAGGACCGCTCCTTGCTTAGTACTGGTAAAATCATACAAATAGACATATTCGATATCCTTAACACACAGACACATGACCGCTCCTGGCTTAGTAGTGGTAATATCATACAAATAGGCACATTCGATATCTTTAACGTACAGATACATGTCGCTTCTACCTTAGTAGTGGTAAAATCACACAAATAGACACATTCGATATCCTTAACACAGTGGTACATGACAGGTCCTGACTTAGTACTAGCAAAATCATACAAATAAATTGTATTTGATTTTTGGTGTTTAACGCCACTTTCAACAATATTTCAGCTATATCATGGCAACCAGATTTAGTGGTGGAGGAAGTCGGAGTACCCGGAGAGAACCACCGACCATAGGCAAGCAACTGGTAAACTTTATCACTTGCGGTTGCGAGTCGAGTGCACCCTTTTTTGTAATTTACAAAGCCGGGCGCGAACCCACGCTGTATTGGTGATAGGCTTGTTTGAGTTGTTAGATCCAGCGACCTAACTCATTGAGCACTTTAAATATCAATAAAGATGAAAATAAAACGCAAATCAATTCTCTCTTAAAAATGATTTGTGATCGTTTTTAATTTTTACCTCCGCAAAATAGTTCTCCAAGAAGTGGGGGAATTCAATGTTAAGAGATAATTGATTTGAAATGAGTGATTTGTTTTCATCTTTATTGATATTTACAATAATTAAAACAATTTTGAGTACATTTTTCACTGCCTTCTAAATTTTACAAAAATCTTGTAAACTGAACCTTTGCAGAGATGTTGGAGCGTAGCGGGAATGACAACACTAGATAGGGAATGGCTGCCAGGCAGTGTTACCAGAAGTGACGTTTATGTGCCTGACAGGAAGTGACGTCAGTCACGTGACCGGAAAAATGATATGTACATGCGCAAACGGTTTCCGACGGTTTTTCTTTACTATAGTAGTAGTATAAAATGTATCATTGCGCATGACCGGTAATATCATGGCTACCAGATGTGACGTCAGTCACGTGAACCCGAAATGGGTTCCCTTGGATGTGGTATGCACATGCGCAATGGGCAGCTGCACAATATCGCCCTAGTGGGGTCTTTTCATCGTAAGAGACACCATCAAACGTCACCCGTAGGGCTTCCCCTGGAACTAGAAGTCATGTGATCGGAAGTCCCCTTGGAGATGCTCTCTGGGACTTCCACGTCTATCACTGTCTACGAACGAACCCGATCACTGGTTATCTGCCCTATTCCCACCATTTTATTTTCATGGGGGCGCCTCCAATGATTATATTTCTTACAAAAGTTTGTAGTTTTCGGATATGTTGTGAGGGTTATAGTTTTTAACGCCACTTTCAACAATATTTGAATTATATCGTGGCGATCAGTTGTATTGGTGGAGAAAACCGGATGACCCGAAGAAAACCAACGACCTGTCGCAAGTCACTGACAAACTTTATAATGTTGTATCGAGTGCATCTCGTCTGAGCGGGATTCAAACTCACAACTTCAGTGGTGATAGGTAGTGGTGGCATACGTAATTGTAAAGCCAACAACCATGCGATGACGACTGGGAGACTACTGACCTATCGCAAGTCACTGACACATTTTATCACATAATTTTGTAAACCTCTCCCTTAACGGGAGTCGAACCCACGACATCAGTGGTCATACGCACCGATTGCATTGGTACTTGTAAATCAAACTACCATGCGATCACTGCACGACGGTCCCATTTTATTATCATATATACATAATACCATATTAGTATCATCACAATAAAGTTCATTTTGACATCACTAATCACACAACAAAGTTCATTTTGACATCACTAATCACACAACAAAGTTTATTTTGACATCACTAATCACACAAGAAAGTGTATTTTGACATCACTAATTACACAACAAAGTTAATTTTAACACAATCAACCAACATCATACAAACATCAGCATTGTCTTACTATTATCTAATCTATAACAGACCATTTCAAAATTAATATAGCATCAATATTTATGTAATAGTTTCTGATATGGAGGGTAATATCATGAAATACAGACTTCCCAAGGGTCGTGGTACGGACCAGTGAAAATAATACCGCCCGGGCCGGAGGCAAAGGCCATATATATTTCATGGTTCGTAACACGATCCGAGGGCATTCTGTATATCCTGATATTGCCCTCTACATCAGTAACTATTGTATTTATTGAATTGACGATATTCAAATATGTTTTTTTTCAAGAACTCAAGAAATCTTAACAGTAACTGGAATTTTAGGAATAAATAAAACCTTACATACATACAAATAAACTTTTAATTAGGATCATTGAAGGTGTTTTAAAGTTTACATTAATGGTGATATAGACCGGTCCAAAACCCGTGACCGGTAGCACCAGTCTATATACGGTTATTGGACCGGTCTATATCAGCAACCCAGTCTGTATCGCGGAATAGTTAAGGTCACATAGAGAGTGTTCAACCAAATAAATGCATGCTTCTGATATTCAATATATATGTTTATATAAATTAAGCTTCTTTTTGACTCTTGAGATAATAGAACCGCATCAGTGGCGTAATGGTTAGCGTGCTCTCCTCGAGTGAGGTAGCTCGTGGGCTCGAGCCCCAATCGGGAAAAAAAGACAAATATAAAATAGAATTGGTTGCTTCTCCGCTACGCACGCAGCATTAGGGAGATAGAGCAAAGACTGGTTGGTTCGGAATCACAATAATTTGTCCGAGTGTGGCGACACGTTTATCTGTGGATTGTTGTTTCATTGAGCTACCACTATGCAAATCCATCTCAGCGTGTTAGTCTAATACAAAGCAGACCTCATCATCATCTCATTGAAAATGAACTTGTCTTGTCATGATATAGCTGACAAATTGCTGAATTCTCACTTGAGATAATCAAGGGTCTGCTCGATATGGCCATCGGCTAATTTTCGATAAAGTACCAACCTCATGCACGCTTTTTAATTACCCTGACATCTTGCAACCGGTTAATATTATAGTATTGTCTATTCACGAGGGAAGTATTCTCCTATAGTGTTGTCTTGTGAGGCATAGTGCCTGCGCCAACGACTAGTGCACTATACCTCACCAGACAACACTATATGAAAACTATTCTCGAGGGAGAAGACAATACTATATTTAGAACATAACATTCCATTCCAAACATAAATACAAACCACTGAAACTCAATATAATAATAATAATGACATTTACAATGAAACATTATATTTGCATTGCCAAATCTTGCAATGTTGACAGCAGAATACACTGCAAATATATTTTAAGGAAGATAAGTCTTGATATAAATATATAAAAAATACGCGGGTAAATATATGCCACTGCGGGAAATCGTTCAAAACTGGTAAAGTTCCCGTTGCTAGGTGGTATAGTCACCCGTTGTCAAGTGTACTGTTCAAACATAGTACACCCTGATTATCCCATCAAAATACCACATTTTCATATATTAGGTAATACAATCTATTATTATTCAGTACCTTGTATAATTCGAATATTAATACGCCGTATTGTATATAAATATGAAAGTCCCGTTTTCTTGTATAAAACCCACGTTATAACGTCAAACTCGCTTAACGCCATCCGCCCATGTGTAGAAAGATTTACATTTGATCTTTCGATATAATGTCAATCACTTATGTCACACGTCGATGATCTTACAGTTGTTTGTTACGTTCACAGGTACGCTTACAAGCAATTAAGGTAAATTTAATTGTTTGTGAAAACAATTTGATTACAGTTAATTAGCCCATACTTTCTTTGTCTTGTGTTATTGAATATTTTTCATATACCACATATGTTGTAATTGAAGGAAATGCTTTTGAGCTGATACTCATTTATACTAATCTGGCTTAGACTGGCTAAATTAGTAATAATTGATAATCATGACACTCGATAAAGAAAGTAAGTGCTAAATTGACTATGCAATACCTGGTCATCAGTACATGAGACAAAAATGCATCTCGGCTTCGCCTCAAGGCATCCTTTTCATATAATATGACCATGTATTGAATAACCTATATTTGTTGTATAATTTAAAGTTAAAATCAGTGTTAGTTTGATAATTTGTGAATTATTTTAATTCTGAATAGCATTTGTTTGAAGTTTTCAGTGTGTTTAATTTCATAGTGGAAAAATGCCTACTCCAAAGCGGAAAAGAAATATTCTTGATTTCAAAAGGAAACAAGAAACAATAGATTTTGCAATGAACCATCCTAAAAGCAATCAACACCATATAGCATATCATTCTTCTATTTTTGGGAGAATTACCCGTAAAGCGTAGAACTGTCAGAACTATAGCATATCAAATAAAGAAACTATGATACTGAGGATGATCAGGGAAATCCCCGCAAGCGACAGATCGTAGTGCGATGCATGAATATACGGAGAATACTCTATACTTGTGGTTCACTAACGCCCGTGCCCAGAATATAATCATTACCAGCTTTATTTTAGGCTAGAACGCGACGCCATTTAAAAATGATATGGGTTTTACGGAGTTTGAATATTCAAATGACAGGCTTACAAGATTTAAGACTAGACATAGCATATCGTGCCATTCAATTTATGGGACCAGAAGAACAATGGCCGTGTAAGTTGAAACTTTGAAAAAAAAATAGTCTAACTTATCAATACTTGTAAATGTTTTGTTCACATCTGAAATAATTTCAAATGTAAACACCATCTGTTTACTTTCATATTTCTATGCCAAGAAATATATCAAATCGCATAAATGTGGCGGGATTTAACCTGTGAAATAGGAGTAAATCATCCTCGAACGCATTGTGTAATGCGTGTTTTGATGCAGTGAATATGCATTCTGTAATATATCCTATCCAGAGCATTATACAATTTACTGACGAAAACAGACTTATTTTACATAACATTATTTTATTTCGTAGGAAGCTGCAAATCATTGATAATTCGGAGTACATTTTTCTCTATAGCCTGGACAACAAGTAACATATCTGTTGAATAATATCTTCCAAATTCATCGCATTTTGTTCGATTTCCAAACTGGTTCTGCTTTTCCTTGACTGACAGCTTATGCCACTGATGACGGCACGCTCTATAATGATGATTAGCTCCGTCGCCTGGAGGCACTTGAAATCTGAAATATATATTTGACAAATACTAGTATATCAAAATATCGATAATGATACAATAATAGGGGTTATGGTATTGAACACCACGTTCAACAGTATTTTAGTTATATCCTGTGGTCAGATTTATAGGTGGAGGAAACCAGAGTACCAGGAGAAAACTACTCACCTGCCGATAGTCATTGACAATCTATCACACAAAGTAGTGAATTTATTTGTGTAAATAGTCTAGCACAATTGTGTAAACAAAATTTCCCAATTATGCAGTTTACACTTTAATCGGGTTTCATGATTTAGCTTTCACAAAGTCATTTTGAACACATGTTATATACATTTTTTTTAGCTTGGCTAATGTTTTTTTGGCTATTATACTTTAGTTGTTTTAGCTAAACTGACAATATTAAATTTCGTTTAAGTTTCAAGATCAATTAAATAGTTTGTCACCTAAGTGACATACGACGTCCAACAACAACAAAAAAGAAAAAAAGTATACACTCAAAGGGCTTAAGCATAAACCTAAACAATGCATTAACATTATATGTGAAACATGTATGTGGTTCAAAATTAATGAGAACATTGTTTTACTACATGTGATTGTTGCTGCTTCTGTGACTGAGGTCTTATCTTTTATTTTCTAGTTTTAATGAAAGGTGGATGGATACAACTGTGCAATATATAATAGAATGTGGAAGATGGCAGAATATAGCGAGACGCTTGCGATTATGTAATTTATGTAATCAAAATCAAAATCGGGATGAATACTACTACATTTTGGAATGCGAGTTCTATAACAGTTTTTGAAAATGACTTTTTGACATTTACATTAGAAAGAGACCAACTGCACTAAAATTCGGCCATTTAATGTAAACAAAAAATAAATTAATCTAAACAAAAATTGTGGATATATTAAAGTTATCAATACAACTGTGTGGACCCCGGGCTAATCTTATACCGACGTTATGCTCCATCCTGTACTTAGTCATTATATCAATTCATTTCTGCAGACGTCTATCATCTTAATTAGCATTACTAATATGATACATAGCATTTGTATATATTGATACTTTATTGTATACGTAAATAATGTTTTTTTGTTTCGCTTTCTTTCTTCTTGCTGTTTTCATTATTTATTGTTATAATTATCTGGTTGAGTCCACAGGATAATTTAAATTTTCGCGAAATTAATAGCTATTAGACAGACAATACACTTAATTCAAATTCTGCGCATAAATGGTGACATAGGTCCAATGGGTCATGTGTAATTATTTTGAATATTATATTATATAATGATGTATGTTTTACGCATGTCACTATAATAAACTATTTACTTACTTACTTACTTATAAGTATACGTTATCTGGATGTGAATTGATTGATACCGAAAATATTAGCATGCCGAGCCAGAATATGAAGTTTGTTGTCGAGTGAGCGAAGCGAACGAGTCACAAATTTCATATTCTGTCGAGCAGGCTGATATTTTTCAGTATCAATCATATCCACATTCCGATGACATGCTTATCAAGCATAAATACGGATACAGGTTTCGATATAGGTTTCGATATTTGTATTTTCGCTGGAAAACTCACATAATTCAAAATATCAAAAATACGCTTCCCAAAACGTAGTTCATAAGAAGTTTGCAAATATACCATTCATTTTTACATATTTATATAAATGACAAGATTGGAGAATTTTCCCCCTTAATGGTGATATTCTTCTTTTTTTTATTACAAACACAGTCGACAATAGGTTCACCCATTTTCATTAAAGCGCAAACGTCACGACTTCGATTAAAAATAAAATATTACCTATCTAATGATGCTAAATAATTGTATTTACTTTTGTCATTTTCACAGAAATTATCGTTTAAATGTTGGGAGAATTTGGTGATAGCTCCTGCTGACTATTGATAAATCATGCTCAGCTCACGCGAACTTTGATACGATTTTCGCTTATGGAGTCAGCATGTAGATATAGCTGGAGGGATGGATGATAATAGTGTATCTATACCTTTGTAATGACAGTGGTGTATGAGAATAAAGATATATAAATTATAACATATGACTTTAAAACGCACACAATCAAATATGTTAATTGTAAGCCTCACACACTAACTAATATTGGGTTACAACTGTAACATGACACTCTATTATCTTATGGATAAAGGGACCATTCATTGCAAATGTTGTAAGGAGACGTTATTAATTAAATTGAAAATGGGTTTTAAATATTTAGCACTCCATAGATATCAGTTTACAGAAATAAACAATTCATTATGTTGCATAAATATGTTACTGATAAAGGGACCAGTTATTGCAAATGTTGTATGGAGACATTAATATTTAAGTGGATTTGACATATGGGATAATTCAAGTTAATAGCTTACAAGACTAAGCAATATATCATGTTGGAATATATTGCATATTCTAGTTATTGTCTATTTAGGGACCTTTTGTTAACCATTTATCAGGGACCAGTAATTGAAATGCATTGTACATTAATTTAAAATACAAACGAATTGTCGTTAAGTTGAGTATTATTGTATTGATCATATTTTGATTGATGATTTGTATTATATATTGTATATGTTTATTGTGTAATCTCTATGTGTGGATCCAAACAAATGCAGAATTGAAAGGAGTGGAATCAGCTGAACAACTCGATTGTTAGACCCACTTTAATATATGCCTTTAGAACTTGCCTCTCGCCGCGACTAAATATATGCGCTCTCCTATTGAGTTATGCAAGTTTTAAAAGTTATGAAATTTAAATTGAATATTTTCAGACCAACAACCAAATACCTTGGGTAATATCCGTGGTCAGGTCAAACGTCAGAGAATTTCCCACGCAATACCATCAGCTACGTACACTCACTATAGCTAGTTCCCGGTAAACCCCAACAAAACTGAGATTCTTCGGAACGACAACAACAACAACCATGACGTTACATAACGTCACTATATTTATCCTAACACAATTAATATGTTCAGGTTTTTGTAATTGCTCGAAGGAGAAAAATGTTTTTGTTTCTATTCCGCATTTTTTTATATAGTTTATTCGAAGAGTTTGAAGGAGGTAATCAATATCCGTACAGCGAAGAAGAACAGACAACACAATGGCCAAAAGAACAAAGACAAAATAAGAGGCATCGATCTACAAAACACTGCACAGAAAACAAAAGATCGAGTATCACGAACCCCACTAAAAACCTGCTCTACCAGTGGCACCCGTCGTATTTATAAATTTGCCAAGTCCTACTTAGATATATTAGGTAGATATAGGAGGGTTTTTAGAATAAGCACTAAAAGTGTTGTTTTTATTATTATTATCAGAAAGACATTTCATAAAAATAGGAAAGACATGGTGTAGTAAGACCCGATATTTGACTCCTATTTAAACACTAAAATAAAATACACACTACGGTATGTACGTTTTAAAAAATTGACTTTCAGATGCCCATATTTAATCTTAGATAACAATTTGGTATTGACAACAAGGGTAATATCAATATGTGTTGGATACGTAGGCAAACACAAATAGGATAAATAAGCCATTAGCCCTCATACAAACAACTGGAGATAAAAACGAATCGAACGTCGGTTTTTTGTTGTTGCTGAAATCCCAATACTGAACTCAGAACGTAAAGACATATAATAAGACGACACAAAGAGTGAAAAAAGACAGGTGACACGGACCCCACAAAAAACCTGGGTGAACTCAGCTCCTCACGAAGGATAAGCTGCTTGTTAAATGTTACTCATGCATTCAAATCCGGTAAAAGTCTTGACAGTGTTAGATATATATTACAGGTAACCAAAAAGGTTGGATAAATGAGATCAAAGGTAATCAAGAACAATGGACACTTAATTAAAGCTTGAGTTGTGTGACGGGTGAAGAAGGGGACACAACTATGGACCAAGACAATGGATACAAGTCTCTGTGCAGCAGTGAATATTTTTTCCCATATATTTCATTTAAATAATGAAAAGAAATAAATAAAAAGTATGTCTTACTATTTTCAACTGAAATCAAAATTTAATTGGATATTATATTTCTGTATATTTCTTTTCGAATCTCTCTCTAGAATAACTTTATGAAAATTCATATTGAAATTGTATATAATGTAACTTTATTGACAGTATTTTATCATTTTCCTCCTGACTTTTACAATTAATAGCATCCTCCTGAAATAGTAAAAAGGAACGTTAAAAGATCTCAATTGAATTTTTTTCAATGTATGTAAAGTGTGCAACTTAGGAAAGGAATTGATTACATGCTACCTTTTCTCTCGTGACGATGACAATAAATCCTTTTATATTGGGAAACAAGTATGAATAGTTCCTCAATTGAATTGTTTTCTCTTGACCTTGTAAAGTGCATACACATGGGGAGGAAAGAGTAGCAATGTCATTTAGTGACCTTGATCTCCGGTTGTGAATACATACAATTCTTAATAATGAAAACAACTAAAATATAAACTGTTATTTATTTAAAATCGTAATTTTATGCTACCCATAAAAACTATCAGATATGATTGATATCTTAATAAAACGTGTTTATGTAACTTATAAATGTTATGAAATGTACGCGCATCGGGGAAAAAGGGTACAAGTGCGCGTGTTTGAGATCGATCAAGAAATGAACGCCATCTTTATTGGCATTGCTTACGGAGTTTGCCGAATCGTCATTAAATCAGTACAACAATATACTTATTTCTTATTTCCTGTGAATCTGCTTTTAGTCGGCGTTAATTACGAAAAAAGAACTAGCACGTTTGCAGTTAATAAGTGACAAAATACAAATTATTCGTTTTTACCTGTCACTAGTAAGGTCAGTTGCATACGGAGAAAGCGATGTCAAATTATTTCCTTGCAAGGCAATAATTAATCGATGGTAATGTTCGTTCTCAAAAGACGAAAAGTTGTACGAAAAATTGTTTAATGTGAAAAATTTACGTTTATTTCATCATTTTAAAGTTATTTACCAATTTCCAAAACATATAATTGTTTTGGTCAACATAGCAGCTAATTCCTGTTTAACTAAAAAACAATTATAATCACATTTAACATTATATTAAACCACTATAATAATTGTTACAATATTTATAAGACTGTTTATGGTGTTTAACGTCACTTTCAACTGTATTTTATCTATATCGAGACGGTCGGTTTTCTTGGAGGCGGAAACTGGAGTAACCGGAGAAAACCACCGACCTGTCACAAGTCATTGGCAAAATTTATCACGCAGTGTTGTATCGAATACACAATATCTAAAAGAAAGTCAGCACAATATTAAATGTTCATAATCTTTCAATCTATGTTTACTATGAATTCGTGTAATTCAATATTATAATATCATAATTGTGTAATTGAATATGTAATTGTAGAAGACTGTCTAAGTTATTTAACATGTGTCTTATCATTTTCTTTTTATATAATACCATATATTTAAAGGAATTATTTGTCTCGGTAAATGAGGTTTAATTATAAATTATAATAAGCTGATTCTTACGATATGCAAAATTTAAATAAAATATATTTATTCAAACTGTTCAGAGTATGTACATTGCACTTTACAGTTACCCTAAATCTCACTTTGTATCAATAGAAAGTTTTCAAAACTTCACATTTATTTACATATCAATATATAAAAAGATTTTGAAGATACCCAAGGAGTAATCAGAAACCGTATATCGAAGAAGAACAGACAACACCATGAGCAAAAGAAGAAGAACAGACAACACCATGAGCAAAAGAAGAAGAACAGACAACACCATGAGCAAAAGAAGAAGAACAGACAACACCATGAGCAAAAGAAGAAGAACAGACAACACCATGAGCAAAAGAAGAAGAACAGACAACACCATGAGCAAAAGAAGAATAACATACAACACCATGAGCAAAAGAAGAAGAACAGACAACACCATGAGCAAAAGAAGAAGAACAGACAACACCATGAGCAAAAGAAGAATAACAGACAACACCATGAGCAAAAGAAGAAGAACAGACAACACCATGAGCAACAGAAGATAAACAGACAACACCATGAGCAACAGAAGAAGAACAGACAACACCATGAGCAAAAGAAAAAGAACAGACAACACCATGAGCAAAAGAAGAAGAACAGACAACACCATGAGCAAAAGAAGAAGAACAGACAACACCATGAGCAAAAGAAGAAGAACAGACAACACCATGAGCAAAAGAAGAAGTACCAAAGGACAAACAACGATCTACAAAACATACACATAAAACTAAAGGTCGAGTAACACAAACACCAATAAAAACCAAAGGACAAACAACGATCTACAAAACATACATATAAAACTAAAGATCGATTAACGCGAAACCCAGGAAAAACCTTAATTTCCCCTTTCATTTATTAAAACCTTATACCTATACGCATACTGGAACCAATTACCAGGTATTTTGGTCAAATCAACCTCTAATTGATGTTAAATAAACAGGTAGGAAATAAAAGTTGAATCAATGGGGATAAGTGCAAAATTTGGATAACAGATCATATATTAATCGTTTTATCGTATACTTCCGACAAATTGTGCTATGAAGCAAACAAAAATGAAATAATTAATTGACTTTATATGAAGGTTTAATTGTGTGTTCAACAGATGTATTTTAAAGAACACTATTGTCAAACAAGAGCATTTCTACCCCTAATAAATATTAATAACAACATTTCCTATGAAGGCATTTTGAAACATAGAAAATATAAATGTGATTCTTTTGTGTCGTTTTGTATCTGTCGTCAATCATGCAATTCCCATTGTCCGCTCTACGAAATATAATCATTTATCATCTAACGTTTCTATGTTTGTTATTGAATGTGGACTTCTTGACCACAATGTTTTCCCTCCCAACTCGATTTGTCAATAGTACACGTATCATTACTGCCATACCAGTCACACCAACCTATTCTTGTTAACGTGATTAGCAGGGATGTAACCAGGGTATAAACGTTTTTGTATTAATTTACGTTGGGTTTCATATTTTCAACGAAGTGTTATCATCAAAATTACCTTCTATAAAATGAAATGAATATTTTACCCCTATCCCACCCCATTATATCATCCAGCGATACGGATATAACATAGGGTCCTGTCTGTCAGTTCTACTGACTGTCACGCTTACTTGTTTACACAATAACCTGATAGATAATTACCTTTAGCAATGATATAGTAAATAATTACTTAGATAAATCTAACTACCATGCCATGGTCGTAAGAAATATCCACAGGTCATCAGTCACTTGACGGTGGTTTTCTCCAGGTACTCTGATTTCCTTCACCAATAAAATTGCCCGCACGATATTGCTGTAATATTGTTGAAAGTGGCGTTAAAACCATAACAATGACCTTAACCCTCCTTTGTGTCAATATTAATACGGTCTTCAAATTTGATCATAATTATTGCCCATTCCAAAATGATCTTCCAGGGTGTTTTCAATGCTGTTTTATTTACTGATATTTAGTACAGATTGGGTAAAGGACAATCATATGACAATGTCGTCATTATAATATATTATATAACATCGTGGCGGTCAGTTTTATTGATGAAAGAAACCAGAGTACCTGCAGAAAACCACCGACCTATTACAAGTCACTGACAAACTTTATCTCATAATGTTGTATGTAGAATACCTCTCCTGAGCTGGATTCGAACTTAAAACTTTGGTGGTGATAGCCACTGATTGCATATGTAGTCATACATCCAACTACCAAACGAATACAACCACGACGTCTCTATCATTATAATGACGTTAGGTATCATGATGACCACAGCCACATAAGGCATAATGGGTGTTTCCATATATAAGGTTTATAATGTAAATAAAACAAGTTTAATGATTATTTTTCAAAGTCTCTCACAACTCTGTATAGAATAGCTCCTGCATTGTGTATTTTTTATATTTTTTTTTAAATCATTACAAATGTATTTTATGGCATACATGTATGTGAATGCCATTAAATATATTAGGCATAATTTAAGTAGTGGGTATTGATGTTACAATGTAAACTGGCCGGCCTGTTTGAACTTCAACCTATGACCGTGGACGAATCTACTACTTATATGTAGGTTCTCGTACAAATAACAACAGTCGGCTATGCATATTATTGTTGTTTGCATTTAAATAGACGGCCAACTGTTTTAACAATAAAGGGGAAGAGGAACAGGAAGAAGGTGGAGAAGAAAGGCATACCCAAATGTCCGCCTTTCGCGTAAACAATTTTGAGAAAGTCCATAATTCGACTTTTTGCCAAAAAATATTACCCATCCGTTCAACTCAGATGTAGGACAGGCACAGTATTTTATTTCGATAACTATTTTACTGTATTGTGTTGAATACACAATAAAGTCATTTCTTTAAGAAAAAGTTGTACGACAAATATTTTCCTCACTGTTATTTTTTTGCAACTTAGGATACCATTTGTTTTAAATCGGAGAGAGGGTGCATCTATTGCAGCTTTAATTAGGGAGAATAAACATATATCTATTAAACAACATTGTTGACTACTTTTAATTATCTTTTTATGATGGTTTAATATATATAGTTATATTTTCTCTGTAATTATTCAATTTTGCTCATGAGGATAAATAAATATAAATAAATTATCAATTTATATATGGAAAATGCAGCTGCATGGTCGATGGATTTGTTAATGATTGTATTGCATTTTTGTGAATGAATCAATCAATAACTACGATAGACTATAAAAGGTATAATAATTGTCAATTGACTCTAATTAAATGGATCAGTGAATGCAGATGTAAACTATTTTACCGGTCCACCCTAAATTAAAAATGCAGATTCCAATTGAACTCTGACCGATAGCCACGCTCGGCCAACTTAGCCTGAATCAACAATACTACATTTTAGTATATAATAAAATATCCGAATTAAAATATTTGATTGAATGAAGTTAATGGACTGAATAATATGTATGTATTGTGCACATTTGTTTAACTTGAATATCTATTACAGAACTAATTATTATTAATTATTAATAATTATCAAAACTAATGCTCACCTCCATCAGGAATAAGTGATCTTGGCCAGGTTTTATTACCCTGTTTAGGCCGCTTTGGTTTGTTTGCTCCCAACGAGCTAGATGTGATATTGCATGGCTTCATATTACAAATCATTTTTACCACGGTTTTCCCGAGTTAAGCGGTCAAACAATCTCACGATTCGCGTTCGCTTATTAAACCGTTTAACACGGGAAACCGTGGTATACAAATTACTTAATTACATTAGTGTACATGTTTCTTACCGTTTAAATCCCCGGAATGGATCGTAATCATGCGTTCTCACCGACCCTGGAATCACTCTCTGTGGCATATGAATATTTTTAACCCTATCCTTTACTGCTTTAGTTGAGTTTATAAACCGTTCTGTGTTAAGATGAGCATTTTCTACAGTTGGTGCCCAATGCGTTGTTAAGTGAAGCTTTGTTTGTACGGTGATTCCCGCAATGGTTTTCTCCAATGAAACACGATCCTAGTAAAATCAATAATTAAGGTTGTCAATATACAGTTGTAAATCATAATTTCAATCTCGTAAAGTAGATTGTTTTCTCCGGCCCTCGGAGCACTCTTGTTGCCTCTACCAATAAAACTTACCCCATGATATACCTGATATATTGTTAAAATTGGCGTTAAAAAACATAACCCAACTAACACCATATTGCAATTTCTTTAATATAATTGATATAATGGGCTGTCAATATGGAGTCAGTGTCTATCACCACTGCTGTTTTGAGTTTGAATCTCGACCAGGGAGAAGAGGTCGTAGTGGCCAAGATCGTATGATGGTTGAATTTACAACTACATATACAATTAGTGCCTATCACCACTTAAGTTGCGAGTTCGAATCTCGATCAGGGCGAGGGGTAGAACATTATGTGATAAAGCTTGTTAGTGGTTGACGAAAGGTCGGTAGTTTTATCCGGGTCCTCCGGTTTCCTCCACCAATAAAACTGAAATATTGTTGAAAGTGGCATCAAACACAATTAAACAAAGATATATTTAATATTATACATGTGATGGTTTTATGTCACGAATTTCAAACATACTATGTATACAGTTCATGATTAGAGCGGTATCTATTAATACTGATGACTAGGTTATTTGTGAGGGTATGCATTTTTCTCGCATATGGAAAGCACTACCTATCTACCTCTGGATCTTCACATCCTTCTAAGGATAACCATACTTGAAATGTGTATGTTGAACAATCCTCCACCAAGTGAATATATACAGGTGCGCAGTTGTAAAAATTCTTTACTAACATAAAAGTAGTCTATGTATACTTTAAACGATACAGTTAATGAAAATCAAAGACTGACTAAGATTGTTTTTATACACAGTACATCTATGTAGCCTAGTTCTATAAAATCCTGATGAATATTTAAAACACTAACAACATTTCTGGGTTACTTCAGTAACCAGTAAAAAGGAGCATAAATGCTCTCTGTGTACATTTAAAACTTCCGTGTTTCGGTATTTACATTTTTATTTATAACACTAGTAAATCATCAGTAGATTACAATCTTAGAATCACAATAGAGAGTGAAAATCTAAGAATCACACTAGACGGTTAAAATATAAGAAACACAGTAGACGGTTAAAATCTAAACTTAACTGACTGTATAATTTCAATATAAGGGGAGTTTTTGGTCTATAAAAATAGTTTAAGACCGTCATTTGTTTTTATTAAAGTGCCTGTATAAGTCCAAAACAATGAGAGATCATGTGCATTATGGGTACATATTTCATGAATTGTTAGACTGCGCCAACAGGAGATATTTATTTAAGAAGTAATTCATGCAAGCATGGGAGTTTTAACAGAAATTGGCGGATATTAATATTTTATCCCGAGACAGAAGAGACGGATACCATTTACTAATATCCACCAATCCATGTTAAAACTCAAAGCACATTCTGGCTTCCATGATTTATTTCTATTCTGCTATGTCTAAGAGTACAAATAAGGTAGTATACTGTGATTGGAAGACGGTAATTTATATTCACGATTGTGAAAAATGTCGCACACAATTTATGTAACTCAAATAATAATGCGCTCTCTATCGACATAATTCGGGTTACAGTTGATGCTCCCAACGGAAACGTGGGTCACATTCACTGGGGCATATGGTGATGAGATTATAACGAATGCATAACTCCCTCGTTTGTTAACAAATCGAATGAAGAATTTGAGGCATAAATAATTATTATATTTACAATTGTGTTAGCCTTAAAATCATTATGATCTTGATTATGATATTGGTTTCCGTTATTTCGTGCATAAGTGAATGATTGTTCTTTAACGACACTTGGACAGTATGTTGACTATACAATGGCGGTGGCAATTTATGTTTTGATAAGATTATTTGTAATTCGATCTTTATGCTACTTACGGTCATGCTCAATGGTCCGATCCCAACAATCCTCCGCAAATATGGCTTGAGCTGTGCCGATTTACTACTAATGTTTGTCCAGAATATATAATTATTTGATGTTTTTTGTACTTAATTATTATTGTCCAAGACAAACAACTTTACTTTTAGTAGTGATAGGCACTAATTGCATGGTAGTTGTAAAGAATCTACCATACAATAACGACCACGACAGCTCCCAAAGAAATTAATATAAAAGAAACAACCGGAACAGCTTTCTCTGTGTCATTTGTTTGGGAGAGTAAGTTGAAGATATTGAAACAAACCGAAATTTGTTTCAGTGTTCAATGTTGTGCTTTTGTATTCATGAATATTATTGTTATTTGTTTTAATGTATAATGTTGCTGTTATGTTATCCATGATGAAATATAAATATTTTATGCTGTAGCCGTTGCGGAATTATGAACAGATTATTATTGTAATTTATAAACTATGTTGTATTTTGTTTTAATGTTTTAAAAACTTTGACATTTTCCCGTGATATTTTTGTATTTGTAGCATAAATACGCATTTGTCCTTTGATGTTTTTATGCAGTAATCAACTTAACAATATTGAACTTTTTCAAACCATTGTCTAGCATCAAAATATTGATGTTATTCGATGATTTTGACATCACATGAGCATAATAGTAAAGTTTCTATGGAAGTGGGAGGAGCTTAAGTCATGGACTTATATACAGATATACATGTTATTCCATAGTTAACGCGGACGTCGAAGAGAACACCCTTTGGCAATCATATGTGAGATACACATGTACTACCGGTTACCCAGACCGTGTTACTGGTGGGAAGGGGATCATTGTCTAGGACTCCACCTCAACACCCCGTTCATGGCCCTTTTGGCATATTGTTGCTGGGAAAGGGCCCACAAATAATAGTTCAAGATTCAGGGACCTAAAGTGCAGGTCTGCATCTTTGGTTAAACACAACTTTCACAAGATAAAGATGTTTAGTACATTTATTTGAATCCAGTATTTTCAAAAATGCTGCAATAGTTACAACCGGAACCTTTTAACCTTAACTGAATCGGGATGTTTGGCGCCGTAAAATCTGATTCAAACCACCATTTCTTTGGAAATGCCTGTACCATGTCAGGGCCAATGCGGTTTTACCAGTTTTGCGGTTGTTGGATGATTGTGTCTGTTTGTTTACTGGTGAGTTTTGCCTTTCCCTTTGGAAGATTGTTCGGTGTTCGGTAATTATATTATTACCCTTATCTGATATAAATCCTTTGGATGAATGAAATAACACATTTAAACAACACAAATAGTAGTTTTGGGTTCTTTTCTTCATTATTCTTGATTAATCTTCTTTGTTCTTCAATTCGACTGACCCAGTTAATTATATTGGAAAGAAGATTTTTTGGGCCAATATATATCGGGGACGATTTTTTTTAGGACCGACCGTTCTTTTGTATCTAGATCTTAAAATGATCGTTATTGATTTTCTTACATCATTTCTCCATTTAATTATTATTCGATTTTTTTTTTAATTAACGATTTTGGGGAAAGGGGACTTAAACATGACAATAAATAAGAGATAACGGGAGGACCAAGCACATATCTTCACAATTATGTACCAACTTTCAATAGACACAGGCGAACTACCACGAGACTGGCTCAATGCAAACATTTCTTGCATATATAAGAAAGGGGTCAAACATGCAGCAGCAACTATCGGCCATTTTATCTAACACCAGTACCAAGCAAGCTATTAGAACACATCATATGTGGACACATGCTGAAACACCTGAGAAGAACAAGGTACTAACAGCACTAAATTATGGCTTCATATCAGGCTACTCCTGCGAAACACAACTACTAATAACAATAAACGATCTACTAAAATCTTGCGACAAAGGCAAACAAATTGACATGGCAATATTATACTTTTCGAAAGCCTTCGACGCTGTACCCGACAAAAAACTGCTACATAAATTGGACCAATATGGAATCAGAGGACCAGTACACAGATGGCTTACGAACTTTCTGACAAAAAAGAAAATGAAGGTAACATTAGAAGGAGAATCATCAGTAAGACTCTTTGCATATGACTGCTTGCTGTACCGTGAAATCAACAGCCAAAACGACCACAACAAACTACAAAAATACCTTGAAAATCTGGAAAAAATGGGCCGGAAACTGGGGCATGAAATTCAATGCCACAAAATGTTATATGATGTCAATAAAGAAAAAACCCACGCAATTTATCAAATTGGAGGGCACATATTAGAACAAGTAGACTCAAATCCATTTCTTGGACTCCAAATATCAGAAGTCCTCTAATGGAGTACACACATATCGAACATTAAAAAGAAGGCCAACTCAACCATTGGCTTCCCAGGGCGAAATGTACAACATTGTCCAAAGGAATGCAGGAAAAACGTCAACATCTCATTAGTTAGATCTGTTTTAAAATATGGAGACACAATATGGGAACCTTACCAGACAAATGACATTGAGAAATTAGAAAAAAATCAAAGAAGGGGGGCTAGATTTATTAATGAAGACTATAGATCAAGAGAAGAAGGATGTATAGCCAAAATGCTAAAATAACTAAACATTACCACACTGGAAGAAAGACGAAAACAACAGCGGCGTCTAACATTTTTCTACAAGGTGGCATAGGGGCAGATACCAGCAATGCCTTCCTCTGAGTTCATAACAAGGAACGAATGAAAAAGACAGATTAGACCAACGAAGTTTGACAACTGCATCTCTACAAATATTGTAACTAGACAATAACGAATCAATAGCAAAAGTGTAACAGTACCAGAAGCCAAGTCAGAACAGTATAAACACTAGTCCTTTGTTAGAATTATTTCTTTTTAAATGTTGACAAAGTCACCGATTGATATGCCCCATGATAAAAAAAGATAGTTAAATTTAATCTTTTTTCACTTTTTATGCAATTGTTGCAATTATTGGTTCTTTATTTTATTTTATTTTTTTCATTTTTACTGACAATACAGACAATACTGAACAAATACATAACAAGACGAAATATACTGGCAAATTATAAGATAACCTTATAAAAAATATATATGTAAATTTAAGGAAAGAAGTATAAATAATGCAGGTAGAACAATGGACATTTATATCACACCCCCTATAACTATATATATTCAGAAATGTTACTTGAAATATTAAATTAATATTTCCTTTCTTAATAATATTTACAATTATTTCATTTATACATATACATATATCTTCTCTCCTGTCTTATATGATAGTTATTGTTTCTGTAGCTAAGATAATAAAACACACACTTTCTAACCATGAGCTGCTGCAATTAATGAACAAGGAACATAATACATTAGCTTGGCCTTATTTGTGTTAATTTGTTCTATCAGTACCCATTTATTCACTTTACTACCCAAAAAGAAAAAAAAAGACTTATACAAAATATCCATAAATACATTGTGAAAAAAACATAAATAAAAGAATATTTGTTTTTAAATAATAAGGTACTCAGGGACAGAATAGCTCCAACTTTTTCAACCATACGGAAAAAATATATCATATCGTATTCTTCAGCTATTATTTTCAGCTTAAGCATCCGTTAATCATAGGAACATGAATAAAAAAATCCATCTTCCATTTAGTTTCACATTGCATTTGCATGACAGTGGTTCTGTGCACAAAGGTTTTGTAGGATTATTCGTCAGTCTGATCCTACAAAATATTTGAATACTACCAACATCTGCCGAAAATGGTAGAATGTACGCGGGTCGTATTCCTAATATTTATTCGGATCGATCAAAATTTTGACCAATATGTACAACGAAAGACGTCCTGAAAGGACTTTAGGTGTACATGAACTACCTTTAAGGACAACTCCTGTTCATTTTTTCGAACTGAGAATGACTAAGACAACTCGGGTCATTTTCTGACGTATGGGCATTTTATGTTACGCCCACCTGCATTTCACTTTCGAACTCAAGGCTACTTACATTAATTATATATGACTTACCAGTTTAAAAGAAATCCAAGCACAATTCCTGTCTAATTAAGCAAGCTTATTTGTACCATAATATTCTTAAAGGTTTACAATACATGCGTAAAAAAAACGAATCTTGCCACCATTCATCGCCATGTTATCACGTCATATTTTACGTTGCAACAAGTCAAGGACAACGTTGGAATCGTATTTGGGTTACAACTGACACATGTTATAATTTCATCAATGGGAACTCAAAGATGACAATGTCGACATAAAATTTATTTCACACTCTTTTCCATTTGTTTTGTTTCTTTGTAACTGTGTGTGTGGTGTGGGAGTGCATCACATTATAATGTATTATCATTTTTTAAATGTTAAATTAAGGACAAGCACAATGTTCCTCCTAAAGCGGCTGAAGGCAAACAACACATTGTATGTATCATACAATGTAAATATAAAGTTAAAATTAAAGTTCAGTGAAATCAATATTGTTTTAATATACATAATACACGTAATATAAACCAGAATGAGGAGACCCCAAACATGTACGCTGTTATTCCCCAAACATGTACGCTGTTATTCCCCAAACATGTACGCTGTTATTCCCCAAACATGTACG
Source organism: Gigantidas platifrons (assembly GCA_002080005.1). NCBI lineage: Eukaryota > Metazoa > Mollusca > Bivalvia > Mytilida > Modiolidae > Gigantidas > Gigantidas platifrons. Next base: position 93,386 of record MJUT01013667.1, read on the forward strand.
CTGTTATTCCAAGTTTGACATTTGTTCACTTGCATTGCTTGTCCTTATTGGCTCCTTTTGTCTTTTTATTTTTATCTCGAAATCATAAAAATTGCAAGTAGGTCTGAAGGGAAAAACCTTAGCAATATCAGACTCCAGATAAAATACATAATTTTGGGCGTTGACCATTTTGTTTTCTCGTATATTTGAAATGATCAAAATCGCAACAGATTTGTTGAAACACTTAAGAGCAGAATTTTTCAAAGAAATCAAACTGCATAAAAACAAAATACAGAAAACAAACTGCATGCAAAAGGTCTTAAGTGTAAAAAAAATAGATATTGGTCAGTTGCAACTCCCTTTGACCCTTTCTATCTCGGAAACATGTTTGGATGGTGTCAATACATGCGTTGAATTAGCAGATGAGTAGGAGTGGACAAGAAAGTTGGGGACAAGTTTTGAGGGTGGACAAGAAAAATGGCGACCTGTCAAAACTAATAAGCAGAAGAAAAATGAAATGATATTAAAAATATGTCATTTGGAAGAAACATGCATGTTTCAATACTAAAAATACATTTGTTTTTATTTTGCAAAAATAAAAACGCCTTCTTCTGAGTTCATATCCAGGAACGAAGGTAAAAGACAGATTAGACCAACGAAGTTAGACAACTGCATCTCTACAAATATTGTAACCAGACAATAACGAATCAATAGCAAAAGTGTAAAAGTACCAGAAGCCAAGTCAGAACAGTACAAAAACTATTCCTTTGTTATAATTCTTTCTTTTTAAATGTTGACAAAGTGGGGGCACCTACCACTTTGTCACCGACTGATATGCCAAATGATAAGATAAGATAGTTAAGCTTAAACGTTTTTCATTTTTATACAATTTTTGCATTTATTATTTCATTAGCTAAGATAATAAAACAAACACTTTCTAACCATGATGTTCTCGCAAGGATCAAAGAACTACCCCCCCCCCCCTTATTATGCAACATATATATAGGTACATTGTGAAAAATATCAAAAAGGAGGTTTTCTTTAATAGTAAGAGAAGAGAATATTTGGCCGCAGGTACTCAGAGACAGAAAGCCCGATACTTTTTCAAACACTACATAAATTATATCATGTCGTATATCCTTCAGCTAGTATTTCCAGCTTAAGCAATCGCTAATTTGATATGCATGCATATCATCACAAAATGACCACATAAAGGGTTTCGTGTACAAATATTTCGTAAGATTATCCGACAGTCTGGTCCTATAAAATATGTTAATGCTACCAACATCTACCGAAAATAGTTGGGAAAAGTAAGACAATGCATTTTAATTCTTTACTATTTATTATGCCATTCATACTGCATGTAATTGTATATCTACTATTATTTATTAATCTCCAAGTCTTTCTAAAATAAATCCTATAAAATTTTAAATCAGCTTTACATGAAGAAGGAATATATTTTCTGTATAATTTTGTCAAAGATAATTTTAAAGAGTATGATTTAGATAATGAATGCTGCCCTAATATAGATATGTATGTTATATGTGAAAGCAGAGACACTATGTCTGATGGAAGCGGTGCCTATATCATTCTTTTAAGATTAAAAATTATGTTGTTCACTTGGAGCTAGCGTAATATTAGCCGATATACACATAGTGTAAAATGTCGGAATGAAGATTATAAGTATTACAGCAACCGTTTGTACTGTGGTCTTATGCATGGCCTCAATGGGCAGTTCCCACAAGCAAAGAAACCCCATACTAATATATGTATGCTGTATACAGCATGATTTTAAATGTTTAAATACCGACTTTGTTGGAAGTATCAATACAAGGAATATATGCTTAATTTTATCGCCCATTTACAGTTTTATTCCTGTGCGTGTTTGCATAGATAGGGACCTCAATGCATTGCTTTGACAGGCGCCTATAATGCTGATAAGACGGACCTGACCGTACGCCATTCACCATGTACACTTCATGAACATGTATAGGCTGTACATAGCATATCATATGCCAATATTGCTTATTGGCATATGATATGCTATGTTGGTTGTGTTTCTTGATATTCTCGTAATTTAATTATCTTTCACGGCTTAAAAGACCATACTTTCATTTTACATACACCGCGTCTCCTACCCACTGTCTAATGGTTGATGCCACCGCGTACTAAAGCTAGTTAGCCTTCAATGTTTGTATCCATTTTTTCCTATCTTTATATTGATCGTTTTTTCCCTCGTAATTGTCTATTCTACTTCATTTTTAATACTACCAACGTCTGCCAATAATGGTTTAGAATAGAAAGACACAATGCATTTTATTTATTTAACTGTTTATTGTGCAGTTCATACTACATGCATATTTACTATTATTTATTAATCTCAGCCTTTCTAAAATAAATGCTATAAAATTATTAATCAGCTTGCTGTTGAAGCCTTAAAAGGCAATATTATTACAGGAAGAAGGAACATATTCTCTGTATAACTTTGTCACAGTTAATTTTAACGAGTATGATTGATCAACTGTATATTGCCTTAATATAGATACATAGTGTGTATGTGAAAGGAGAGACATGGTGTCTGATGGAAGTGGTGTCTATATCATTCTTTTAAATTTAAAAATGATTGTGTTCACTTGGTGCTAGCATAACATTAACCGAAATATGTCGAAATGAAGATTATCAGTATTACAGTAACCGTACTCAGTGTGGTCTTATGCATGGGCACAATGGGAGGTTTGCCGGGGGTCCCACGAGCAAACGAACCCCATACTAATATTATGTTTGTTGAATACGGCATAATGTTTTATGTTTAAACACTGATGTTGCTGGAAGTACCAATACCAGAAATATTTCTTTACTTTTATCGACCATTTACAGTTTTATTCCTGTGAGTGTTTGCATAGATAGGGACATCATTGCACTGCTTTGACCGGGGCCATTGTATGCTGATAAGACGGACCTGACCTTACGCCATTCATCATGCACACTTTATGAACATGTATAGGGTGTGCATATCATAGCATATGGCAATATTGCTTATCAACGTTGGTTGTATTTCTTGATATTTTCGCAATAACACTAATCATACATTCATTTTACATACATCGGTGTCTACTACCACATTTCCAATGGCTGATGCAATCCGAGTACTAGTACTATTTAGCCTTCAATGTTTGCACAGTCCCTAGTGCTACAATAAAACATTTAATACCTTTCCAGTCGTTTCGTTATTTTTCTCATTTTTTTTCTCCCGTAATTTTCTATTCTACTTCATTTAACTTTCCAGTGGATGTCATATGGTATATAAACTTATTCTTAGTATCTTTTTATTTCAAGAATTTCCGTCCTCTCTATAGGCCGTGCCTACTCATATTATGTTCAATTCTCTACATCTACCTGTTGTAGAATCAGTATTTTCAACCATAATAATTGTCTTAAATACGTCATTACATACCTCAAACACGAAAGAAACAGAGCTATGTTCATTTTGTACATAAACCAAAGAAATGCTGGTTCATCTCCTTTGGGAATGTAATTATGTTCGGAACTTTTGATCATCAATTGGTAATTTCCTGAAAATATGTGGTCTTTGCTTACCCTTTAATGCGAAGGACATAATTCTTGGCTTGACTGAACACAGTTCAGCCCAGGGCACAATCAACAATGTTTTAATAATTTTTAAATAGTATATATATGTCTGCAGATGTAAATGCAGGGACCTTGATTTAGAAGGTGATCTTCAATTCTTGAAATATGCTGTAAATAATGAAAAGACATCAATGATATTTGTCCCCAGTACAAAAGGAACATCCTAAAAGAAAATGGTTAGATCTGGAGGCGGTATTGAGTGGATAATATACATCTATTATACTAAAATATATGCATAACTTAAATGTTAACATTGAATTTCAAAGGTTATTACAAAACTGTATGTTAACTTATGACGTCCAACTTGTCTTTACATTGTAACTTTTGTGCATTGAAACATTGTGTTTATAGTATCATGTATGTATAAAACTGTTCTTGGAAAAATAAACAAATTACAAAAAAAATACGACCTTCGTAAGGTGCCATCTTTCGATCAAACGAAGTAACGAGTAACAAACGAGTTTATTGGTCGATACTTTTAGAACTTTTAAAGTAATACTATATTTCGTATTCAAAGGAAGAGTAATTTTTTTTATAATATAATTTAATTATGTAAAAATTAAATTCATTTATTCAATTGACATTAAATAGAAGTTTATTTTTTAATTCTGATTCTTGATTGACCGGTTCTCTATTGTTATGCTAATTCATACATGTGACTGAAAAGTTCGTGCAAACCGAAACGGCGTGGTTCGGCCATTTGTGAAATTACTGCCGAAGGAGATACATATTTACAAAAATAAACCCACCCACCCTTTCCCCTTTATGATGTGATTTGTTTGCTGCTCTTTTGTTCAATTTTTTTTTCAGATTCATACTATTTCGTCATGGCAACTGTTGGACTGTGGAATAACAACACATTCGGATGATGGCGGAATTTATCATATCTAAGCTGCTATGGATCGCCCAGCTGCTACTTGTGACAATCTTACTGATTGGATCGCCTATAATTATGATAAACTAATCGATTTCAATCGGCATCAAGATGTTACTTGACTGACAAGTTGTTTGTGCTTGTGATTGATATTGTTATATTTGATAATAAATGCCATGACAATTCTAGAGCCAAATAGAAAACTGTATTCGTTTTCATCCTCTGTATTCATACAGATCTTTATAAAATTATGAAGCAATCACTTGGCGTCAGTTGTCGCTTTTATGGAGAAATCGCTTAGTGTCCGTTGTTGTCATTAGATAACAACTTTGTTTTGGTATTTGGTAACCTTGAAGTCTGCTGAGTTTTAAATATGAAACTGGTATATGTAATAATGCAATACATTTGTGTAAAATCCATGTTTAACAGGAAATCTGCAAAGTATTTAAATGGGTTAAGGTCCACATTATTAGCATATGTTGTTAATGCAGGATAAAAACCAAATAAATTAGCATATCCCAGCATAATCATGTTTAACCTCACATCCATATCATTGGCTTAGGTTGTCAATACAGGATCTTGCTAAATTATAATCAGATTGAATATATTTAAGTTATTATCTCATGTTAAGGTTCACATGTGTAGCATAGGTAGGTATGCAGACCACTGCTAACTTGTTATTCAACTAGCCAAACAATATATGCTTAGAAACGTCATTGTTCACATGTGTAGCATAGATAGCTATACAGAAGACGGCTAAATTGTTATCCAGTATTGTTAATCACCTAAGGTAGCTAATATCTCAGATTTGAAATGGGAACTCTCATTATTTAATTTCAAAATTTCAAATTACCTTGAACTATCCCAATTCTGATGTAAATATGTTCAATTAATGCAAATAGTATTTATCACTTCAAGTTATTCATATCTGTAGGAATGCTGGGATAATTTAAGTTGATAGTTTGACAATTATTAAAGTGAACTATTTAATAGTCACATTTGTGGACACCGACAGCTAAATTTGTTTGTTCTTTTTTGATGGAAATTGTCATTAAGATAAATAAAACCTATTTTTTTCGAAGTTAGGACATATTATTTTAAGTATGCACTAATAATTATAGTTTATATTCAATATTGTTGACACTAGATAGTGTTCTTGTCTTAACTGCAGTGTGTAAATTGACTGTTTGTTGATGAAATATAATTATTTATGAAGATAATAAATCATCAACTTTTCTGAATTATTTATTTGTGTGAGTTATCTCCCATAGACTGAAAAGGAACTCAAGTGAACCTGGATTAGACAGATACTCAGAAACACTTTAAAAACAAAATTATGACTATACCACGCAATAAACGCTAATTTTACCACCCCTATCCCGCTACAATATAAAAGGAATAATCATGACTTGATGAAGATCAACCGCTACGGAATATTTGCCACACATTACCATGATTATAATACGTTTGTCGTTATCTCAATCCGGCCTTTTTCCCACTCATGACTTATCACGGGATTTTGACAAGAATAACGCGACAGATGCCATAATTAGAAGAGGGACTATATTTTCTTCTCCTTGGCTTTGTGTGCTTTTTGGTTGGTTTCACCATTGTTTTGCCTGAACTTCGATTTATGGTTTCGAATTATTCTCTAAGTATCTACAAGAAGAGTTAGAAGACATCAAATGTGTAAACAACGATTTGCAAAACGTGTGACAAGAAACTAAAGATCGTGCAGCACGAACCTCTCTAAAAATACGATGTGAATCAGGTGTTCCCAAAGAGTGGGTATTTCCTGATACACTAGTGGCACTAGTCTTATGAATCTTAGGTAAACTTATTTTTACTGCTTACCATATATGATCTTAAAGCTCCTTGGATTGGACGTTTTAACTTTGGAACAATGAATTCGTCTTTATCAAATACTCCAACATATCTGTATGTCCACAAACGGCATGTGCAATCATATACAACTACTTGTTGGTCATTCCAGGATTGTACAACATGCTGACCTTGATAGCGCTTGATTCGATCTGAAAGAAAAAGGCACCCACATGTAATGTTATTGTTAAAGCAAAACAAAAACAAAAACAAAAAAACAAAAACAAAAAAAAGCAAAACAAAAAAAAGAAGAGACACAAAGGGATAGCAATACGTTTATTTTGTTTTTTTTCCTCATCGTATAGCAGACCTTCAGGACTAGAGTTACAGGTGATGCTATTGCCTATCACCGGGTTTGTAACTAGATTAACACGACGGGTGTCACTAGTGTAGCAGGAACCGCTTATCCTTCCGGAGCACCTCAGTTCACCGCAGGTTTTTATTCGAACTTTAGTTTGATATGTATGTTTTGTATATTGTTGTTTGTTATTTGGTCACTTTTTTTTTCTTTTGACCAAATGTCTACGATGCATGAGAGATGTTTTACTTGGTCGGAAGCATATTTTTCTGAGAACCAATAACATTTTTTCAGAACAAAAACATATACGTTCTTAGAGACAAAGCATATATGCTTTTTCTTTAAAAAAAAAGACATATCTTCACTTGGAATCAAAACAAACCAAACACATTTGTTTATAACCAAAGGATTTTCCTTTAATATAACATATATTTTCTTGAAAAAAACAAGGTTCTGTAATTGTTTTAGAAACAAACTTTCTGGACGTGATTCTAAAACTATGCTACGATACAATACGTCTTTCATGTTAACGTGGAGCAGTTTTCAGGAAGGCAAAGCCTTTCAGTAGTCATGTTAAAGCCAACAGACACCCGTTTTAAAGTTAACCTGTATTTAGTTATTACATACTAGTTGACAGAGGATATATATATATTTTAGTACCTTACAAATGAAAATGCTATATTGTGATTAGATAATCAGTGTGAACTCTTTTTGAACTGTACACTTGGCAACGGGTGACTATTTCTAGCGACATAAACTATACTAGTGTCAAAACGATTTCCCGCGGGTACAATACCTGTGGTATATATTGTTCCGCATATTTTTTTTACATATTGTTGTCAGGAATGATCTCCCGTAAAATAGACTCGCGCTGTAGTCTGCTGTCACATTGACATGTTTGGCAATGGAAATAAAATGTTGCATAGCAAATTTTGTTATTATTATCATATTGAACTTGAGCATTTTTTCTTTTATGTCTGGAATGGGATGCTATGTACTAAATATATTATTGTTTTTACCCTGAAGAACAGTTTTCATAAAGTGATGTCTGATGAGAAATGGTGCCCTGGACGTAGGCTCGACACCATACCTCAATATACAACACCATAGGAGAACAGTTCCCTCAGGAGTTGACACTAATATAATATTAGTTATTATATACTAGCTAACAGAGGAGATATATTTAGTTATTGCATACTAGCTATTAGATGGTGCATATTTTTATTTATTTTATACTAGCTGACAGAGGCTATGTATATTTAGTTATTACATATTAGCTGACAGAGGCGATGTATATTTAGTTGTTGCATAATAGCTGACATAAGTGATGCATACATGTAATTAGTTATTACACAATAGCTGGCAGAGAAGATGTATCTTTAGTTATTACATACTAGCTGACAGAGGAGATATATATTTAGTTATTAAATACCAACTGACAGAGGAGATATATATATTTAGTTATTACATACTAGCTGACAGAAGCTATATATATATACTTATTACATATTAGCTAAAGGAGGAAATATATATTTAGTTATTACATACTAGCTCACAGGGGGGAGATGTATTTAGTTATTACATACTAGTTGACAGGGGAAATATATATTTAGTTATTACATGCTAGCTGACAGAGGAGATGCAGGGTGAGTTACTACATAATAGCTGACAGAGAAAATGCATTGTAAATTATTCATGCTAGCTGACAGAGGAAATTCATATTTAGTTCTTGCATACTAGCTGACAGAAGAGATACACATTTAGTTATTACATGCTAGCTGACAGAAGATATATGTATGTAGTTATTACATTCTTGGTGACAAAGGAGATGTATATTTTGTTATTGCATACTAGCGAACAGCGGAGATGTGTACTTAGTTATTACATACTAGCTGAGAGAGGAGATGCATATTTAGTTATTACATAGTATCGGATAATGGAAATATATATTTACTTATTACACACCAGCTGATAAAAGAGAGATATATTTAGTTATTAAATACTAGATGACAGAGGAGGTATATATTTAGTTATTCCATACTAGTTGGCACAGGGGATGTATATATATATAGTTATTACATATTAGCTGAAAGATGAGATGCATAGTACGTTATTACATACTAGCTGACAGAAAGGATGCATAGTAAGTTATTCATTTTTACTGACAGAGACGATATATATTTAGTCATTGCATACTAGCTGACAGAGGAAATATATATTTAGTTAGTACATACTAGCTGACTGAAGAGATATACATATTAATTATTAGTATTTCCTTCGCAAGACAAGAATTATCCGTTCCGTATCAGATGTCTGGAATGGTATGTTATTTACTCACTATATTATTGTTTTTACCCTCGAGAACAGTTTTCCTATAGTGATGTCTGTTGGGATATGGTTCCCTAGTGATGTCTGTTGGGATATGGTTCCCTCGACGTAGCTGCAACACTATACCTCAATAGACAACATCATAAGAGAACAGTCCTCTCAGGAGTTGACAATAATCTAATATTAGTTATTATATACTAGCTAACATAGGCGATATATTTAGTTATTGCATATTAGCTAACAGATGGTACATATTTTTATTTATAATATACTAGCTGACAGAGGATATGCATATTTAGTTATAACATATTAGCTGACAGAGGAGATGCATATTTAGTCATTGCATAATAGCTGACATAAAAGATACATTATTAGTTGTTACATACAAGCTGGCAGAGAAGATGTATCTTTAGTTATTGCATACTAGCTGACAGAGGATATATATATTTAGTTAGTACATACTAGCTTAAAGACGAGATGCATGGTATGTTATTAAATATTAGTTGACAGGGAGGATGCATAGTAAGTTATTCAGACAAGCTGGCAGAGAAGATGTATCTTTAGTTATTACATACTAGCTGACAGAGGAGATATATATTTAGTCATTACATACTAGCTCACAGGGGAGATATATGTTTAGTTATTACATACTAGCTGACAGGGGAGAGATATATTTAGTTATTACATACTAGCTCACAGGGGATATATATATATTTAGTTATTACATTCTATGTGACAAAGGAAATATATATATTTAGTTAGTATATACTAGCTGACAAAGGAGATGCATGGTGAGTTATTGCATTATAGCTGACAGAGAAAATGCATTGTAAATTTTTCATGCTAGCTGACAGAGGAAATACATATTTAGTTATTAAAAACTAGCTGACAGAAGAGGTAAACATTTAGTTATTACATGCTAGCTGACAGAAGAGATATGTATGTAGTTATTACATTCTTGGTGACAAAGGAGATGTATATTTAGTTATTATATACTAGCTGACAGAGGATAATACTCAGTTATTACATACTAGCTGACAGCGGAAATATATATTTAGTTATTACATAATAGGTGAGTGAGGAAATGTATATTTAGTTATTACATAGTATCGGATATTGGAAATATATATTTACTTATTACACACTAGCAGATAAAAGAGAAATATATTTAGTTATTAAATACTAGAAGACAGGGGAGGTATATATTTAGTTAGTACATACTAGTTGGCAAAGGAGACGTATATATATTGTTATTACATACTAGCTGAAAGATGAAATGCATAGTACGTTATTACATACTAGCTGACAGAGAAGATGCATAGTAAGTTATTCATTTTTGCTGACAGATGAGATATACATTTATTTATTACATACTAGCTGACAGAAGAGATATACATATTATTTATTAGTATTTTTTTCGCAAGACAAGGATGATCAGTTCCATATCAGATGAGCTCTTCGAGCTCATCTGATATGGACCTGATGATACTAGTAGAGCGAAAACAAATATTAATAATGTTTTTATCGGTATTTTCACAATTTTAACACAGCTTTGTGGGTTTTTTTGTGCTTTGGCATTTTGTTAATACTATTTTTTTTTTATCAGTAATTTCACAATTTTAACACAGCTTTGTGATTTTCTTGTTGTGTATTGACCTTTTATTAATGAAAGATTTAATGACGACACGTTAGACCGCGCATGACAAATGACCAACAGCTGATAATTTCTTGCAGCACGAGTCGGTGGTCAACCGAACGTTGTTGCTAAATGTATCGGGTAGTACTGTAACACATTATCGATCAATTTAGTTATTACATGCTAGCTGACAGAAGAGATATGTATGTGGTTATTACATTTTTGGTGACAAAGGAGAAATGTATTTAGTTATTATATACTAGCTGACAGAGGCGGTATATATTTAGTTAGTACATACTAGTTGACAGAGGAGATGTACATTTAGTTATTATATACTTGATGACAGAGGATATATATATATATATATAGTTATTACTTACTAGTTGACAGAAGAGATGCATATTTAGTTATCACATACTAGCTGACATAATAGATATACATTTTCTTATTACAGACTAGCTGACCAGGGAAATATATACTTAGTTATTGCATACTAGCTGACAAAGGATATGCAAAATACATTGTAAGTTATTCATACTAGCTGACACATTAAATATATATTTAGTTATTACATGCTAGCTGACAGTGGAGATATATATTTAGTTATCACATAATAGGTGACCAAGGAGATACATATTTAGCTATTACATTCTAGGTGACAGAGGAGATGCATCTTTAGTTATTGCATACTAGTTGACAGAGGAGATGCATAGTAAGTTAGTCATACTAGCTGACAGAGGAGATACATATTTAGCTATTACATGCTAGTTGAAATAGGGATATGCATTTATCTATTACATACTAGCTGACAGGGGAGATATATATTTAGTTATTACATACTAGCTGACAAAAGAGATATATATTTAGTTACTACATGTTAATTGGCGGAGTGGACTTATTGAGCAATATTTTATTCTTGCTTACAATATAATACCTATAGTTAAATGTTACTCACCTAGCTCAGGTAAATAGAAGCCATGTATTACATCTAAGAACCCTGTAGATTCATAGTATTTTAACACTTTTAAAGCATTTGCATTAAGTTTAAACGGGTATGTTACAACTTTATCCACACCAAGTATCCGTTGTGCTTCAAACCATTCCACCAATTGTGCAGCGTCCACTGAATCATATGTTAATTTAGTACAAACAGCTAACTTAGAGTTCCGTATAATGGATCCTCTGTTCAAATTTACATAATATTTAGTATTGTCAGAACACTTTTCATCACCCAAAACTACGGAGACCAGTTTTATCAAATATGTTTCAACTGCACTTGGACAAACGTATTGTATTGCACGGAGCGGTGACGGATATTGCATATTTTCCCTGTTAGACTTAATTTCCACTACCGTGTTGTTCTTTAGTAAAACACAACATTTAAAATTTCGTTTGTGTACACTTTGACGTTGCCAACCGTTTATCAAAATGACGTCCGTCGGAGGATTGTTGTTAACACGATATTTACTTTTGTTAAAGGGATACTGAAAATCTTCATAACGTACGTTGAACGCGGAAAATATATACACATCGGTGTCGAATGCTCTTGTAATAGTAACATTGTTACTGTAGTTCGTCGTTGTATCTATAGTGAATGCATTATGATTACTATTAATATTGACGGGTAAATGAATATGTTGATACACATGGTTAGTATAATCTAACCAAATAACAGGAGTTATTGTCACCAGTATTGCTGATGCTAGGAAGCATATTTTTTTCAGCTGTACACAATGCATACCGCAGATGATGTTTATTCCTGAAAGTAAATAACAATAAAACATATTTCAAAATGGTAAAACAATAAATACAATATTACCTCCAGTTCTTTATAGGAGGGCTCACCATGTGATATTTACGTTATCTGTGCTACTTTACTTTACACTTATTATATTGTCAAACAAATACAGGCAATGAATCAGACACAAGTTATAAACTTACGAGGTATTCTCCGTTACATATCCATCATTAAGTAAAACATATATTACAAAAACATAACATTATATCATTCATATTTATTAGAGAAAAAAAATGACATAGTATTGCAAGATATATTGTGATTGATATTGGCCCGTTTTCGTCAGATGTGTTAGAAATACGTAAACATTAGACAAATCTTTTAGTGTCTAGTATGTATATGTGAACAGCAGTTGAAATCTGAATTTCCATACAATATATTGTTAATGGATATATCTAGCCCAAGATCTCTAATATTGTTCAACATGATATTTCTCTCTATTAACACATAATTTACAATGCAAGAAGTAGTGTTCATTGTTTTCCACATAATTGTTGCAGTTACAGTAACAATAATCGATCAGATTACATATAAAAAAGGTAACCTTTTAAGCTACTACAACTCTGCTTTCAAAGAGTATGCATACTACTTTCCAGACATGAACAAACCAATCATATTTAGGAGGTTTTGCTGGATTATTGTAGTATGTCGTTAATCTAAATTTGAGAATGGAATTAATAGGTGAATCTCTGATATATTAGAGAAAATTATTCCAGAGATGCATAATGACTGGAAAAATAAATTTTGATATAGGGTAAGACGACACCGTGGAATAGTGAAATTATTTGCATTTCGTAAATTGTACAAATTGTCCTGGTTAACAGTGCGTGGCAGCAAATCACTTATATAATCGAATGTATCACCTTTAACTATGTAATAAAACAGTGATAACTTTCTGATTGTGCGTCTGGTATTAAGTTTCTCCCACCCGGTTTCTGCATATAAAGAACACAAACTTGCATTAGCTGTCAGACGATTCTAGATGATTCAAGTTGAAGTTGTTCAAGTCTGCCGGAATCGGCAACTATACAACCGTCCCAAGCTTCGCAAGAATATTCAAGAAGTGGAATAATAAAGATTATGCAAATATTTTCTAAACAGTTTCTAGACACCTTAAATTTGATCTTACGCAAAACAGCTGTCTGGATGCTTTGACAACAACATTTTTAATATGTTTAGACCATTTTCCGTCAGTACTGAGAGTAACCCCAATATGCGTGTGAGCATCAACAGATTTAATTATAATACTATATGTAGAGAAGTGTAAATCAACTGGAGAGAACCTGGTAATGAAGTACACTATTTATGTTTTTTTTCGGGATTTAGTTTGACTAGCCATTGTTTCGCACAATGCGTAGTGTTATATAAATCAATATTAACCATAGAACGCAGATGGTTATTTTCAAGTGATCTTTCGCCAACGGACATATCATCAGCAAACAATCTACACAATCCAAGCATATCATCGGCAATGTCATTAATAAATGTAAAAAATCAACAGAGGGCCAAGGATTGACCCCTGGAGAACTCCAGCTTTTACATTATTTGTCAATGAGAAGATGTCTTTGATAATGACTTGTTGTCGTCTGTTAGAGATGTAACTCTCTTACTGCCGCGGAAGATTACCTGTAATGCCATACCGTTCTAATTTTGGCAGTAAGCCCCTCAATCAAGATCGGTCAAAGGCCTTACTGACATCACAAAAAATTGAGCAGATCAATTTTTGATTATCAAGGGATTACATAATTTCGTGTGTAAGTTCTGTTAGTTAGTGTGACGTGGAGTGATCAGGTATAAATCCTGACTGGAATTTATCAATTAGGGCATTACGAACCAAGAAGTTGAATACATATTTGAATACTACGTTTTCGAAAATGTTTGCCTACAGTACAAAGTAGTGCAATATGTATATGCCAATGTTTCATCTCCTCTTTTAAATATTGGGATTACATGGGTTAATTCCCAGTCCTAGGGAATTTACGTTATTGAAGAGATTTGTTGAACAATAGACAAAGTTGGTGTGCAAATCTTGTGCATTACATCCTAAAGCATGTGATTACTAATACGATCGGGACCCACATATTTATTCGTGTTAAATAGTGATTTTACATCAGCTATCTCCTGACATTAGATATTGATGTCAGTAAGTTTATTTCGTCCTTTGTCATCAAAATCGGATAATTCGGTATGTTTGTCTTGAAAGTCTTATATAAAACAGAAATAATCGTTTAAGATATTATATTTGCCAATGTTGTCAAATTAACTAGGAGAGATGTGGTGTTGATGACGTAGGGGTGGTAGGTCCGAGCAGCTACATTCACCTGTAATAAGCATATTAATGGTCTTCTAGTATTGTTTGGTGTTAACAATTTTAAGTTTAGAAAGATCTGTACCTGGTAGAGGTGGAAATAAACTCAGAACGTATCGACTTTTTAAAAATAGTTTTGAAACAAAAATGTACTGCAAAATAGCTTTGCCATTTTCACACCGGAGTGCATTCGTTAAATTTAGATTTGGAGTTGCACCACTTAGAATAGAAACGGGTCGATTTGAAAATTTGAGAACGAATTTGTTGTTTTTGTAGTGATTTTATAGAGGATGAAACACCTGTACTTTTAAACTGTCCATTTTATGATGATTTTTGAGAAAATGTATTTAATGTTGGAAGAAGCTATACCGTTGATTTTATGTGTTTTAATAATGAAGATAAAATAATGTTTTTATTCTCAAATGAAAATATGGTTAGAATATGTGCCAAAACATGCTTACAAATTTTAAAAAGACTTTGAAATAGTTTATTCTGTAAATAGTTCTTCCTTTCTTATACATGTACATCAATTGTAGTTTTTATGTTATTATCAAGTTATTTAAATGTATATAGTCTCTTTTAATTATGCATTGAATGGCTCTTAATATTTATATGTATGCACTTTTAATATTTTGTATTGTACAAATATTATGTTTAAGAGATGAGACTTTAATAAAATATTGAATTTAATGGCATAGTGTCGCCCACTTCTTTAGGTAGTAGGATTACAAAATCAACATTATAATCTCCCAATGAAATTGTCTTACTGGAACAGTCAAGTGCATCACTTACCATTTTGAGATAGTTATTCCAAAAACAGAGCTCTAGCTTCAGTTGGATATCGGTAAATAATATTAAGCAGAATTATACCTACTTTGGTTTTTTTCAATTCGCATTACCTCTGTCCCGTCTATTTGCAGATCAGGGCACATACTGATGTTTATATTTTCCCTTTAATAAAGAATTATACCCCCAGCATGGATATTCCTGTCTAATCTAAATGGTGTAATATTAAAACACGGGAAAATTATGTCTACAACTGAAATACTGTGGTCCAAATGCGTTTCAGTAATAAAGAGTATATCAAACTCGTCTACAATATTCGCATTATCTTGAATTTTGTTACTCACACTTCTACTATTTTGATGAAGAATACTAACATATTTGTAAAGGACATCCCCGTGGGTGGATACTGGGTTCATTTCAACGTCGCCCGATAAAATCATGCATCAATAAGCACACAATGAGAGTAATAGCATAGCTAGTTGCTCGAAATTATAATATAATTAACGGAGTAGGAGAAAAAACAACTTTGAATAAATCAAACGATTTGTTGTACACTCATTTCACACGACATGGATTTGTATTTAAATAGAACAAACAATTTGCCACTCATTAGCTGATTACATCGTTATCCATTGGCGTCAGTCAAACACATGGATCATGAACAACTGGATGGCAATGCAGGTTGCAAAAACATAACAGTGAAATATATACTAAACGGACGGCAGTGACTCTTTCTAAAATAAGCGGAAAAGTGGAACTGAACTAATTATTTGCAATAAATGAAACATAAAAAGTGAAATATCAAAAATAAGGATTAACTGTAAAATGTTGACATAAATCATTGTTGGATTGGAATGTCACATGTATAAGGATTAGCAAAACAAAAAGGAGCTGTATAGTGAATAGTTTTACTGCAATTTGAAAGGGAATTTGTATTACTATTATTACTGTTCGAGTCATGTGAATGAAAAAAAGCAAATAACAAAATGAGCAAAATAAACACAAAATCACAAACATAATACTCAACGGATTGAATATAACATACATGTTTGTATTCTAGACGATATGGATATGTGATACTTTTAACACACATTTGTATGTTTGCGCTAATTTTATAGAATAATATCAAATGACTATACTTTCAATTTTGTATATGTTGAATTATTTTGTAACAGTACAGGAGATCTGAAATTGTTATTACTTGGAGCGAGTTCCCATATTTTCGATAAACAATAAATCACAACAATTGGCGTTAATATTTTACCCGAAATAAATAGACAAATAAACGTGCATAAGTTATTACGGGTAGTTACTAAAGAAGAGCGAAATAAAAATAGGATGTATAATTGCAATAAATTGGATATGCTATTATTTGTGAATAATGAAAAAAACATAAACAAAATAAGCCGTTCGTGAATTGTGTAAACCTCTGGCTCAGCTTTATCACAAATCACTTCAGACATCTACGTTTCCTTTAATCTGGAAAATTACAAGTGTAGTACCCGTTTTTAAAAATAAAATGAAATAATTAATACAAAATCATAGACCCATTTCACTTTTATCTATTATAGTAAAAGGTATGGAGAGTTGTGTTTTTAAGCATCTCTATAACTACTTGGTCGAAAACCAACTTATTAGATGTTTTCAATCTGGATTTCGACCAGGTGATTCAACAACAAATCAACTTCTCCTTTTCGCAAACATATTTGGTAAGGCTATAGACGACGGGAAGGAAATCCGTGTAATGTTTTTCGATATTAGTAAGGCAGTTGATAGAGTCTGGCATGCAGGTCTCATTCACAAATCACAGAACATTGGTAGTTGTGGTCCTCTGCTTAAATGGTTTACAAGTTATTTGTCTGATAGGAAACAGAAAGTTACAATTGGGGGATGTCCGTCGCGATTATTCAATATAAGGGCGGGAGTGCCACGTATATTCATACTTGGCCCTTTGTTATTTCTGATTTTCTTTAACGATACAGTAGATGAAATTCAATGTAATATTATATTTTCATTAACGATACAGTAGATGAAATTCAATGTAATATTAGACATCTTTGCAACTTGTAGTAGAGGATGAGTATGAGGCTGCAATCAAACTAAATACTCATACAGAGAAATATATGAATGGCAACTATGTGGCTGGTTAACGTTAACTCGAAAAAGTCTAAGGCCATGACAATATCTAAAAAGACTAATAAACCACATCATCCGCCTGCATATATGAATGAAATTATTATTGAAGATGTAGAAAGCAATAAGCACTTGGGCTTATTATTTTCCTTAGATGGGAACTGACATGTACATGTCAATCATATTATTGATAAAGTTACTCCGCGTTTAAATATGTTCAGAATCTAATAGTATAAATTAGATAGAAATCATCTCTATGTCATTTACATCAGCTTCATACGTCCTTTGTTAGAATATGCAGATATAATTTGTGAGTATATGAGGGATAAACTTTAAAGTATTCAAATTGAAGCCACTAGGATAGTCACGGGGGCTACTAAACTATGCTCAAACCAAATTTATATGATGATGCTGAGGGAAAACCATTTCTGAGGGACGGAAGCAAAAACGTAACATTTTGAAATTTTAATAAATGTTTCATGAAAAGGGTCCAGAATATCTTAACCAAATGGTGCCTCAAGAATTTTTTAAAGTTTATAATTACAATACTAGACCCTCAAATGACTCAAAATGTTAATTTTCAGACATCGTATTATACAAATTCGTTCCTACCATCAGTTGTTTCCAAAATATGTTCGATCAAATTACTCAAAGGCTGTCATTAAAAGTTATTTAAATGAAAATGTGATAAAGATTCCAAAGTATTTTTACATGGGAGTAGAAAGGGACAGATTCTGCATGCCATACTCAGAATGATCACTGTTTCCAGTGTAATTCATCAATAAAAAATGATGTGCATGTGGTGAAATCGAAACTACTAAACACTGTCTTCTAGAATGTCCGAATTACACGGCTCTCCGTCTACATACAATAGCACCTTTGCCTTTTCCAATTTATATTGATATACACCTATATGGAGTAGAATTGTAAAGTGATAAGGAAAACATTTTGATAAATCAACACACTTTGACTTTCATCTTAGAATCAAAACGTTTCAAGTAATTAAATTCTACACATTATTGCTATTCTATAATAATGCTTATTCGTCCAACTATATGCATTGGAACATTACATATTGCAGCTATATATATGTACATATGTATATACAGACAGATGGCCTGTACAGAAACACCCGCAGTCTAAGTGACAGTCAATTGTAAATTGTACACACAACATGGTTGAATTTTGCTACTGTAGCTGATTGAGTTTGTTTTGTTTAATGTAAGCACATGTGATCCAATATTTTGTATTACGGAGAGAGGAATTACTATATTAAGGAACTCTTGTTTCTCGATCCCTTTAATGTTTAGTATGTATGTTTTCGATAATAAATATTGTTCAAACCAAATTAAGCATATGTCATAAATACCCAGCATGACCCTCTTCGTACAAGGTAGTTAATATGGACGGAGCTAAATTGGTGTTAGGATTCACAAGGATTCACACATAATAAGTAAGAAGAAAAACTTGGAAGTACGCAATAAATTAAATCACTAATGTTTAAAAGACAGTAGTGAATAACTTAAAAACAAAATTATGTTAAAATATTAGTGCAAAAGCATGGTCAATACTCTCATGGACTATTATTATGTAAGTAACCTTTTGTAGTGGCTCCAGGTTCAATGTGATAGTAAACGCGGAAATAAACAGTAAGCAATTTGTAGTACTATTGTTTGAAAATTGATATTTGTGGAACAAGAATTAACAAACAAAAAACGCAAAAACACAGCAGATTAATATGTTCTTTATAATATAATGTACTGATGCTTAATCACTGTAACGTAAATTCCCATCATTGGTGTCATTTGGTTATAGACTAAGACGAGGTAAGCTGAGAGTGTCATATATATTGGATTCGGATGTAACGGTATCAAACTGACGACGATCAGAGGTTTCCCGGGATTTCACAATTATTCTGCCAATGAATGAGGTTTTCAGATACGAACGTAATGTCAAGATTATTCTTTAGTTTGCGTTTATGGGAGTAAGCTTATTGTCTTTTACGGTACGAGATGAAGCGGGTGATTATAGAAACTCTTTATTTTAGCAATTGTGTATGTCCTGCCGAACTAATATTTTATTCGAGGTCTAGGTTACATATATTCAGAACTAGGTTATCAGAATCAACAGGAAAGATTAGTTTTCCATTATCACTAGATGGAAGACGGACGTTATTAAAACGTAGGCTGACTCTACGAGAGTACAGTTGTTGGTCGTCAAGTTATTTCTCAAGTACTATCATTTTGGACTGAAGATGTTTAATGATCTCATCCTGTTCTTGGATTTTTTTTTCCAAAATGTTCGATACTTTTCTGACATGCAGCTTGAATGGTTTTACTCATCGTTGCTCCTGCTATGGTACATCTAGTGTTTTATATCGTGTCTTCAGAAATTGACCCACTAGAATTAGGGTTGAGTTTTATTTGAGGTTCATTTTGTTTTTAGTGAAGTGATGTTTCTTCAGAGTCACTAGGAAAACCTCTTTTACCTGGGACAAACACAATTTCTTCCGCCATTGTCTTTGTTTTGATTACAAGTTCAATTTAGAAAACGAACACACCGACAATTTTAAGCACTTTAGACAGAATAAAATTACATAGAAACTATCCGTGATCACTATAGCATATTTTGTACACAAACTTTTCAGTCAAAAAACACTATAAATGACCCTTAGGTGACGGCGCTACCCGAGACGTGACTCGACCATACTATGCCATCTTTCTTATATGTGCATGTGGTGTCCAACAAATATTGTGTTTTGTTTTCGTTTTTCTTGTCATCTTGTATACCCTATGTTGCCAGTTTCTCAGGATTGTCCATGCTCGTTCTGTATTGCTTATAGGTATTGATTGCAATACCATTTTGCGCTCAGACATGCTATGTTTCGGTGAAACATCCGGTACAAATGTAAAAGCTTTTTGTTTTTTGCATTGTCCACATATAATAAACATTGTATGTGCATTGTAGGCAAATATAAGATTTATTCGTACGAGCTTTAGAAACAGACAGGAAAGCGAACATGTGACGAACTGAAAAAAGAGACACAATGGCAAATAACGATCAACAAAACACTATAAAGAAATCGAAAAATCGAGCAACGTGGGTGAACTCAGGTTCCCTGGAAGGGTCACCAGTTCCTGTTCCACTAGTGGCACCGATTGTGTTATTGCTAAACCAAACGTACATCATCTGCAATGGAAATTTATATTATTTGACTTTTCAATCTTTTGACTATGAGCGTACCTGACGAAATTTATTACAGAAACACATCGTAGCAAATGGTAAAATATCTACCCCTTTCTTGCCGTTGTGCAATGTCATTTCAAGTATATTCTCTCTGGCATGTTTTCGACACTAAGCTAAGACGAAGCAAATTCCAAATATATGTTCTTAGCATTGTGTTGTCCTTACACATAATAACGGCTAAGTTCCGCTTGACGTAATCACATTCTGGTCCTTTTCGCATTTATTTGGTTCGTGTTGTTCAAATTTAGATATATGGGCTATCTTGTCCCTTTTGTTTTGGTCATTGTGTTGCTCCTTCGATTGCCTACTTCATATTACCCTTCAAACTGTTTTAAAAGTATAGTACAATTATAATGGATATATAAAATACTGAATGGAAAACGAAACGCAGGGTCATCATTTTAGGTGATTTAAGAGTATGTATTCAAATGCTTTTTTCAATAGTAATACATAAGGATAAAAACACATATTTAATCAACAAGTTTTTAAAATTTCATTAGATTTTGATCAATATTTCATGAGTAATTCAAAACAATTTAACAATATCCCCAAATATGTTCAAGTGAAATCGACTAACTCGTCAATATCTCGTATGCCCCCCTCGCGCATCTGCTACAGCAATGATTATCATGTGCATGGAGTTCATCAGAGCATATATCCTTCTCATGGGGATATTTTCCCTCTCTTCCAACAAGGCAGCCCTTAATTGGTCGACAGTAGCAGGGCATTCTGACACCCCATTACTCTCCTGGCCAGTTCATCCCACAGATGTTCGACTGGGGAGAAATCTGGATTGTGCTGAGGCCAATCGAGTGGGTTAATGCTATGATTGGCGAGAACATCTTGGCAAACTCTAGCAACATGGAACCGGGTGTAATCCTGCCGGAAAATTAGGTGATGCTGTTGCACAAATAGAACAGCAACCGGCCAGAGGATATCATCCCTATATATTACGCCTATTAAATTACCTGCTTTAAAAACCGACGGCGACTTTAAACCGTGAAATATCCCTCCCCAGACCATAAGCGAGGGATCCCCAGACACATTCGTCTCAAGAACGCAAGCGTCGGCGAAGCGTTCTCCGCGCCTTCGGTATGCACGACGTTGACCGTCAGGATGAAAAAGAGTGAGCCACGACTCATCTGAGAACAGACATACGACGCACGCGACGTGCACAAGTGAGAGCAAAACCAATGTAAGGTCGACGACCTCGCAGACCAAACTCGCGCAATCGGATTCGCACAGTTTTTGGGTGAATGTAGCGATCATGATTGGCTACCGTAGTAAACACGGTTTCAGTGGCAGCAACGTGGCGATTACGCAGGTGGACAAAGCGAATATCGCTGTCTTGACATGGCGTCATTACGATCGGCAAACTTCCAGTATCTCTCAGACAACGGACAAGACGCTTTATGGTGGAAACATTCACACCGAATTACAAAGCAACTTCGTGTTGCCTTTGACCTTGTATTATCAATGCAATGGCCTGGTCCGTCTGTAAGCTGTGGCATTATTACAGGAGATTCAAGTTAACTTTAAATAGCGAAAAATTATGTGCATACCTCAAGAGTGTAAAGTGGTATGACACGATGGGTTGACGAACTTTTTATCATTATTATGCACCTATTATTTGATTTTTATCACTTTCTCTGTGTCAAATGATAACTTTCACGGTTGAATAACTTTAGAAACCGAATTTAGTGCACACTGACCAAGCCACTTGTCTGCCCAGTTTTCATTATTTTATGCCACGCAGTTAAAAATACGAACATATTATGTTGCCCTGCGTTTCTTTTCCCCTTCATTATATTATATCTCTCTGCTGATAATGCTAACAATATAGATTACCTTGTTTTCATATCATCTTTTTCTGTTAACTCTGTATTACATAAGCTAAACACATACACTAAAACTTACTAAAGCGTAAAACCAGTCAAAATACACAGGTATATACGTTAAATGTTACACTACACTACATCAGTACAATAAGATTTATAGCAATACTATATTTAAAAATATGAAAACAGATATATATATATAATGACTGTTGATTATTACTGGTCATTCATGTGATGGCAATTGTATTATACTAAAATGACTAACACTATTTATTATATAAATATCGATGAAATACCGTGATTCTCGAGTTAAATAAAAACGATATTTTCACTCGTTAAATTACCATTTTTATTTTCACTCTCGCTATTTTTCCCTCCATTTTTCGAGCCAGAACTATTTTTTTAGAATATTATATGGAGTGATGTCCCTTTGCTTCATTTCATTGACAGCTTGTTAGTTTCATTAACGATAAAGGAAAGACTTAAAGAAAATAAACAAAATGATATCTTAATCTAGTATTGCATTGTGATACAATAAAAGGCAGGTAATTTTGACAAACATTGAGAGTTTTAATACTTTTAATGGCAGGATTATGCTCTAAAAACATGTGGTCTCGGCAGAAAGAATCTTTCCAACAGTAAAACTTTAACCACTCCCCAAAAATCGTCTGCTATAAATTATCTCCAAATAACAGTGTTCGTTCTATTGCTTCATGTGACGAACTGAAAAAAGAGACACAAGGGCAAATAACGATCAACAAAACACTATAAAGGAAACGAAAAATCGAGCAACGTGGGTGAACTCAGGTTCCCTGGAAGGGTCACCAGTTCCTGTTCCACTAGTGGCACCGATTGTGTTATTGCTAAACCAAACGTACATCATCTGCAATGGAAATTTATATTATTTGACTTTTCAATCTTTTGACTATGAGCGTACCTGACGAAATTTATTACAGAAACACATCGTAGCAAATGGTAAAATATCTACCCCTTTCTTGCCGTTGTGCAATGTCATTTCAAGTACATTCTCTCTGGCATGTTTTCAACACTAAGCTAAGACGAAGCAACTTTCAAATATATGTTCTTAGCATTGTGTTGTCCTTACACATAATAACGGCTAAGTTCCGCTTGACGTAATCACATTCTGGTCCTTTTCGCATTTATTTGGTTCGTGTTGTTCAAATTTAGATATATGGGCTATCTTGTCCCTTTTGTTTTGGCCATTGTGTTGCTGCTTCGATTGTCTACTTCAGATTATCCTTCAAACTGTTTTAAAATTATAGTACAATTATAATGGATATATAAAATACTGAATGGAAAACGAAACGCAGGGTCATCATTTTAGGTGATTTAAGAGTATGTATTCAAATGCTTTTTTCAATAGTAATACATAAGGATAAAAACACATATTTAATCAACAAGTTTTTAAAATTTCATTAGATTTTGATTAATATTTCATGAGTAATTGAAAACAATTTAACAATATCCCCCAATATGTTCAAGTGATATCGACTAACTCGTCAATATCTCGTATACCCCCCTCGCGCATCTGCTACAGCAATGATTATCATGTGCATGGAGTTCATCAGAACATATATCCTTCTCATGGGGATATTCTCCCACTCTTCCAACAAGGAAGCCCTTAATTGGTCGACAGTAGCAGGGCATTCTGACACCCCATTACTCTCCTGGCCAGTTCATCCCACAGATGTTCGACTGGGGAGAAATCTGGATTGTGCTGAGGCCAATCGAGTGGGTTAATGCTATGATTGGCGAGAACATCTTGGCAAACTCTAGCAACATGGAACCGGGTGTAATCCTGCCGGAAAATTAGGTGATGCTGTTGCACAAATAGAACAGCAACCGGCCAGAGGATATCATCCCTATATATTACGCCTATTAAATTACCTGCTTTAAAAACCGACGGCGACTTTAAACCGTGAAATATCCCTCCCCAGACCATAAGCGAGGGATCCCCAGACACATTCGTCTCAAGAACGCAAGCGTCGGCGAAGCGTTCTCCGCGCCTTCGGTATGCACGACGTTGACCGTCAGGATGAAAAAGAGTGAGCCACGACTCATCTGAGAACAGACATACGACGCACGCGACGTGCACAAGTGAGAGCAAAACCAATGTAAGGTCGACGACCTCGCAGACCAAACTCGCGCAATCGGATTCGCACAGTTTTTGGGTGAATGTAGCGATCATGATTGCCTACCGTAGTAAACGCGGTTTCAGTGGCAGTAACGTGGCGATTACGCAGGTGGACAAAGCGAATATCGCTGTCTTGACATGGCTTCGTTGCGGTCGACAAACTTCCAGTATCTCTCAGACAACGGACAAGACGCTTTATGGTGGAAACATTCACACCGAATTACAAAGCAACTTCGTGTTGCCTTTGACCTTGCATTATCAATGCAATAGCCTGGTCCGTCTGTAAGCTGTGGTATGATTACAAGAGATTCAAGTTAACTTTAAATAGCGAAAAATGATGTGTATACCTCAAGAGTGTAAAGTGGTATGACATGATGTGTTGACGAACGTTTTATCATTATTCTGCACCTATTATTAGATTTTTACCACTTTCTCTGTGTCAAATGATAACTTTCACGGTTGAATAACTTTAGAAACCGAATTTAGTGCACACTGACCAAGCCACTTGTCTGCCCAGTATTCATTATTTTACGCCACGCAGTTAAAAATACGAACATATTATGTTACCCTGCGTTTCTTTTTCACTTCAGTATATTATATCTCTCTGCTGATAATGCTAACAATATAGATTACCTTGTTTGCATGTCATCTTTTTCTGTTAACTCTGTATTACATAAGCTAAACACATCCACTAAAACTTACTAAAGCGTAAAACCAGTCAAAATACAAAGGGAGATAATACACAGGTATATACGTTAAATGTTACACTACACTACATCAGTACAATAAGATTTATAGCAATACTATATTTAAAAAAATGAAAACAGATATATATATAATGACTGTTGATTATTACTGGTCATTCATGTGATGGCAATTGTATTATACTAAAATGACTAACACTATTTATTATATAGATATCGATGAAATACCGTGATTTTCGAGTTAAATAAAAACGATATTTTCACTCGTTAAATTACCATTTTTATTTTCACTCTCGCTATTTTTCCCTCCATTTTTCGAGCCAGAACTATTTTTTTAGAATATTATATGGAGTGATGTCCCTTTGCTTCATTTCATTGACAGCTTGCTAGTTTCATTAACGATAAAGGAAAGACTTAAAGAAAATAAACAAAATGATATCTTAATCTAGTATTTCATTGTGATACAATAAAAGGCAGGTAATTTTGACAAACATTGACAGTTTTAATACTTTTAATGGCAGAATTATGCTCTAAAAACATGTCGTCTCGGCAGAAAGAATCTTTCCAACAGTAAAACTTTAACCACTCCCCAAAAATCGTCTGCTATAAATTATCTCCAAATAACAGTGTTCGTTCTATTGCTTCATGTGACGAACTGAAAAAAGAGACAAAAGGGCTAATAACGATCAACAAAACACTATAAAGAAAACGAAAAATCGAGCAACGTGGGTGAACTCAGGTTCCCTGGAAGGGTCACCAGTTCCTGTTCCACTAGTGGCATCGATTGTGTTATTGCTAAATCAAACGTACATCATCTGCAATGGAAATTTATATTATTTGACTTTTCAATCTTTTGAATATGAGCGTACCTGCCGAAAGTTATTACAGAAACACATCGTAGCAAATGGTTAAATATCTACCTTTCTTGCCGTTGTGCATTGTCATTTCAAGTACATTCTCTCTGGCATGTTTTCAACACTAAGCTAAGACGAAGCAACTTTCAAATATATGTTCTTAGCATTGTGTTGTCCTTACACATAATAACGGCTAAGTTCCGCTTGACGTAATCACATTCTGGTCCTTTTCGCATTTATTTGGTTCGTGTTGTTCAAATTTAGATATATGGGCTATCTTGTCCCTTTTGTTTTGGCCATTGTGTTGCTCCTTCGATTGCCTACTTCAGATTATCCTTCAAACTGTTTTAAAATTATAGTACATTTATAATGGATATATAAAATACTGAAGGAAAAACGAAACGCAGGGTCATCATTTTAGGTGATTTAAGAGTATGTATTCAAATGCTTTTTTCAATAGTAAAACATAAGGATAAAAACACATATTTAATCAACAAGTTTTTAAAATTTCATTAGATTTTGATCAATATTTCATTAGTAATTGAAAACAATTTAACAATATCCCCAAATATGTTCAAGTGAAATCGACTAACTCGTCAATATCTCGTATGCCCCCTCGCGCATCTGCTACAGCAATGATTATCATATGCATGGAGTTCATCAGAGCATATATCCTTCTCATGGGGATATTCTCCCACTCTTCCAACAGGGAAGCCCTTAATTGGTCGACAGTAGCAGGGCATTCTGACGCCCCCTTACTCTCCTGACCAGTTCATCCCACAGATGTTCGACTGGGGACAAATCTGGATTGTGCTGAGGCCAATCGAGTGGGTTAATGCTATGATTGGCGAGAACATCTTGGCAAATTCTGGCAACATGGAACCGGGCGTAATCCTGCTGGAAAATTAGGTGATGCTGTTGCACAAATAGAACAGCAACCGGCCAGAGGATTTCATCCCTATATATTACGCCTATTAAATTATCTCCTATCACAATCGACGGCGACTTTAAACCGTGATATATCCCTCCCCAGACCATAAGCGAGGGATCCCCAGACATATTCCTCTCAAGAACGCAAGCGTCGGCGAAGCGTTCTCCGCACCTTCGGTATACACGACGACGACCGTCAGGATGAAAAAGAGTGAACCGCGACTCATCTGAGAACAGACATACGACGCACGCGACTTGCACAAGTGAGAGCAAAACCAATGTAAGGTCGACGATTTCGCAGACCAAACTCGCGCAATCGGATTCGCACAGTTTTTGGGTGAATGTAGCGATCATGATTGCCTACCGTAGTAAACGCGGTTTCAGTGGCACTAACGTGGCGATTACGCAGGTGGACAAAGCGAATATCGCTGTCTTGACATGGCTTCGTTACGGTCGGCAAACTTCCAGTATCTCTCAGACAACGGACAAGACGCTTTATGGTGGAAACATTCACACCAAATTACAAAGCAACTTCGTGTTGCCTTTGATCAATGCAATAGCCTGGTCCGTCTGTAAGCTGTGGCATGATTACAAGAGATTCAAGTTAACTTTAAATAGCGAAAAATGATGTGTATACCTCAAGAGTGTAAATTGGTATGACACGACGTGTTGACGAACGTTTTATCATTATTCTGCACCTATTATTCGATTTTTACCACTTTCTCTGTGTCAAATGGTAACTTTCACGGTTGAATAACTTTAGAAACCGAATTTAGTGCACACTGACCAAGCCACTTGTCTGCCCAGTTTTCATTATTTTACGCCACGCAGTTAAAAATACGAACATATTATGTTACCCTGCGTTTCTTTTCCCCTTCAGTATATTATATCTCTCTGCTAATAATGCTAACAATATAGATTACCTTGTTTGCATGTCATCTTTTTCTGTTAACTCTGTATTACATAAGCTAAACACATACAATAAAACTTACTAAAGCGTAAAACCAGTCAAAATACAAAGGGAGATAATACACAGGTATATACGTTAAATGTTACACTACACTACATCAGTACAATAAGATTTATATCAATACAAGATTTAAAAAAATGAAAACAGATATATATATAATGACTGTTGATTATTACTGGTCATTCATGTGATGGCAATTGTATTATACTAAAATGACTAACACTATTTATTATATAGATATCGATGAAATACCGTGATTTTCGAGTTAAATAAAAACGATATTTTCACTCGTTAAATTACCATTTTTATTTTCACTCTCGCTATTTTTCCCTCTATTTTTCTAGCCAGAACTATTTTCTTAGAATATTATATGGAGTGATGTCCCTTTGCTTCATTTTATTGACAGATTGTTAGTTTCATTAACGATAAAGGAAAGCTTTAAAGAAAATAAACAAAATGATATCTTAATCTAGTATTGCATTGTGATACAATAAAAGGCAGGTAATTTTGACAAACATTGACAGTTTTAATACTTTTAATGGCAGAATTATGCTCTGAAAACATGTCGTCTCGGCAGAAAGAATCTTTCCAACAGTAAAACTTTAACCACTCCCCAAAAATCGTCTGCTATAAATTATCTCCAGATAACAGTGTTCGTTCTATTGCTTCTTGCGAAATGAATCCAAATTTGTCACAGCTTTCGACAACCACAAGTATTAGTTCAATGACTTATGACACCAAGATGTCATCTCCTTTTTTATGGGAACACTTATATTTACGGAGGAACTTTTAGTTTTAACAATCCCCAGTCTAGTCAAAAAATACAAACTGATGATTCCAGACTACAAATAGCAAAAACAAAATATAAACTAATCCTACATTTATCGTTTAGTGATTCCGATTCTGATTGAACTTTAGTCCATTTTCTTTCCGTTATATTCCGTTTGAATTAAACATTTAAAGTTTGTACCGTTTGGACCCACATTTAACGATGTGCACGTCCTAGCTGTGCTATTGTGTAATTACTTGTTTTCTAATTATTTATATAATCCGTCGAATTTGAAATAATTTTGGTTTCGTTAACGGCCAAATATTGGTATGCGTCAGACTTCTTTCACAAAAAATAATTTCCACGAGGTTTTAAATGAAATGTACATAATAAAAACGAAACACAAATCAAGTGTCAATAAATAAAACTGTGTCTTTCAAGGTCGAGTGCATACTACGGTCACAAAGTTTACAAGTAAACAACATGAAAATTACATTCCTAATCGAAATATGTGCACATGAATTTATTTATTTACAAAATTGAAAGCATTAGACAAACATTTCAGTCATCAATCCATGTTCAAAGGGCGGCACGATTTTAACTTAAAAAAATAAAGTGGGCGGAGTCAACGGGTGGCCAAGGACACAGTTGTATATTAATGCGCAATAAAGACAAACACATACAATGCAGATGAAAGAATATATCAAATGTTTGGCTCAAAACAGTCTATATAATAAACAGTATAACTAACTTCGATGTCCGATTACCAAATAAATATGTCACTCAGGACCATACAACACTGATAATTCTCTCATGCGCTTCGCGTATTCGTGATTTATAGTGACATATTTTTGGTAATCGGATATCACAGTTAGTTATGCTATAATTATATGACATGTTACTAATATTAACGATACAAGGTTAAGGTACTGGTACTTTTTTGTTTTTCTCTAATAAATGTAACGCTTTCAATAAAGATTGTAATTAGCGATAACACAAATTAATGAAATACTTGAAAAATAATATATTAACAAAAACGATAACATTTTCGAAGTATCTTCCCTGATCTAATATTATTATTTTAATTACTTGTATTGCAATAAACATGTAAAATGTAAACAAAATGGGGAAGGGGTGGGGGGAGGGGGAGAAGTATTAGTGTGTTATTATTTAAATTTTAAGTTCATTATTGGGTTTGATTACAAACAATATACCCGGTTTTGATTTTCACCTTTTTCTATTACTGCATTTTATAATACAGTATACAATTGTTAGTAATTCAGAGGTGACTCGTTATTTATCTATCTATGCTCGATAATTAACGTTATTCAAATGTAGATATCAAACTTAGTGTGCATTTTGTACATTGACAAAGCGACTATGTTTTTAATTATTTTCACTCTCGTTTTTTTTTATGGGGTTCCGTGTTGCTCATCTTGTTTAGTATTTTGTGTTGTCCTATTATGTATCGTTACGTTCTAATGTCCGTGTTGTGATGTTCGTTATGATTTCAGCATTAAAACGATGTTCATTTCGTCTTTACATCCAATTATTTGTAAGAGGGTTGATGTCTTATTTACGTTATTTGTGTTTGTTTGCACATGGTTGTGCCCAACACATATTGTGTTGTATTTTTGCTTTGTGTTTCGTCTTATAATGTACCCTATGTTTCTAGTGTCTCTGGATTGTCCGTGTTTGATTGCTCCTTAGATATTCTCTAATGTGATCACATGTACTACAAAAACGTACCACATGTACTACAAAAATGTACCACATGTACTTTAGTAATTAAATATTGCCCACACTGATTAATTCAGCAATACATGAAATTATTGTTGCATGGTTATACATTATATGTTTCTTTATACATAATAAAAACGTATATATCAAATTTAGGCTCTTTTATTTTATTGCTTCCAAAATTTTTAATTATTTGGCCTTCCATCATTCCTAATGAAGGTTATTCCCGAAACATGTCGTGAGCACTGAATTGATATCTACGTTTGCATTAGTGCGCACGACGCGTTTCCGGAATAACATTCATTATGTATGCTAAATATCAAAATTGTCGAAAGAGAATAATTTAAATGTGTTTGGCAACAATAAAGGCGAATGACCTAAACATGATAGCATGGGAGAAGCGAGCGTTAGCTTCAATATATTAAATCTTTGTGACGGAGACATTGTAATATATAACATATGTGCACTATGAAAAGGTTCAATGGCGTAACCCATCATGTAATTATTGCCCGGCCACTGGAAGGCATACTATATTTAGAGAAAGATAGTTAATTTGAGACTAAGAATAATTAACAATACCACCTCTTTTCATATGTACACACGTGACATAATAATTGTGAACAAGGTGTTGATATCTCATGAAAAACATGTTTGAAAGATAAATTGAGACGAGTCTTTACAGATCCTTGATTTAATAGATTAATACTAATTGTATCATAAATACGCATTTTTCCTTTGAAGTTTGTATGCAGTAATCAACAATAGTGAACTTTTACAAACCATGGTCTAACATGAAGATTTTGACGTCGTTCCATGATTTTTACGTCATAGATCTGTTATTCGATGATGTTGACGTCAGATCCTGATGTTATTCCATGACTTTGACGTCATCATGTAATTTCTATGACATTACAAGGTAGAAGTGCATGAGTAAATTCTATCATTAATTGATTTGGAGTTTAACTGAACAATTTTCAATGTTATAATATTGCATAATTCCACATATGATGAATTAACAGATTAATAAAACTACTTAGAATAACGTACTTGGTTTAATACATATTACATGAAGCAGCGCTGTCCTTATGCATGGGCACGCTGGACAGTTACCGGGGAGTCTCATGAGCACAGGGGACCATGCTAATATGTGACCGCGTCTAATTCGTGTTATTAATAATGTCTCTTTTATTTACATATGCCTAGAGGAAAATGTAGAAAGATTTTACCATTCCAGAATGCAGCGGCGGGCAGACAACCGCCTTCAGTAGCACCACGTCAGATGGAAAATAAGAATCCTAGAAGAAGAGGACCACGGGGCACAGTTGGAGCAAGTGGAAGAATATGGGGTCCCTGATCACATTCACAAGCCCGATGATAATGAACCACAACCTGCCTATCAACCTGCTCCTGCTCAGGACCCTCAACCCGCCCATCAGCCTACTACTGCTCAAGAACATGACAATGAAAATGCTCCTGTACCACAAGTTGTACAGCCGGTGCCACAGCTTGAAAATGATGAGGCTTTAAGTATACCTTCAAAGAGTGATATTGATGGTTTTGTATCACAAAAATGTGTAATTAAATATGGAATTTAGAATATATTGATTTGGCACATCTATTTTATAAAAATGTTGTTAGTTATATTGATAAACCGGAAAAAAAAGTACTTTTTGATGAAGATGGTGATATCTTACTTGAACGCAGCAAGTACCAAAAGGTAAAATCTATCACAAATATTGAAGAGTGGACGGAGGTTTTTTTTTTAATTATATAAAAAAAATTGCTAAAAAAATTACAGGCACTTGCCAATAATTTAATCAGTTACATGTCTATTACCTTTCTCTATCAAGAGTTGTAGTTCCTGCTACGCTACACAACATCTCTGTCAACGCTCATTACACTCGATTTTTGTAAAATTAAGAAAAAGTAAAAAAAATCTACTTAAAATTGTTTTAATTATTGTAAATATCAATAAAGATGAAAATAAATCACATAATTAAATTTGATTTGTGATCGTTTTTAACTTTTTGATGTTTACCTCCGCAAAATAGTTCTCCAAGAAGTGGGGGGTAAAATCATTTTTAAGAGAGAATTGATTTGAAATGAGTGATTTATTTTCGTCTTTACAAAAATTAAAACAATTTTAAGTACATTTTGTTGACTCTTTCTAAGTTTTACAAGAATCTTGTAAAATGAGCATTGACAGAGATGTTGTATAGCGTAGCAGGAACGACAACTCTGGATATAGAATGGTCTATTATAAGAAGTGCGGTTCCGGATGTACCATTTGAAAAAAAATGTACAAGTATGACCAACAGTTCCGCCTAAGAATGGCAAGGGATCACAGTCGATGATGGGCCGAAATTGATGGTCAATTGTGGTTACAGTTTGTAGCAACTGGTTGCAACAGTGTAACACAAAATACACCACGTATATCATATACTGTAAATAGGCCGTCCTATGACTATAATTTCAAAAGTTATTGTTCACGTATAAATTGTATGTATAATCATACCTGCATCCGTTGTGGTAATTTTCACCCATCGGTTTATTGTCAACAGTCATTTAATACTTTTGGCAATCCTGGTAGCTATACAGATAGACCACCAAACATTGCACAGATATATTCAACAAACATACGGATGGAAAGCCCGTCTGTACAACCAGCTTACATAATTCCTATGCTCCGAGAGCAGGGCAAAACTTTGATTTTCGTTTGAGGCCAAACATTGCCAGCTTTCCTGGACAGCAACTCAGTTTACACAAAAACCAAAATTAAAATGTTTTTTGAAATGATTTGTTTTGCAGGAAGGGACAGGCATTTGGACATATGGTGTATGGGGTATTCTCCAATTAATCTTCATAGATTGTCATCTGTTGATTCTGACCGAGAGGCAGCTGATATTTTATATAATGGCTTTAGGTATGGTTTTCGCATACATTATGCAGGACCGAGAGTACCTTATGAATCAAGAAATCTAAAATCAGTTTTGAGTAATCCCGCAATAGCGTGGAAAAAGGTAATGCATTGAGCAAATGCTGGTATAATTGCGGGGCCGTTTTCCTGTCGTCCAATTTAAAATTTCAGAGTGTGTCCCACTGGACTGGTCCCCAAAAAGACTACCGGAATTCGCTTAATTACAAACTTGTCGTCACCAATTAATAGAAGTGTTAATGATGTAGAAGTTACACATCAGTTCAGAATTCATCTTTTGATAGAGCAGTTGTTATGCTTAAAAAAACTTGGTTTTAGCGCACAGTGTTCTAAAATGGACGTACAATCTGCATTTATATTAGTGCCAATGTATCAAGGATAATTTTATTTGCTAGGATTTAAAATTGGAAATTGGTACTTTATTGAGAAATGTTTATCCATGGGCTTTTCGGTTTCATGTAGTCATTTTGAATGGTTTTCTTCTTTTTTGCATTGGGTTACGGAAATGGAATCGGGTTTATATGAAATTGGTCACTATCTTGATGATTTATTTATTTGCTGGTGCTGATAAAACTAGTAATTGTTCAAAGTTAATGAATACCTTCACCGAAGTTTGTTCACAATTATGTGTCCCAATAGCTGATGATCAAACGGAAGGTCAATCAACAAAGACAACTTATTTGGGCTTTTTTAATTGACACGAAAAAGATGTTAATTCACAGTTCTGATGAAAAGTTGCAAGAGCTATTATATTTTTAAACGAAACAAGTAAACGTAAAAAGATAACATTACGAAAACTTCAGTCATTATGTCGTTCATTAGCATTTTGTGCGAGAGCTTTACCAGCCGGTCGTGCATTTAGCAGGCGCTTGTATTTAGCATGTGACAGTGCCCGGAATCCTCACCATTTGATAAGAATAAAAAAAAGCTATGCAGAGTGATATATTAACATGGACACTGTTTTTAGAAAATATTAACGTTTTATATTTTTTACATTTCGGATGACTCTTGGGTCTCAATTCAGTATTAAAACGTTGCACAGACAGTGTTGGTGTGTTTCTAAAGGTTGTGGTATTCATTTTGACGGTAAATGGTCATATTTGAATTGGCCCTCTGAATGGGAACATGGGAATATTTTGAAGGATATTACATATTTAGAATTAATACACATAGCTTTATCAGTGTATCTATGGGGAAATCAATGGCATGGAAAGAAAATATTATTCCACTCAATCAGTCTGATGTAGAGATTTTGAACTCTTGCACGTCAAAGTCAGAGAGAGTTATTACACTTGTTAGGCATATTGTGTTTTGATCTTTATCAGGAAATTTCCACAGAGAAGCACAATTTATACCTGGCTATAACCAACGTTTTCGCTGACTTGATTTCTCGTGGTAATTTTCAGTAATTCAAGAAATTGGTACCATTGGCGGATATATTTCAGACACCAGTTCCAGAGTCGTTTTGGAAATTATTAGACCACAATGTGTAAAATTATTAGAAGCGTCCAATTCAAATAATACTTGGTTAACTTATCGCAATGGCTTGTCATATTTTCAGAAATTTCGACAAAATCATGGTTTGAATAATGTTTGGCCATATCCTATTACATATATAGCTAATCATGTAGCATTCGTGTTCAAACAAGGTTATTCCCCCTCAACGGTCACAGCATATTTGGCAGGAATTAGCTAATATATTAAGAGTAACGCCTTGAAGACGTTGCACAATCCTTAATAATTCAAAAGATGATTAGAGGAATTTTTCGTTTAGACAAAAGGCATGACTGCCGTAAACCTATCACGATAGAAATACTGATAAAGCTTACAGAAGCGTTGAACACACTTTGTTTTTTCTGTATATGAATCCGTTTTATTCAGTTGTACATTTTCAATTGCCTTTTACGGGTATTTAATGGAAGGTGAAATATCCATGTCAAGCTTGAATAGTAATCATATTGTAAAGATATCTGATGTATCGTTTGATTCTAAAGCCGAGATTCTTTACGTTACAATTCCATTTTCAAAGACTGACCAGTTAGGGCAGTAAATTACTTTAATACTGAAACGAAGTGTTCACACTTCAGTGTGTTCTGTTAATTTAATGTTGAATTATTTTTCAATGAGGCCAAATATGGAAGGGCCGTTGTTTTGTCACATGAATAAGCAAAATCTCACTCGTTATTAATTTTCAAAAAATGTTGAAAAATGCTTTGACGTTCACTGGCTATAATCCATGTGAATTTAATACCCATTCATTGCGTATAGGTGCTACAACACAATCATTTTTAAATAGCATGGACGAAAAAAAAAACATTATGGCAAATGGTCGCTGGAAATCGTCATGCTACAAACGATATATTCGGTTGAATATGTTACCATAATTTTTGTTTTCAGCCATTAACAAATATATATGGGTGGCTGGTTCTTCAATAATTCAAAGAGCTGGTGAGCACTCAGAAATTAGACCAACAGATACATCTTTAGGATTAAAGCAACTTGGATATCAATTAGTGTGGGTTGGAATGCCTGGTATGAGATGGGGAAACGTTGTTCCTTTGATTCACAGTCTGTTAAATTACATGGGCATTCCGTTTGTAGTAATTATACATTGCGGAGGTAATGATATTGGCTTTGTTCCCTGTGGAGAATTACTTTTTCACATTAAGTTTACTATCGCTATTCTTTCAAATATGCTACCTGGTACATCTCTTGCATGGTCAAGTATACTACCTAGATTGAAATGGAGGTATTCCAAATTTATAAGAAATATGGAAATTACCAGAAAGAGAGTGAACAGAGGCGTCCGTTCGTACTTATTAAAGATAGGCGGATATGTTATAAGACATCCTGATTTCGATGACAAACACCCCGCTTTGTTTTAAAAGGATGGTGTACATTTGTCGTTTATTGCCAATGACATGTTTTCTTATCCAAATACAAGGTGCTCTCCAAACATTTTTGAAATACTCTATTGTTTGGTTTATCCTTTTAAATGAGATAAGCAAATGTGGAAATGAATGCTTTATATATGTGTTGCCTTTGTTAAAGATGCTTTATTAATTTCATGCAGCAAATTTGAAATATGAAAAATTTGATTGTTTACCATGTTCATTGACATTTTTTTTCTGAAGCTTGAGTTGTAATTTTGACAAATCTAAAGTGTATTGACTTTGACAATTTATTGAATGTTGAAATTGCACATAAGACAGAGTGTCTTTTTGTTAATGTTGTTTGAAAAAAACTGATGCATAAGACTGCCTAATTTGTCATGGGGTAAATTTCTTTGCAGATTTACAATTTACTGTTGTAGAACCCAAATATGCATTCTGCTGCTATGGTGTACCCATCAGCTGATTATAGACTGTCCTTAGTGTTGGCTCGCCCTTCAGTACATTGAAGAATCGTCAACATTTATTGATTGACAATTTGATTGTTTCTTTATTTGTTTGATGTTTAAAAAATGGTTGAGTAAATGCCAGGACAAATTAGCAGCCATATTTTTGTTTTGTTTAGCCTTAATACGAACTGAATCACTATGATACAAAACTGTTCTTCTACAAAGCGTAAAATACATGTTCTCATATGTTTTTTTCTTCTGATACAAGCTAATATGCAATGATAGAATTTAATTAATAATAAAAATTAAGTTCGGTTATTGTCATTTGAAATAAATTATATCGAGTCTTGCATCAATATTGATTCATTTTCCCCTATTGGTGTTCCCCTTGATATTCGCATGCTAATGAGTGTTGCCCGTGAAAACACAATCCGTGCATTTCGCCTCAGCTACAAACGACCAGTCTGAAGGAAAGATTTGACCAGGCAACACGTTTTTTTTTAAATCAGTTCACCCTACCCTGCCCTACCCTTTATTTGAACATATTCTGCTGTTGTGTTTTTATTATGTCAGGAGACATGGGTGTACGATTATACAAACATCGTCATGGCATTCATCTAACAGTTGGACATTTAATGCTTTATGTCATATATGTCGATGTTGTGGATTATGTTTTAAAAGGACGGAGATGCCGAAAGTACCTTCTGTTGCTATAGTGTACCCAGCAGCTGATAATAACTTTCCTTATTGTTGGCTCTCCCTTCAGTACATTGAAGAATCGTCATCATTTATTGATTTACAATCTGATTGTTTGTTTATTTGTTTAATGTTTAAACAATGTTAGAGTAAATGCCATGACAAATTAGCAGCCAAACATATAGTTTTGTTTTGCTTAGCCTTAATAAGAACTCAAATACCATTATAAAAAACTGTTCTTCTACAAACCGTAAAATAAATGTTCCCATAAGTTGTTCTTAAGATTCCATAAAATTAGTTTATTACATGGTGTGCATTTTGCTTTGAATACATCTTTTAAATATAGATTCTTCTGCTAAATCTGAATGTATGCATGCCCTCTCTCGCATACAATACATATATATAATATTACTGCTTTAAGTTATTATAAAAAAATATATAATACAATGTAATTTTCATGAATTTGATTATTAATAATAAGCACCTATGAATGAATTCCAAACACATATATCTTTTTGCACTAAACTATTGTAAGATCTATAATATAATATTTACATCTGCCATATCGTAAATTTGTGTCACCCATAAAAACTAACAGATATAATTGATGCCTTAATAACGTGCAACTGCTCCTGTTTTGAGATCGATCAAGAAATGGACGCCATATTATTAATTATCGACATTGTTTACGGAGTTTGTCGAATCGTCATTAAATCAGTACAACAATGCACTTATTTCTTATTTTTTGTGAATCTGCTTTTATTCGGTGTTAATTACAAACAAAGAACCATGCAAGTTGGCAGTTAATAAGCGACAAAATACAAATTATTCATTTCCACCTGTCACTAGTAAGGTCAATTGCATACGGAAAAAGCGAGGTCAAATTATTTTCTTGCAAGCAAATAAGTAATCGATTATAATTTTCGTTCGATAAGCTGTTTAGTGTGGACTATTTACCTGTATTTCATCATTTGAAAGCTATTTACCAGTCTCCAAAGCATATCATTTTTATGGTCGAAATCGTAGGTAATGCCCCTTTATATTTGTGTTCATATTTTAGGATACTGTAATACAGTCGTTGAGCAGTATGTGTAAATCTAACTTTATCTGTAAGTATATATAATCAATATATGTCTGTAAATACAGTATAATATGCTACAAATAGACAACTATTGGGTTGACTTGTCTACACATTTTTGACATAAAATTAATGAATGAATCTCGGAAATCCATGGGGCTGTTTTGGTCGTTGTCGTGTGGTAGTTCCATTTACAACTGCATATGCAATCAATGCCTATCTCCATTAACGCTGTGAGTTCGAATCCCACTCAAACTTGCTTCAGATCGGTGGTTTTCTCTTGGTACTCTGGTTTCCCCCACCAATAAAACTGACCAACATGATATCACTGAATTTTTTTTTTAATTGGCCATAAACACCATATACCAACTAAGCCATTCATTAATACAATTACTGTTTTGTAATAGTCAATGAGCCAAAATACGCTGTCATCTATCTTGTTCCGCACATGTTAATGAGACACACAATATGAAGATTATAATTGGAAAATGCAATCGTAGTAAAGACATTGTCAATGTGACCATAAAATACACAATAAGATTACACTGATAGAAAATACGTCGACAATGTTAAACATTATCAAAGTTGAGCAAAAGTAAATTAATGTGCATTTCTAAGGCACAATGTCTATATTTGTTCTGCTCTGTCAGTACCCCAGTTTCCCCACCAATAAATCTGAATGCCGCGATATTACTGACAAATTTTGTGAAGTGACGGTAAACTGGACAAATCTAACCCTTTGAGACAAATATACTTATTGCAAGTGAAACGCGTATATAATTTATAGACTTAGAAGACTATTTGTGTGTCTAATTTCAGTAAAAATGGGCCATAGCTACCAAAGTAACATACCCACTAATGGCGATTGTATTTGTGTACCGGTTGCTAAGGAAACGATTTAGATGATGACAGTACAACAGCTTTACTGTATCCCGGTCAAGGCTACATTAACCCAATGTTTGACGGTGGGGTTGGAAATCAAATATTTCAATTCGCTTCATCATAAGGCATAGCAAGATCTAAACATATGAAAATGTTGATAGGAAAAAACTGTAAAACACTAAATAATTTTAATATGAATATTGTTATCCTGAATAATGTATTTATTTGTAATTAAAGAAGGCTTCAGATACTCAAAGGAGATCAAAACGTTGTTTTTGACGAACAGTTGATGGCCATTGACAATGATTGTAATGCTAGGTTAAGGATATATTTACATTCCTACCATTACTTTGATAAACACAGATAATAGCTTAGAAAACAGTTCTCAATCAGACTAAGCATACAAAAAGAAGCAGATTTAAAACTAGAACATATGTTAAAGACATGATATATAATACGAAAAGAAAAACATTTAATTTTGTGTCAAGGTAAACAGAACAGGGTGTGCTTCAATACCAATAACAACAAGACAATACCATTGGTGGGTATACGTAAGCATAGGTGACATGTTGATGTCGCCTCATCCACAGATGGGATTTCAAGTTGCCTCTAAAGGATATTTTAAAAAATGCTGTCGACTGGTATAGCAACACATATAAAAATATAATATTTATTTTGGAATCAAACGGCAAGGACTGGTCAAAGAAAAATATACCGCCAAATGTTCCAGTAATGTACCTAGAATGAAATCCACTCCCCGTAGAGAATGAAAATGTTAGCATTATGTGACCATTATATTAGCACCGTTGGTACCTTAGGATGGTGGATAATATAGCATACTACAATTGACCCGCAAGAGCAAATTCAATATTTTGGGAAGCATTCAATGCATAATACAAATATTGTGTTCTGTCCAAATTGGGTAGGCTTGTGATGTTGTCGAACCGAAACATGATTTTGTCTATCAGATTTGGGTAGGTCTGTCATGTTTTCTGCAACACTTGAATTGACCTATGATATTATTTGTCTGACTCCGAGAGGCCTATCCTATGTTTTCTATTCGACATGAGTAGACCTATAATGTGTTCAATCAGACTCCGATAAGCCTATGGCGTTCTATATAATATTTGGGTAAGCATATTGTGTTTCCTATCAGATTTGGGTAA
Organism: Gigantidas platifrons; assembly: GCA_002080005.1. Lineage (NCBI taxonomy): Eukaryota > Metazoa > Mollusca > Bivalvia > Mytilida > Modiolidae > Gigantidas > Gigantidas platifrons. Next base: position 134,358 of record MJUT01013667.1, read on the forward strand.
GCACATGATGTCTTCTATCAGACGTAGGTATGCATATGCTGGTATGGTACAATATCAATTCCAAATAATATACCATCGTTTTCTGCAAAAAAACACATGTTTAATCCAATAATTCATAAAAACAACATCAAAGTAGAACAGGTCATTTTTGTTTCAATTGCTTATTGCGGAGGTACTTATGCAATAATTATGTAGTAATGAAGCACTAAGTAGAGTGACAAACAATACAAACGTAGATTTGAAATGTAGTGTGCATGACGAGTTTTTGGAATAACCTTCATCAGGTACGCTCAGAATCGAAGAATTGAAAAGAAAAACAATTTACCGTTTTGGTCTGAAATATAGTAATAGTTTATTCATTTCGAAAATGTCGTATTCACCTCAAATACTGCTTAAGACCCCCACATGTGTGTGTCTCACTCCAGTACCTGGATATCCAACGGCACTTGTCGTGTTTTGTTTAATTTTGTGGTCAGTGATTGAAGGCGAGAGGTGTTTACTCGCTTTATTGATATTGGTGGAATTGGTGACCACACCTTTCACAGTGATCAAATCGATTAATACAACATGATCGGAAATAATTAATCAACGGAATATATTTAAATTTTCTTCATTTTTTTCTGGTAGGTTTTCATTTTCCACGAAGCTTTGTAAATCGCTTAAGAACAATGCAAACATAAACCTGACATACGTTCACATTGTTGTCAACGGTATATACAAATGCCTGACCTCCTTCTGTCTTCATGTTGCAAAAAATATAAGAAAAGATACCATGAATGCATTATTTTGTTTTCATCATTTTATGTGTGATATACTAGTATTATAATGTAAGCAACATCTAAGAACTATGAACCAATGTAAGCAAATATCAGATATTACACACTGAAATATGAGTTGTAGCTTTAATACTCTCAGAGAGATGTGCAATAATCAACTTCCTAGATGTGATATTGCATGGCTCCATGTTACGAATCATGTATACCACGGTTTTCCGAGTTAAACTGTTCAGAAATTGAACGCTGCTTCGTGTTCGATTGTTTAACCGTTTAAATCGAAAAACTGTGGAATAAATATTACATATAAAGGTAGAAATATAAATATAAATAATAATAAAAAAGCATAATTCAATGGAAGATATCGGAAAATAGCTAATACATGCTCTATAGATGCAGACGAATTCGGTATATTGGAATTGAACAGGGCGTACACTATCAATTTAAGTTTTCGATATAATCCACAAATGAGGCCATATATAGTGTGGTCCTGTGGCATCGTGGTCGTTATATTTTTAAAAATGGCGGCGAAAATGTGTTGAAATAGCACGTGACTACATAGTATCATATAACCCACGGTACCATATGGTCGAAATATATGCAATATCCGAAATACTCGACCTCAGTTAGCTGTTAAAATTCCCCAAGTTTGCAAACGCGTGAAATCCGTAGCTTTATAGTAAAAATACGTGGTATGATCCATGATTTCAGAGCTATATTTTAAACGTTGATTGTGATTTATTTATGCTAATCGTATCAGATTAAGTCCATTTAAAATATATCTTAGAATGTTTACTTGCTCTCACAACCAGTGGTTTACTGTGTTTAATTAATCCATATTTAATTGTTAGTTGAATTTTGCTATTGATAAATGGTAAGTTCGGAATGCGAACATTGCAATCATATCTTTTGTCATCACGTTTCATTCTCAGTTGGCACTCACTATAATCTGAGCTCGAGTGTGCGCTATTGGTTTCCATTATCATATAGTTCTACCATATAGGACAATTTATGAAATTTATGATTAAAGAGATTGTGTTGTCAGTTAATGATAGCAAATTACATTTACAATAGTGCCCAAATAAAATGTGGCGTTAATCACCATAAATCAAATAAAACCAAATAAATGGAACAAAACCAAATACGACATTGTCAGAACAGTTCCAAAATCTAATAGAAAAACAAAAAATACCACAATGTCAGAACAGTTCCAAAATCTAATATGAAAATTCAATAAAGCAAATCGTAGAAAGAGGAAGAATTGATATCATTATCACGTATATACGTGACCGCACACTTTCCTGACTTGACACAGGCACTTAAATAAAAAGTGGCTGACATAAACTGGTTGTATTGGACAAACCTTCCCTCCTAGTGAAAAAGGTTGGTAATAGAAGCTCTTTACGCATGTGCGTATTTCAGATTGCACAATCGAAAATAACAGAATATAGAAAAGGGAAAGGTCAAGGAGAAACCCTGAGACTGAATAATTTCATAGTTGTAAACATTTTCATTACAATAGCTTGATACATTTAGAAGTAATAATTTGGTTTGATTTGATTTGATTTTATTTTATTTTAGTCGCAAATGCATCATTTTCGTAAATCTGTGAGTAAGCCAGAATTTTATTATATTTTATTAAATTTCAGTAAATAGGAATTGTTTGTGCACCCTAGAGTGAGCCATCATTTTGTTTTATTTTCTTTTAGTATAGATATAAACTATTCGTATACCCGAGAGTGTACCAGGGTTTAATTTATTTTATGAGTAAATACAATATTTTCGTATACCCGAGAATGAATTAGAATTGTATTATATTTTATTAATCATAAAACTTTCAAACTTTTTTTATACTCTATGACACAATACATGTGTAACAAGAGGAATGTAAACAATAACATATAATACAAATATGCGATGATGGATATGGCTATAGTCCGCTTGACTTCTCTAAATCTTTTAGAAAAAATTTTAAAAAGCCAGTTCTCAAATCACCAATTTTTGTTTTCTAGATTTTGTTATTATATGATAAACACACACTCTGGCAATTAATTTCATTTTTTTGTCCGTTATTAAGAAAGTTACGCATTAGGTCTCCATGTTAAATATATTGACTAAAATGTAAAGATCTGGAGGGAGTGAGTACAAATAACAGACTCTACCCTGTGACATAGGACAATTGAATATCAAAGTACATAATAACAATTGACTAGTATCTATGGGCAGTTAATGAGTAGCCTTTTGATTATTAAATAATATGCTAAATGGTACAATGGAATAATCATTCAAAACACATGTCTATAATATTGTTTTAATGACTTGGCTATTACACTATTTGTACTCACTCCATCCATATTTTTACACTTTGGAAAATATAATTAACATAAAGACCTAATGAGTAACTTTTTAAATAATAGAGCAAAAAGTTTGAAATTAATTGTCAGAGTTCGTATATATCATATATTAATAAACATCTAGGAAAAAACTGTTGATTTGAAAACTGGGTTTTTAAGAATTGTTTTCTGAAGATTTATAGATGTCAAACGGACTATAACAGGCAATCAAACATAATATCACTGGATCTATAAATATTTTCTAAGCTTACTAATAAACAATGATATTTTTTTTTCAAAACTGAAAAGTGTTATTATGACAGGGGAGTAGCATATTAGATGTACTAAGCTAATGTAGAACAAGTGTTATTATGACAGGGGTGTGGGGCTTAACAGTGAAAGGTGTTATTAAGCCACTGTCATAATAAAGCAGCAATTTTTTTTCAACAAATTTATTACGACAACAAATAACCGAATTGCAGGATAAAATAAATATATATTAATTTTTTTAGATATTTACATTTTTATTCCTACGAATGATTAATTTGTATAGGTAACGGTCTCAGTACTATAGTGCACTGCTTTGCTTTGGTAAAAGTATTCGCCACGAATGCGATAGATTGTGGGTCGGAATCCCGGTCGGGTCAAGCCAAAAACTATATGTTGCTTCTCCACTAAGTACGCAACTGATGGAATGTATGTGTACTGTTCATTAATGAGGAAGGCAAGACTGTCCTTTAAAAGCCGTGGTTCCAGTTCAAATACCCAAGTACAAAAGAAAAAGCAGTGAATTCTTAAACATAACCAACTGTCCAAAGAATGGTGTGACGTCAGAAAAATATATTTAATTGAGAGATAAGGATATAGTTAATAACATAAATGATTAAATTGTAGTCAATGGTGTCTTCATTTTCATCTTTAATTAACTATCAAATATTCGTCAAGTATTATTATTGTACTTAGACTCCCATCTGACAAATGAAAATAGTCAGCGTTTAATAACTCAAAAAAAACTAATAATAAAAAATAATTATATACCATAAAAAATAGCCTAACTAGATTAACAGTGTTTACAGGTACATCATATGGTACAGGTATTTTAAAAATAAAATACAAATCGCGAAAGTGAAATTTAAACAAATGAGTGTCCAATGGTCGTAGCCTATTCAGGAAATTGTACGATGACATACATATTTCCTAGAGTTCTGATTTTCAAATTTGTTAATACTTTGTAATGAAAATGTAGATATCAAATTTAGTCTACACGATTCGTTCCTAGAATAACCTTCATCAGATACGCATAAAATTGAAGGATTGGAAAGCCACATAATGTAACGTTATGGGAGCAATAAAACCAAAGTGTCCAAAGAGGATAGCCAAAGTCGACTAATGCCACCTATGCCTGAATGAGTAGAACATAATTTTCCTAAGGACCGACCATTTAACCTGAGAAGATGAGATATGGTGTATGTTTGTTCCTCCAAGACACAACTGATTTATTATTTTCTTTGATTTAATAAAAAAAACTATAATTTCTCTTGAAATGTCTCCAATATTTCTTGCTTAAAATTCAGGAATTAGATTATAAATTTTTGACATCTTTCCGGTAAAAATACTTTCAGTTTTTCACAAAAGGCAATTAATTGTTATTATTTGATAAGGAAAAACAGCAGATTAGCTTTAAAGTATACTTTTACCTTTCAATATACCGAAGGCACAGCGTGTATTTGTTTTACATTTCCCACTATTCCGCCAGAAGTATATAAAAGAAACGAATGAAGTAGAATTAAGGGCTTTGTACAAATTATTATCTTTTATCTGTACACAATTGTTGTACATGTTATGACATGTACAACATAACAACATATACACAACATATATACCGCATTGGTGGTGTAATGGTTAGCGTGCTCATCCCGAGTGCGATAGATCACAACTTATAAAGATGTTGAACGGTAATGAAAAAATGAGTATCAACACCGACCTAAATATACGGAATGTGTTGTGCTATAAAATACATAGCATTATCATAAATATTTACTGGGTTTTATATTTCGTAGTTGTTATGTGTGTGAGTGTGTGCTACAATCTCATTCTTTACTAGATATTAACTGTTTCTAATATTATGTATTTTATAGAAAAATAGTTTACACCACACAAATTCATTACCGCACCATACATATTGTAACGTGCTAGGGTTGGTGAATACTGAGCAAAATGACAAAGATCTTCTTATTCCAGGATGTCAACATTTTGTAATGTATCTCTCTCTGTCTTATGTTTTTTTTGACCTTCCGACACCAAACAAGGAGGAACACTAATGAACATAATAACAGTGAATTGAACAAGATTAGACAGCTGACTATGAAGATTGATATAATTGATTTGTTCTTGACACTCAATTTAAATCATGTGAATAAGGTGCACCATTATTAATAACTGGGCACCTAACAGGGGCAAGGGGAGATAATCTGCCAACAGATTAATTATCTCTGCACAGCATATCAAACACAGCACAACATAAAAGGCCGAAGGGAATACAACTTTTCTCACGATCAAGTCTGTGTGATGTATATACATAGCTTCTCTTGTACATTTAACGGAATAGATAACCAAGATAGAGGAGAAACACTCCAAGAATTAGTAATCTCTTGTTTGAACTATCACATGAGACAATTAATGCAACTAAATCAGAATAGTCAACAACAGGTCAAGAAATGTGGGATATACATGTTAAAGAATGAAGATAATAATGTGAGCAAATATTATATTACTTTTGTCATGTCAATTTCTTCACAATTCAATTTGTTTCACATCAATTTACAACAGATTTTTAATTATTCAATATTCTGAGGTTAAATACTATTTGTTTTCTATAACTTCGGGTAGTTGTTTTGCCACAGTGTTCAACCATTGTTACTAACACTAATTACTGTTTACTATTGTTAACTAACACATTTATGTTCACTAACACAAGTGTAGTATTAAATTAAATATTTATTAAAATACTGGATTTCTGGAAATCACAGGAACCCAGAAAATATGTATTACTTACTTTTATTTATTTTATTTGCACCTGATCCCTATTCATATATCCTATACAAGGAAATGAAAACAATTTCTCTACAAAGACATGCAATCTATGTTGTCTTAGGGTACTAACAAGCAAATGAAAAATGAATAACTTTACTAGGATTTACAGGGAATCACAGTAAATTCTGATTTCTAATGTCCAGTTCCTACAAAGGCATATCTCCTACAACGTGAACAAGAGGAGGGGGTGGGAAGGGAAGGGTATACACGTTATTAATGGATTACATAGCAAAAGGGATTCCTAAACACAAATGCAAAAACAAACTGACTGATTAAAAAAAAATATTCAGTGTACCAGATAAACTCTGACCTGAGCTTGAACTAACATGGTCCAGAAAAGTTAGGAAAAATACATAAGAAAGAATGTAAGTTGGCAACTGAACCAAGAAAATTTAAGTTCAGTTGATAAAATTTAATAGTGTTGAAAACTTAACAAACAATTTAACAATAAGACTAAGATAATATTAGTCTGTTGAAAATGCCAAATTCTAAAGAACTCTGAACTGATTCAAATAATGACTATGCATTCTGAATCTGGAAACTAACCAAATCTCAGGTATACTGGAAGAATCTAGGTAGCACTCAACGGGCAAAACCAACTGGTAGATAACTGACAGGAACGTAAAAATTTAAATGAGTGACAGGCGGAACCTTTGTAAACTGAGAGTGGAACGGAACCATAGAACGCGGCGAAAATCCTTTTTATATGATGACCTATCGGTATTGCTCTAACAACAATCGGGAATAACCTGTAAATGATCGGGGATGTGGGGATTAGTCGGCGAAGCTATCGGGATGCTATCGGGGAATGTAGAAACGTAAATCTAATTGACCAAAAAATAATCCCCGACGAAGCAAATAAAAAATAAACAAAAATGGTATGTCAATAAAATAACATCATTACGGAATACAAAAATCATTTAGCTTCATATTTCAATGAAAATCCAAAACTTTTTAATTAAATAAATAAGTGTATTTTCTGTCAAAAGCGTTGTATATTCTTGCACGCATAAAATCGTTTCCAATGACTCCAGATATCAATCACCGAAATTATATTGATTGACCGCGATACACAATGTCACACACAAGTGTAAATTAATTTGCATAACACATCAATATGGCGAAACTCGATGTCGAAGATGACAGACTCTAATAACGCAGCGTAACATAACGCTAATTAAATTGATTGAACACCGGGAAAACGATTAGAACAGTTTGGTGAGGTCTTCGGTAAACTGTCAAAGCTGAAACAATAGGTGACATGTCCAAAGGTGAACACAAATCCCCAAAGCTTGGACCAGAAGGTCAAACGAAAAACAACACGTGGTAGGCACAGTTAACACATTTTCGATTCTTTAAATTTGCCCCCACTGAAGTTTTCAGTGTCCTCACGAAAACTCTTCTACCAAAAATATTATAATACATTCTATGCAGTAACAAGTTAACAACAATGACTAATAAAATAATGTAACAAATCATTTTTGAACAAATTAAAGCTTGTTTGCACCTTCCAATCAAACAATAATTCTCATTGACTTGTCTTATTAATTTGCTTACTTACTCACTCAAAATTATCCATTTAATCACAACAAATAAAATGTAAAAATCAGTTACTTTCATCTTTATCTTAATTATGCAAATTATTTACCTAGTTAATTAGTTCTAATTAATTATTTCAGACAAGAACTCAACAATTATCATTTAAGACGTTTATGCAGCATCAAGAAAAAAAATGGTAAGATATTTACTGACAATAATTAAACCATTCTTTCACAAAACAAAATATTTTGTATAACATTCAATTGATGTTTCCATGGTATTCTCAAAAAATACTTGAACATTAAACACAGATCAAGAAAATCGAAGCACACTTTGCACATCTCACCATACAATCACTAGATTGTAAAATACAAGGGAAGTAACAATAATATCATTAGAACTAATAAGTTTCTCCTAAATTTATCTGGTTATTCAGTAATGTAGACAATGCGGCATATAGGACAATATCCAGGTGTATGAACTTGAGTTTGTTTATTAGAACAAAACCTTAAATGCACTATGTCAATTTATTAATTTATCTGTTTACATATTACATGTACTAGTAAGTTTGTCTTATTCTCATTATTGTCTCTCTTGGAACATATAATCTCTAAAATGCAATAGTATATTACATGTAAGTGTACTAATATTATTAAGTTGATGACTATTATTTTTCATGCAGCTTCTCTACACTCTTTGTAAAATGTTCATGTGTTGAACGTAAATTTCTTTAATAAAAAAAAATATATCTATTTGTATATGTCTTTAGTAAAGATACATTTTACACATCAATATTCACCTCAAACCTTGGAATACGGAGTACGTATCCACACCGACAAAGATGAACAGCTGTGATATACGTCATGATTTGAAGAAGAGTTTAAAAATACCAAAGGGGTAATCATAATCCGTGTATTGAAGAAGAATAGACAACACAATGGAAAAAAGAAAAAGTACAAAAGGACAAACAACGATCTACAAATCATACACATACAGCTAAAAATCGAATAACATTAACCCACTAAAAAGTGGGGGTGAACCCATGAGCTCCGGAAGGGTAAGTAGTTCCAGCCCGTAGTATTAATCAGAACGTATAACTAATCGTGTTTTCCGAGTAGATATATGTAGACTAGCAAGCCTGTCTCGATATGGTGGCAGCTCTGCACCAACTGATGTAGTTTCTATTAGCGAGTTTCCCTGTTTTACCTGTATTTTTAAGAATTCTATCATACTATCAAATTACATAGTGAATTTTAATTTTTGGTGTTTAACGCCACTTTCAGCAATATTCCAGCTATTTCATGGCGACCAGCTTTAGTGGTGGAGCAAGCCAGGGTACCCGGGGAGAGCCATCGATCCTGGGCAAGCAACTGGTAAACATTATCACTTGCGGCTGTGAGTCGAGTACACACTTTTTTGCAATTTACAAAGCTGGGCGCGAATCCACGCCGTATTGGTGATAGGCTTGTATGAGCTGCCAGATCCAACGACCTAACTCACTAAGCCACCCGAGCCCCTACTATATTACAATTTACCATTATAAGGAAGAGTACTTTTTTATATATCATTTGCTCTTTTTTTTTACGTCTGCTCTTATATCATTTGCGCTTTTTTTTAGTTTTACTCATTTACGCGTACCTTGTCTGTCCGACAAATGTATTGTAACATTTGTTGCCCCCTGCTCACCAACGGGGAGGTGGAAGTAGGATTTTGAGCAGGGTAAATTCCGAGTTAAAACACTACTAAGTTCCATACAGCAATAAAAATGTCCAATACAAATCAATAAAAAATGGCACTATGTCGATATCCAAGTGACGTTCATACCCTGATCCGTCTATTTCTCCAGACAGCAGCTTAGTATACTCTCTCATAAGAAACTGCTGCTTCTCCTGATCTAACAGACTAGTTGCTGCACACCATCCATGAACACAAAAAAATGTTGGATGGGGAGAATGAAATTGTTCGTTCAGATGTGTATGGAAGGATTCAGTGACATTGTTAGTGCTTTTTTCATCGGAGGGAATCTCTTCCCACATAGAAGGTAGAAACTTCGAATCATTAGTTACATAGTTTTTCACAAGATATTTTGCGAATTTAATGCACTTTTTACAATCTGATTGCACATATGCACACAAAATAAATTAACACAAACAACGTAATTAAGTGATTCAATGCAATTGAAACAAAACTATCAACACAAATGCAAATGTGCTTTTCTGCGCAATTTATATCAAGTATTTTTGTTTTAAAGCACAAATGATATACGCTCGATATAACATTATGGGGTAAAGTTGGCCAGGGATTTGCAACGGGTCTGTGGTTTCCTCCGACCAATACAACTGACTGCCACGAGATAACTGATACATTGTTGAAAGTGATGTTGATCACCATAACACGCAACCCCATTATTATAACATATATTAATATATTTTTAATATATGCTATTCAGGAAAACATATTTGTATATGCAAAAAAAAGCATTAGGCGTCACGGCTTGGTGATTATCTGTAATAATGTATTACATGTTGGAATGATTGTATGACATTGGTAAGACTCGTCCACTATTATTTATCTAATATTAATACTGTCTTAATATTACATATACCCTATAATTTATCTATATTTAGCACTATACAGATTGATATGTATGGTCAGTGCCAAGTGAGCAAACCAACAAGCAGATTGAAAACAACGTCTCGAAGGTTGACAAATATGATATTCATATCATATGAAGGCAATAGTGTTTTATTATACCGATATTAACTGTTTTATTTTTTATTGTACCGAAGCTATTCTAAGATGGTTATAATTTGAATGTGAATTCCAAAAGACGTTTATTTCAGTATCCTTGCACTATAAAATGTTTAATTACGATGGTCTAGTACAGAGCAGTGATAATTATAATCTCATTAAATACAATTTGATATAGCGGAAATAATGCTTATTTTGCGCTAAGTAACAATAACTCACTCACTATGGGGAGTATATGGGTAATTGAGCTATGTACTTGTATATACAATACAATGGTGAGTATATATGTATTTTAGCTTCATACATGTATTCAATAAAATGGCAGTGGTTTACGGATTCTTATTACTCCTTTTTGTATCTTCAAACTCTTGACAAACAGAGTGAGGATATGTATATTTTAGCTTTATAAATATATATATATAAACATAGTAGTAATGTTTGTACTGTAGCTAGCATCTACACGTTCTTAGTAAACATTGTGGTAAATTGTGCATTGTAGCAGACATGTACATGTACACTATAAACATTGTGGAAAGTTGTGTATTGTAGCTGACATGTACATGTACACAATGAACATTGTGGAAAGTTGTGTACTGTAGCTGACATGTACATGAACTCAATAAACATTGTGAAAAGTTAAAAATTGTAGCTGGGATGCAGATGTAGACAATAAGATAGCTGAAATGTGTTTGCTGCATCAAAATTGACTCTAAACATGATTTTTTTCATTTTTCATTTTAACTAAACATACAATACGTACATGTATACAGGCATATATATAATTAAGATATATAGCAAATGTGCATATATTTCTGTATGTTAGGTATACACACACAATACTGATAATTAATATTTAGCATCAGTGACTTGCAACATGTCGGTGGTTTTCTCCGGTTTTCCCCAACAATAAAACTGACCACCACAATATAACTGGAATATTGTGGAAAACGGCGTTAAACACTATAATCCTAACCCTATTATACAGCATTACAACGTACCTCCGTTTTTAGTTCATGATTCATTATTAACATAGACTAAGGGTCGTGCCAAACCCGTATCGCCATTCTTTAATATAATTATATGTAATATAATACATATGACAACTTCTGTGTCACGAAGATTTACCATATTATGGATATTGCTGAAGATTATCGCATTGTTTATGATTACATTTATAATTGATCTGTTCGCCCGGCTATATGTGAGGGCATTTTTCTAACATGTTAAAAACACTTGCATGACCGCATCATTTCACTAGGTGAGGAGGTATGGGTTTATAAAACTTGTTTTGCACCACCACCATTTATTGAAATGCATGCAACATGCCATGAAAGAGAGCAGCAATGTTTCTGTGTTTTAGATCTATTAAGTTTTCCTCTGTTTACGATGTTAATATACGATTGAAGGTTTCAGAGTAACTGGAAAATAATCGTTTTATCATTGTAATAAGAGTTTGAATATGCCAAAGAGGTAATCAGAATCGTATATCAAACAAGAACAGACAACACAATGGCCAAAGGGAAACAAGTGCAAACGGACAAACAACGATCTACAAAATATACCTACGCATTATAAAAAACATTTCTTTTCTTTCAGATTTGTGAGACAAAAATATGAAGAAAGTATACCTAGGAGCTGTATTTCTAATCACTGCAGTACCTTTTGTGTTTTTTATGATGAAAAAGGAGCCATATCCCATAAATAAAAACCCAATATTAATGGTAAAGAAACCAGTGTTAATAGTACTTGAAAAGAAACCAGAATCAACAGTAATTGAAAAGCAAACAGTATCACTAGTTACTGAAATAAAAGTTAAACCAGGAATGTTAAAGCCAATACGATTAAAAAACATCGCTGATAATAGATTAACTCCAGTAGGCAGTTATATGTTCTGATATTATGACAAGAAAGAGACAATATATGCAAATGGTCAAACGCGTATTTTGGTAGGAAAAATTCCATTTTATAACAGAGAACCTACAGCGAACGATTTTCTGGAGGTTGGTTGGATGTCATCAGAAGACGACCGCACATTTAACAAAATAGGAGAGACATCTGCATGGAATCTTCAGCAAGGTTGTATGATGGAATGGATAAATGAAACACATATCATATATAATGTTCGTGATGATGGTTTCAAAGCAGTTGTTCATTCATTGACCGGCGAAAAAAAAATGTATCCACTTCCGGTGTATGCTCTTTCGAACGGTAAATACATCTCTGTATCGTTTGCCCGTATCCACAGCGTAAGGCGTGGCTATGGTTATACTGTCAAGTACAGTAATATTGAAAAAGTTCCAAGTGATGACGGTATTTGGCTAGTCGATTTAAATACAAAACATGCCGAATTGCTATTTAGTTATAAAGCAATTAGAGAATATATAATTAACGAAGGAATGCATGACGAATATACGAACAAACCCCATTACGACAGAATACCAACCTCAGACAAATGGTGGTGGTGGGTTAACCATGTCATGTGGTCTATAGATTCTAAGTACATATCATTTATTACAAGAGCAACAACACACATACACACACATTACGAATTTTCTACTATAGTAAAGGCTGACGTTGAAGCCAGACAATTGTGGAGGGTGCCAAAATTACTTGGTTCACATCCTTATTTTGGATCTTTCCTAATAAACTGTGAAGATGAAGGCACGTGGAAAATAATTTACAGGACTTTGGTGGAAAAATTAAAGTGGCAACCAAAAACTAATGGCCATTGTAGCTTATCTCCTGATGAAAAGTGGATATTGACTGACACTTATCCGATCCCCTAAAAGATATTACTGGTTGAAGAGTTGTATGGGGATAAGCAGTATATATTATCAGAATGCAGTCCCCATAACGAAGGTCCTATATTTACACGTTGTGATTTACATCCTAGATGGTCGTTTGATGAAAAACTAATTTTCTTTGATTCAATGCACGGTGGCAACAAGAGTGTCTATTTAATAGATTTAACGAAAGTAATTTCAAAATATCCCTTATATTAAGTTCTACTTTTAAAACGTTATAAAAAGTGTTGTGTTAAAACAGGGGACACATTTTACATATTTATATATTTGAATAATTTTTTTTTAATTGTTAGTGTTAAATATGTTAATAGTATATAATAAAATAATAACGAACAAATGGGATGTCATGGCTACCTTTCAGCTACAGACTATACTGTACAAAACTGGAACAACACGGCCCAGTCATGAATGCAAATATCATATAAAAATACTACTTTGTACAATTGAATATGGAAGTCAGTGACATGACGCTGAAAATATATTTTTTCTTAAATTAATTGTGCAAGTATTTGAAATTTAATATTCTTACTAGACTATATCCACGTAGATAATTTAGTTAACATTTGGCATGGAGGCGCGTCTGAGGTCTGCACAAAAACATGTACATATACCAAAAACTGTACTCTTCACGTACATTCACTGTACGAAAACTATGCAAATTATATAATTATGTTGGGTTTTCTTATATAAGGGTTATCTGTATTTTTAGGCATGTCTTATCTTTACAGTGAAACGAGGGAGTTAACGATTTTTAATAAGTCACACTTTGTCACCTGAATATTTAGTGAGTTGTATGTTTACCATCTAATCTTTGCAAACTCAGTCTAATTTTGATAGAGACTGAAGAAGGTCATTTATTGATCGAAATTTTTGTCAATGTACTTGATGTAGCATCTTTATCGGTATCGTTGCACAATCTTCTAGACTTCTATATATATATGCATTTACCAATAATGTCTCATTTTCTTTTTTTATTTTTATTTCTAATTTAACATTT